>JAYEPQ010000007.1:23404072-23626572 GCA_036321105.1 Dracaena cambodiana
ACTCAAGAGATGACTGAGATGAATAATGTAAACCATGGAAAGAGTGCCCTTGATATAGCAGAGGATTTGAAGAACAGCAGCATAGTGAGGTGAGCGAGACTCATGCATGAACTGACTGACCAGATGAACAACATAAGAAATATCAGGGGCGAGTAACTGTGAGATAAATAAGACTATCAACCAACTATCGATAAAGAGTAGGATCAGACAGAGGCACACCATCAGTAAGGTTGAGCCGAGCATTATATTCCAAAAGGGTACTGGCAGTCTTGCTGTCGGTTAGACCAGTCCTAGATATAAGATCTGAAACATACTTACCTGAGAAAGAGAATAACCATCCGAAAAAGATGTCACCTCAAGACCAAGAAAGTAACTGAGAGTGCCAAGATCTTTCATTTCAAAATGATGGCCTAGAAAAACCTGAAACGCACGAATGCCAGCAGTATCATCACCAGTGATGATCATGTCATCAACATAGAGAAATCATCAACATAGAGAAATAGAAGGGTGGTGCCAGAGGCAGTCTTACGGATGAATAAGGCAGTATCATAAGCACTGACTACAAAACCCTGCTATGTGATGACAGAGGTAAATTTGGCAAACCAAGCACGAGGAGCCTGCTTCAGACCATAGATCGCACGACGAAGGCGGCAAACCTTATAAGGAGGATGCTTATAATCAGAAGGAGGCTTCATATAAACTTCCTCAGTAAAATCTCCATTCAGAAATGCATTTTTAACATCCATCTGAAATAATGACCAACGTCGAACAGCAGCAATAGCAATCAAAGATCTAACAGAGATAAGTCGAGTAACAGGAGCAAAAGTCCCCTCATAGTCAATACCATACTCTTGAGAGCAACCCACCGCTACAAGACGAGCTTTGTATCGCTCAACTGAGCCATCTGCCCGAGTCTTAATTTTGTAAACCCACTTACAACTCACTGCAAACTTTCCAAGAGGCAAATCTACTAAGTCCCAAGTATGTGTCTTGGTAAGAGCATCTAATTCATCAGATATAGCTTGCTGCCAAAGAGGATCAGAACTAACCTCACAATAAGAGTGAGACTCATGAAGAGTAACAAGAGCAGAGAAACATTGATAATCATGAAGATAGGAAGGAGGAGCTCTTACCCTATCAGAACGACGAGGTATAATAATTTGGGAAGACTCAGCAGCAGAAGGTGGTACAGGTACATTTTGAAGAGAACCAAGTGATGATGCTAGATCCGCAGAGGGAGCAAGGTCATTGGAAGAGGCTGAGAATGGATCGTTAGAGGAGTTGGTATCACCTGTAAAAGAGATAGTATACTCAGAAAACAGAGTAATAGAGAGATCAGTGAAGACAAGGGAATGACTAGAGTGAAGTAAGGGAAAGGAAGAAAGGGTGGTGAAGAACTTATGTTTCCAAAACTTTACCTGACGAGAGATACGAAGGCGTTTGGTGATAGGATCATAACAACGGTATCCTTTTTGTTCAATGCCATAACCAAGAAAGCAACACAGTCTGAAACGAGGTTCCAACTTCGTTCGTTCATGCGGGAGGAGAAGAATGAAGCAGGCACAACCAAAAACTCGAAGAGAGCTGTAATCAGGAATGGTACCATACAGCAATTCAAAAAGAGTTTTGTTGCCAAGAATGGGTGAGGGGACACGATTGATGGTGTAGACAGCAGTAAGAGTAGCCTCTCCCCAAAGACGCTCATGAAACGAGACAGAAATGAGGAGAGATCGAACGGTGTCTAGAATGTAACGGTGTTTACGCTCTGCTCGACCATTTTGTTGTGATGTATAGGGACAAGAGTGATGAGAGAGAGTTCCATTTTGTTGCAAAAACTCAATGAAGTATTTTTCGTTATCTCCAGAGTATTATCAGAACGAAAAATCTTGATAGCACGAGAAAACTGAGTAAATACCATTTGGTGAAAGCGTTTGTAAATTACAAACAACTCAGAACGCTTATGCATAAGATAAATCTATGTATAACGTAAAAAATCATTTACAAATATGACAAAGTAGCGGGAGCCCCCCTTAGTAGAAATTGGAGAAGGGTCCCAAATATCAAAATGAACAAGATCAAAAGGAGCAGAAGAAAAAGAGTCACTGGTATTAAAAGGTAAATGAGTTTGTTTTCCAAGTTGACAAAAAAGACAATCAAACTTATCAAAAGTGACAGAACCAAAGAGACCACTAGAGACTAACTGCTGAACACATCGTAAAGAAGTATGACCGAGACAAAAATGTCAAATATTAGAGGTGATGGTAAAGACAGCTGAAGGTGTAGTAGAAGGAATCTGCAAGTTCACCATTTCAAATATACGTCCAAGTTTACGGTCTGTCCCAATGACCTGACCCGACCGAGGATCCTGCACATCAACACCACAAAAAGAAAAGTAAAGTTTAAAATCTAACTCAACAAGTTGGCCAACAGAGAGGAGATTCGATAATAACTTAGGAACTAAATAGGTATTATCGACGGAGATGTCGGATGTAGAAATAGAACCAATATGACTAACAGGCATTACAGAACCATCGGCAGTATAAATAATATGGTTAGGGTCTAGTACAGATTTAGTAGAAAAAATGGTGGAATCAGAAGTCATATGATTACAACAAGCAGAATCCATAAACTAAAAAGAAGTACCTGGAGTGACAGATAGTGCAGTAGATGAACGAGACAGAACCTGATGGACCAAAGTCTCAATATCAGCAGCAGTGAGCGAAGTAGACTGAGAAAAAGACTCAGGAGTAGAGAGATCAATGGAGACAACCGCAACACCCTGTTGGAGGGAACCACGAGATCTCGTGTCTTTTTTTATTGCAACTTGAAACAATCAGTAATCAAGTGGCCGCTTTTCTTGAAATACCGACTAAATAACTTTTGAGAAGAAGACTGTGACTATGGAGCAGAACGTTGGGAGGAAGCCGAAGAGACAGCAGCCAAAATAAGATTGGGAGACTGTAGCTTCATAGTAAGGCGACGATGCTCCTCGAAAATTAATTCAGAAACAGCAAGATCCATGGTAGGAAGTGGCGTACGATGAAAAAGAGCTGTCCGAGTGGACTCAAAATCATCGCGAAGAGCCATCATAAAATGTATGAACTTGCAGCGGTCTCGATACTTTGCAAAGAGCTCGATGTCTGCAGCACAATGAAGTTGGGGTTCGGCAGCAGTCAACTGATTCCAAAGAATAACGACTTAAGAGTAAAATTCAATAATGGACTGACCAGCTTCTTGACGCATCTGGTAAAATTTTGTCTCAATCTGAAACTGAAGAGAAACATCATTACAGCAGTCGTATCGAGCAGTCAAGAAATCCCATGCAGGTTTTGCATTCTCGAGCCTGGGTAAAAGATTGTTAATAGATGGGATTGATGTATTAACAATCCACTGCAGAATTTTGCTATGAATACTCTCCCAATCGTCCAAGAGAGTAGCGTAATCAGCGGCAGACTCATCCTTAGCACGAACAGGCTTAGGAGAATCCTCAGAAATATAACGCCACAATTTTCTTCCATTAAGAAAAAGTTTCATATTGGAAGCCCAAAAACTATAGTTGGTTCCATCCAAAATAATATCAAGTGGGCAAACAATATCATTTTGGGAAGACATTTTGGAACGGATATGTCAAAATCAACTCCTGAAAAATCAACCAAAAAAAAAAATCAGCGTCCGAAAAAGTCAAACTTGATTGTAGAACAAAATTGACTAGAACAAGTGGGCTCACGCGTTGAAGAAGAAAGGTGCGTGAAGACCACTTGTAAAGACTTCACACGGTGCGTGTTTGAACTTGTCAAGTCCGATGGAGCTGAAATTTTGATAGAAGGAGATCAAAGGAAGACGAACAATCTGAAGGTAGAAAATTGTCGAGATCTGACTTCAAAATGACCGAACCGGGCACAAAAAGTTTCAAAATGTGAGGACAAAGAAAAAACTCACTTATAGTGGTTTATGCACTCACAAAAAAAAACTAAAAGAGGCACCAGAATTCTTGTGGCTTTGATACCATGTAAAAGAAAATAGAGCAAAAGCGAAATGAAGAAATTTCTGTATATTTTCTTATAAGTGAACTGTACAATAAGCCATTCTTTTATAGTGAAGGAGGCAATAAAAAGAATAATTACAGAATCTGTAATTGATACTAATTATATAAAATCTTCAATTAGTTAAATCAGAGATTTGTCAACTATCCTAAATTAGTCTAATCAAAAATTTGTCAACTATTCTAATTTATATCCTAATTTATGAAAATATCTCAATATCTAATAGGATAGTATATCAAAATATTTTAGCATTATAATTATATCTCAACTATATCTCAACATAAACAATATAGCAACTCCACAACAAAGAAGCAACAATAGCATCATGAGACCAATCTCAACTATAGCGGTACTCGGAATAAGCACATATTTCTATTCAATGACAGTGAATAAATGAGATTGTGTTAACAACATGCAAGTGTTTGTGCAAGTGCTCTACCGGTGGCTGCGGATCAGACACTTCATTACATTGTTTGTGCTCCCTCGATGTGGATGGATTTGTATATTTCACCTGTAGCTGAAAATAAGTACGCTCCTCATCTAATTGAACACCATTGCACTCCGAGGAGTCCAATTCTAAACCAGAAGGGTAGCAATACTCGAACAATAAGCACATATTTTGATGGTACGGATGCGATGGATTACACATTGCACTGACAACATGCTAGTGTTTATGTGAGTGTTTCTAATTCTATTGGTAAGCAATGGATTCAGACACTTCATTGAATTGGTAAGCAATGGATTCAGACACTTCTTTGAATTGTATATGCACCACCCCCCACGCCCACCCTTGATAAAGTTGTGGGAAGAGAGATATAGACATGTTACAGCAGGGAAGAAAGTTGTGGGATAGAAAATAAATCCAGAAGAAAATTAAAAATGTATATTTTTACAACATATTTTGCAATAGATAATATGATGCAAGGTACAAGCACCGTCACTAGACTCTCAACCTACGTAGACAAGAGCCTAGCTAAAGAAAATCATCAGACAAAATACTAAAAATTTCTTTAACGCAGATTTTCATACTAGGGCCAGACACAAACCTACTAAAACAATCGAATGCAATATAAAAAACTATTTCCTTCAACCGAAATTTAGCAAGCAAAATAAAAATGCAAAATAATGGGCTCATTACCAAGAGGGGGAAAAAATGTAAAAGGAAATGCACGCAATAAATGAAATAGTTGGCAAATTACAAACACAAACATATAAGAAGAATTGTTGAAGGTCACGAGAGGATGAAAGTAATCCACCCCATATTAAGAAATAAACAAACTATTATTTACCTGCAAGCAAACCCGAACAGGCTAGAACTCCCACATTATTCATGGCGATAAGCATTCAAAAGAAACCAGATTACCCTTTCAAAAAAGTGTCTTTAAACAGGGGAAAGAAATAACTATCAAAACAAACAACCAGGAAATAAACTGTCCGAGGATACAGACTACAAAGAAAGAACAATTAGATTGCAAAGGTGGGAGTACCACAGAATTTACAGAGAGGAAGAACCTGAACTCAAGAAAGAAACAAAAATAAAAATAAGATTCCTACTAAATAATTATCTGATGCTCCCTACTTTTATAAGAAAAACATAGCACAAAGATGACTGGTTCTTAGCAATATTTTGGTATCCATAGATTATAACGAGTTTATGACTGTATCCTACCTCCCTTCTTATAGCCATTCAGGCATAATCGCTGACAGCACCTGAACTGGTTATTCATCAGGAGTTACCAGGGTCTGTTGGGGTAGCACAAGGTGCAAGAGAGTTTGGAGGGAGATTAATTCCTCCCCCTCTCACTGAGAGATTTGGGGCCCTTGTTGTGCTTGCACGGCTAATGAGATTTGAGTCAAGGAAGATGACGACGACTGTAATATCATCATGGAAATGACGACGGACTCCTCGATCAATCTTCTTCAGGTCAGAGTACCTCATCTCCCTTTTCTTGGCTGCTTCTTGAAGTGCAGCTTTCACAAGCCTTCGAGCACTTCCCTGCAGGAACTTTATAAACTCAGTAGTGTTTAAGCCTATGTTCCCATGACCACATTTAGAGTGAAACATAGACATAGCCTATGAAGCACAAATACTTCTATTGTGAACACGGATTATGAAAACATGTTCGTGTCAGATACGCGTATTGGACATGCATGCCCTGCATTTTTTTAAGAATTAATCATGTGTCAGAGTATCATTTGTCGGTGTCGGCATTGCCGTATCCATGTATCATAGGGCATAGCCCATGCCGAAGGTTAGATTGAGCCAAAAGATTCACCAATAGAGCATTGAGATGCCTAAATAAATCGTTCAAAAATAATGAGGTGGATGAGAAGTCAATGAGTCAATGACACAGAAGCACATGATATCAACTGCAACCATAAAGAATATTTAGGACACAGTAACACCACAAGCCAATAATAGCATGTTGCAGAAAAGTTTTATAGGTTGTTGTTGGCCCAAGGAGTTTTCTTCACCTTACGCTGCCATCTACTCACCTACCTGCAAACATCCTAACTTTTACTTGTTTTATTTGAAA
Source organism: Dracaena cambodiana (assembly GCA_036321105.1). NCBI lineage: Eukaryota > Viridiplantae > Streptophyta > Magnoliopsida > Asparagales > Asparagaceae > Dracaena > Dracaena cambodiana. The sequence continues at coordinate 23,410,653 of JAYEPQ010000007.1, forward strand.
TTCATTATACGAGCACTCTTCTAATACCCAAATTGTCAAGAAACAACACCATGTAAAAATTGACATTGCTTCTAAACCACGAAATAGTGCCAGATAAAAATTGATATTACTTATAACGAATGTATACATAGCTTTCCTAATACCTAAAAAACACTAAACAGGCTTTTCAATTTTCTATTAAAGTGTTGATAAAAATGTGAAGATGTCATGGAAAGTGTTGATAAAAATGGTTTACGAGGTGCTTATGCAGCCACGTAAACATGTGCCCTCAGACCGAACTGATTTGGTTATATACCCATAATATGTGGCCAGCAAACATAATCAGGTCATTGCTCCTTTATGTGAGCAACAACATGCTCAGATTGTTTTCCTAACCAAACTTGTATACATATTGAACCTAACCCAAAATATAACATGACAAAATCCTAAAACTTTGATCCTATTTCAAACTTTCTACCCTTCTCTCCTAGGAGAGTGATGAGGTTTTGACAACAAAGCTCTGTTTTTCATTGTTCCCTTAGCCCCATGATGATCTTCTGTCTATTGTAAGTATTCAACAGACTTCCATTTTCTGAATCTCCCCTCACAATCTTCAAGCAATTTTGTTGCTAAAGTTTGCTTGCACTCAACACTTTGCGAACCAGAACAAGAACTCCTGGTACTAAGTTCCGAATTATTTTCTTAACGTAAATTAATGATTTTTTATATTAATTGAGAATTTTCAACATATCATGTATAAATATTTAGACATATGTTTAAATATATTTATATAGATTACATTTCAGCATAATTCCGAATAATCTTTTTGTGTGGTGTATAAAGCATTGTGTTACACATTGCTGGCCAAAAACGTTCATCATGGAGTTTGAAACAAGTCAAGGTCATACTATACATTTGAAATATGTAATGATTTCCAATATACAATTTATAAAGAGTAGCTCACATAAAATAGCTAGAGATATATGAAGTAATAAAACATAAAAGGCAATTGGCAGATGAATAGTTCATACAAAGATTTTCTTTATAATATGTATTTGACTAATCCTTATTATGGAAAAGCTCTACCAACAGCTATGGACCTAACTGACGAAAGGGTGGTGTCGGACCATGGCCAAGTTTGTCATATACAGCACATATCAAATTGCAAATTGTCAAATGTCTAATTTAGCTATCTGTGTTCATAAGGGTGTAGGGTGGTTTAAACCACGTCATGATCAGACTAAAAAGTTCTTAGCAGTCAGGAAAAGAAGCATGCTTATATATCTTCATACTAGATTGTTTTGAGTCCAGTGTTTTAGATTTCCAATACCAGCAATATAACGATCGGCAAAATTATATACCAAATGCTGGATACTATGCGATATACCGCGATATGGTACTAAATACCGGATGTCATATAGGTGTCATACTGTTAAAAAACATACATATTATTACATATATAAAACATATTAAACTACTTAAAACAAGTTTAGAATCTTAGAGGATACTTACAGTGACAAATTTGATCGAGAGAAACGATCTGCTCGAGAGTCGAGACGAGATGGTCGACTCGAAAAAAAGGAGCGGCTCACTTGAGAGAGAGATTGAAGAGTTGAATTATTTACAAAAGAGTGAGAAAGAGGTTATTATCAGGGCTCATAGCCATGACTTGTCGAAGTTGGAGGTCTCGGTAGTCGTTGCTGAGAGTGGAGAGAGGTGTGGGGCTCTCCATCGTGACATGTTCGATGTGATATGTAACTGTAAGCGGAGAAAATTTTGAAAGTAAGAGGAAAAGGCCACACGGGCCGAACTAACCTCGCGCATGCGAGGCTAGCTGCTCCGCGCGAGGATGACAGCTTCGTGCGCGCGAGACTTCCAGTTTCTAAATTGGGTTTCCTTCTAGATTTCATATCCAAATATCAGTTCAGACATTTGATTTAATTGGAATTCCATCCTTATCCCTAAGAAAACCCCAAAAACTATAAATAGGGGCCAAGAGAGGGACTTTTGGGATCTATTGGGAGAGATCATTGGAGACCAAATTAATTTCTACAAAGAGCACATCGACCAGCAGCAAGAGCCGCCGACCAAAAGCTTCTTCATCATATTCTCTACGTTCAAGACCAATTTTGTGCATTAGATTGTCAGCAGAGTACAAAAGTGACGCTCCATAACCACGTTAGAACTCATCCTTTTGTAAAAAAGAGAGACGTATTTTATAAATCTTCTCATTTGTTTTCTTTACTTTCTTTTCATTATAATTTGGATATTTTCATTGTAATTTTTATAAATCCATGACAGTGAAAGAAGGCGAGTCTTTCGCAGAAACAAGCTGGCGACCACAATGAGAGAAGTCTTCTACACTGATAAAAAGATCGTAACCCAATCTGATACCCATAAAATTGGTAAGTCTATGGAGATGCTGATTGTAAAAATTGATCAAAAGAAATATGAGGAGTATTTGTCCTCTAGATCAGTCAGTCCGATCAAAACACGGCTCCATCGCCACTTGGAAACGCTTGGTAAAAGTTCAAATGATAAGGGGCTCCCGTTGAACAGGAGCCCCTTGGATCTTTGGTTGGAAAAGGAAGAAATCCAAGCGATAAACTCGAATGACAAGATAATTCCCGTTGAACAAGAACTTCTCGGATCTTTGAGTTCTAAACAGCAAACGATCAAAACTACGAATTCGAATGACAGAGACTCTCGTTGAACAGGATTCCTTTGGATCTTTGGATTCCAAGATCTTAGAAAAGGAAAAATCCTCTCCTATCATAGCTACACAAAATACTGAAGGAAAGCCAAGATCTGGACTGACCAGGACTCAAATTCGTAATCGAAACCGTCTAGTGCGGCGGCAAGTTTTCAAAAATCATGTCCAAGACAAATCTAATCTTAGACACCAAGCTAATCAGTCCAGTAACTCTGCGCAAGGCTAATTCAAAACACCAGAGTAAACCGCCCAGCATAACTCTATGCGAGGCTAATTCAAAACGCAAGGCTAAACAACCCAGCGTAACTCTCGCGAGGTTAATTCCAAGCACGAGGCTAATCAGCCCAGCGTAACTCTACGCGAGGCTAATTCCAAGCGCAAGGCTAATCAGTCCAGCATGACGCTGTGCGAGGCTAATCAGTCCTGCACACAAAAAGCAAAACGCCAGGCTATTCAACCTTGCGTAAAAACTCCAGAACACAAGACTAAGTCCCAGTTTTATGAAGTATTAGCAAAGACTAGAATAGGACCTCGTTCAAGACAGAAACTCCAGTCTTCTACACCCGCTGACTACCATAAACACAGCAGAGGGTCTTCTGAAGGTTTTAGCAAAAAAGAGACTGGTTTACGAAAATTCCTCAATAACAAGAGGATGGCCCAATCCCGTCCATTATGCCGCTGTGAGCAGTTAATCTCTACAGTACTTACCAATTGCAATTGTGGTCCGCTTAGACCCTTGGTTTTCAGTCGAATAACCGAGCCGAAGGACAACGTACTTAAAAGCAGGCGTGTTCATAGAAGAAGGATCACCAATATTGAAGAATCTCTATTCGTGACTTCAAATATGGTAAATAAAGGAAAGAAACCATGAAACGATAAACATTTCTCGGATGCGAAAGCTCGCCATTTTACTCTGCTTAGGTCAGGAATTCTAGCACCACCAAGTAACAGAAGGTTGGTTGGGGATTCAGATAGCCAAAGCGAAGGAGATAGTGATCACTTCGCCATCGCAACACCACGATCATACGAGTCTTCTAGGCTTGAAGATATAGTGGTCCATATGACAGGAAGCTCCAAAGAAGTGAATCAAAAACTTGAAGTACAAAAACGCCTAATCCTAGAGCAATAAAAGAGTCTTGATAAACTCCGCACATTGCTTCTCAAAATTATGGAAAACAATACTAAAGACAAATCAGAGAAATCGTCTGACGAACTGCCAACAGACGATGGAGGGAAATTAAAAAACGAAGAAGAATTTCGCTATGAAGTAGACCCGCATGCAGAAAAGAAGCATAAAATGTAGGACCAACTAGAGCCCTTGATGCACTAAAACAACTTGCAAGAAGTCGGCGTTACCAGACCATACCAAATCGAGTGGAAATCAGCTCCTTTTCCTAAAAGATACAAACCTCTAAAATTAGTCTTTTGACAGAAAAGGTTTGTCCAATCAACATTTGTACTATTTCTTGCCACAAACAGGTCATCTTGTAGAGAATGATCCCATAATGACTAAAGTCTTTGCAAGAACCTTGAGAGGGCCTGCATTTGCGTGATTTATGCAGTTGCCACCGAGGACTATTAAATCATGGTCCGATGAGGAGAAGGAATTCCTGTGCCGTTTCTTCGAAGATGATACGAAGATTTCGGTCCATGCTTTCCTTGCAAACAAGCAGAAAGAGGATGAAACTGTTAAAAATTTCGTAGAACGTTTCCGAGAGATGTCACTGCGATGTCTGCATGGCTTGTCAAAAAAAACGCTAGTCAAAACATGTAAGCATAACTTTCAAACTAAAATCCTCATAAAGATGAGAGCGGTAGAATTCAAAACATGAAAGGATCTGGTTAAAGGCAGCAAGCGGAAGATAAAATCTATCGTATTGATGAAAGTCGTTCCAGAAAGAGAGTATCCACGAACAGGTCACAGCCACAACCAACCCTCTCTAAGGATAAAGAGGTGATGACCACTAGGCCTGCTACAAGTCAAAAGCCGCAAAATAACCGAAACTCCTTCAGATTACAGCGAACGTATGACTTCAAAGATGAACAGACGACCACGTTCTTTCATTTGCTAACTAAGGGGATGCTCAAATTGTCCGAAAACCAAAAACTAGAGGTTGCTGGAAAGACAGATGATCCCCAATATTGCCTCTACCATCAGAATATTGGGCATCTGACCAAAAATTGTTACGTTCTCAAAGATAAAATCTAGGCGCCCATAGATGCAAAGGTGATCCAATTGAGATCGGAACAGAAAAAGTGTCTGCAAATGCGACTACAATCACTATGGAGTCTTTGCAAATTCCAACTGGTATGACCCCGATCCCTGAAGGAAAATTAATAGTAAAGAATTTCGACCTGCATGGTTTGAAGGAAAGGGGCTCTCTCCAGTCTTTACCAAGAAAGGAGAGATCATGTGGATACACCCAGATCTGCTGAAGGACGAACAATGAATCACTCCAACTGACCCAAAGAAGACCAAGGGAAAGACTCAAACATCTAATGCAGTATCCATCCTTAGTGAGAAAGATCAATCCAGCACCACTTCACTTACTAATTCAGAACTGGAGAAGACGGCAATGGCCACTCATCCGAATGAGATAGGGCCATCAGGTACTCGGTCCAGGAAGAACTACCTTAGAGATTACTCAAAGGTTGGACCAAGTAAGCCTGTAAAAACACCTGAAGTGCCGCTTGTTAAACAAAAAGAACTTCGCTATCAAAAAATTCGAAGGATAGTGAGGCAATGAGGGTACCATTTTGATTCGATGTGTTAACATAGTTAGCCAACATTCCTGCCCGAATTACACTCTACAAGCTTCCGCAACTATCGAAGGCAACAAAAGATGCCCTAAGAGAAGCCTTGGCTGATTCAGAAACTTTCCTCGCACAAATTGCAAAACCATCTGTTGACGAGGAAGATCCTTGCTCAAGTTGCCATCAAACGAGGAAGATCCCACATATAACATTTTCACTTGGAGACATGCAGGTGAAGAACCCGAAGCACAATAGACCTCTATATTACTCGGGGTATGTTGGTTCAGCCAAGGTGAGCCGAATCCTGATTGATCCCGGTTCTGCACTAAGCATCATTCCTTGCAGATTGATGCAATTCCTCGGCATCTCTGCTAGTTGTTTGACTCCCACCAATACCACCATCCATGGGTTTATTACCAATGGTAGTTATCCTTTAGAAAAGATACTTCGATGCCAAATTGGATACTAAAGTCAAAAGTTACGCATATAACATTCTACTCGGGCATCCCTGGATCCACGCTTATATGGTGGTCCCATCGACACTCCATCAATGCATAAAGTACACCGATGAAAAAGGCGAAGTGCATACATTGATAGCAGATAAGCAATCAATCAAGGGGGAGAACTACTTAACTGATGCCATGCTATACCAAGAGGCCTACGGAATTTCTTAGGAGCCAGTAGAGGAAAGTTACGACAGTGTTAACGAGGTGGATACAGAGCTCGAGCCCGACGAGGACGACGATTTTGAGTTCGAAATAAATCCATTTGTAATTAGTTTAGATAATATGGATATACTCAGTGCCACCGATGGTTAGGCGAATGGGTCATTAATGACAACGTAGGATTTGCTTATTCACCTACTATTGTTTCGGATTTTGTGCCCTCCTGTATGAGCACAGAGGTAGATAGCTTGTCTTAGGTGGAAACGTCGGTGACCTTTCACTTACCGATACGGTCATCACTCGCTATATAAACAAAAATAGCTGATCCAAACAGCGTTGTTTTTGAGGTACCTCCTCAAAAGCCAGACCAATATCCCATAATATTTGAAAGAGTTGAATCGCAACCCAATCCAAACCCAGGTGATGACAGTGATGATCAAGAATCACCACAGTTCAAACTCTATGAACCGAAAAGATGAGTTATTATTTAATCTCCAAGCAAGGCTTAAACTTTGGAAAATGAAGGAGGAATCTATTATGCTCATTTGTATCAAGGTCAAGAATTCGGATTATTACTACAAAACCCGCAGGGGGCTAAGTTACGTCACGCCTTCAGAAACAAAATGGGAAAAACAACCAGTTAAGAAGGCAACAAAGCCACAACAGATTCAGATTCGAATATAAGTGCTGGACCTATATTCCAAGCTCTTATATCGAACATGACCTCTGTAATCTTTAACGCAGAAAAAGAGGATCCACCTCTCTCATTAGAAGATCCATGGGTCCAACACATGGAAACCTAGTAGGACTTGCGGTTTGAGCAACGAGAACCACCCACTGAAGACAAGGCAATCCAAGTTAACATGGGAACTGAGGAAAATCCAAAGCCCATCTTCGTAAGTGAAAATTTGCTTCATCCGAAAAAGAAGACTTATTAACTTTAATAAAAGAGTATATAGATGTTTTCGCCTGAAATTATGAAGACATGCGAAGCCGGTAAAACAGCAACAAAGGCGCTTTCACCTCGAATTAATGGAAGCAATAGAAGCCGAAGTCAAAAAACTTGTTGATTCGGATTTTATCCGTGAAGAGCAACATCTCGATTAGGTGGCAAACATTGTCCCCGTACTTACAAAAGAACGGTAAGATCCGGATATGCATAGATTTTCAGGATCTTAAGTTCTTAACGTTGCCTGCCCTAAAAGATGAGTTCCCACTGTCCATAACCAACATCATGATAGACAATACATGCGGCTATGAGAAAATATCCATTATGGATGGTTTCTCAGGGTATAATCAGATTAAAATGCGCCCCGAGGACGAAAAGCACACAGCTTTTAGGACTTCATTAGGGATAAACTATTATACAACGATGCCTTTCAGATTAAGAATGTTGGCGCAACCTACCAACGAGCAATGAGCGTCATCTTGCGAGAATATTTAATGAAGACTGTCGAGTGCTATGTGGATGACTTGACAGTCAAAAGCAAGAAAAAAGATCACTTGAATGACTTAAGGACCATATTCGAACTCATGAAGCATCAATTGAAGATGAACCCCACCAAATCTTTTCTGGGGGGTATCAAATGACAAGTTCTTGCGATTCGTTGTAATCTCGAAGGGAATCCACCTTGATCCCAATAAAATTAAGGTGATTCAAGAAATGTAGTCACCTCGTAACCCGAAAGAACTTAGAGGGTTGCAAGGGAGACCGGCTTATATTCGACGATTCATCGCCAACTTGTCAGGATAATGCCAACCATTCACAAGGCTCATGAAGAAGAGAGTGTCATTCATCTTGGATGAATCATGTTAGCAGGCCTTCGACAACATAAAAAGGTATATGACAAATCCACCTGTTCTAACAATCCCAGTTCCAGGGAAAAATTTCCTCATCTACGTAAGATCGATGGACCATGCCTTAAGAGCTTTATTAGCACAACATAATGAACAAGGTCAAGAGCAGACAATCTATTGTCAATCTTCTTCAACTACCATATTTGTCATGTCTGAATTTCAATTATTTCTATAATCCATATTTTCAACTATAGTTGAATATGTTCTATAGTTTATTTTATTCTGCGATACTTTTATGTATGAAACATATCTTGGATGCCTATATATATGTTATATCATAATAGCTAGATAGATAAAATTAAACTACACTTAAGTTATCAAATTTATATATTTGACGTGTATATGTAATGTTTATAGAAACGACCGATCTGAGCTCATATCTCCGATATTTCGGCCGATATCTGCTTTCCGACATGGAAAGAATCCATCAATTACAAACTTGATATCCGATAATTAGAACCTTACTAGATTGAGGTCATGCTCAATGACTGGTTCCCTTAATATGAAAGGTTCTTCGTGATCTGGTATTTTTTCATACCCATCTACAATGTATGATAAAATATTTCCAATAAATGTTCTTATAGTAGGAGCTATTCCAAATAAGAATATGATAATGCTAAAAGTAGTGCTGCCCAAAATTAATAATAATAATAACACTTACTTTCATCGAAGGAACACCAATTTTTTTAAATTTTCCGCTATAAACTTATGTGTATAACATTTCTCACAAGTGTTTCACTTAAATATTCATATAAAACTTAAATATAAATAGAAAAATACTATTTCCCAAAGGTGTCCAAAACATGCCTAAATTTTCTTCCCAAGTTTCTTTAAGGTTTCCTAACTTTTCTGCATATGGCATGTTATCATTGTGAGAAACTGCACACAAGGACGTGTATTTCACTAATATATAAAGTATCCAGTAACTATAATCCTAACAAAACAAATTTATCTAAAGAGTAAAGACTGCATTACCCTGATAAAAGTTTGAAATATTGGCCAATAGGAACATGCAATGTAGAAAAAAAGCGCTCCGTAATGTGTTTTAACGCATTACGGAGCGGAGCGAGCGGTTTTTCCTCCATAGCGGGGCAAAATAACAACCCGCTGCGGAGCGCTGCATTTTTTCAGAAAAAACTTACGTTACGTTTTTTTCATAATGCAATATAACGTGCGTTTTTTCCTCACTTCGAATCCTATAAAATCATTCAGGTGAAAAAATCCCCAACCCTAAATCGATCAAGCTCTCTCCCCCTCAGCGAGTTTTCCAGCGAGCTCTCTCCCCCTCTCCCGACCATCTCTCCACCACCATTCCAGCTCCAAAACGCCGGCAAGAAACTCCGATCAACCTCCTAAGCCATCATCTTCCCCAGAATCTTCGATCAATCGAAGATTCGACACTTTCCCTCCCTCTCTCCCTCAGCGCCCTGGCTCCATCTCCGGTTCTCCCACACCCACCCCCCCCCCCCCACCCCCCCGCCCCCCTCCCTTCGATCCAACCCTGAAGCTTCCCCCCTCTCCCTCAACGCTATAGCTCCATCTCCGATTCTTCCACCCTCTTCGATCCCACCCTAAAGCGGCCCCCCTCTCTCCCTTAGTGCTCCGGCTACATCTCCGGTTCTTCCCTCTCTTCGATCGACCCTAAAGCTTCGATTCCTCTTCGATCCCTCTTCAATTCAACAGAGATAAGCATTCCAACCAATTTTTCTTATAATCATTTAAAGAATATACTTAATTGAGTTAATTCTATACTGTTGGATTATTTGCATTCATGCATTGTTGGATTATTCATTGCTGGATTATTTGCATTGTTGGATAACTTGATATTTGCAATTTTGCATCGGATTGTTGGATTGATGCTAGAAGGTTGAGCAATTTTGCATTAGATTTTTGTGAATTATGTGCAGTGTGAACTGTTGGATAATTAGATTGTTGTTTGAGTGGATTTTTGTTAAGTGTGCACTGTCGAACTAGGTGCAGTGTGCACTGTTGAATTATGTATAGTGTGCACTGTTGAATTGTGTGAAATTGTGAATTATGTGCAGTGTGCACTGTTGATTTTTGTGAATTATGTGCAGTATGCACTGTTGAATTATGTGCAGTGTACTGTGCATGGTTTGATTTTTGTTGGATTGATACTAGATTGTTGTTAGAGTTAATGTAAAACACTATTATGTGAAGTTAAAAAAATGGATTTAGCAATTTATGAACTTTAAGTAATTGTTGTAAGGTTGATAACTTGATATTAGATATTTGATAATTGAATTAATTGTTGATTCTTGAATAATTGAATTATTGAATTATTTGTGTAGATTGAATCATGTCAAAAAATATGGATCCGGCTAGAGAATGGAGGATTCACAATGAAGGCAACCTCCAAATTTTTTTTACTGTAAATTCTGTAATCAACACATAACTGCGGGAATCACCCGGCTTAAACATCACTTGGCCAGTACGAGACATGGGGTCAAAATGTGTGAACGAGTCCCGCAAAATGTAAAGAAAGCATGTAAAAATACTTAGAAGTCTACTGAAGTAGAAAAGAAGAAAAAGCATCACTAAACCGTGAAACTGGAAGAATGGGAGATCCAAATGCTGAAATGGTGAGCCAAGAGCTTGACAACGCCTCCAATAGCAACACTCAATCTCGAACTCTGGAAGCGATGAATAAATTTATTAATTTTAAAGTCCACCAATCGACGTTGGAGACAGCCTTAAAGAAAAAGGCAAGAGAGGACTATGTTAGAAAAATAGGAAAATGTATCTATGCAAATGGGCTGTCATTCAAAATCTTAAATAGTCCATATTGGAAGGAAATGATCGAAACAGTTGGAAATTTCGGATTTGGCTTGAAGCAACCATCTCCGTACGAGATAAGGACGCGGGATTTTAAAACCGAGATTGAGGATATTGAAAAGATTAAAGAGAAGCACATGGCGGCTTGGGAGAAATACGAATGTACAGTGATGTCAGATGGGTGGACTCACAAGAAGAGCAGAAGTTTAATAAACATTCTTGTAAATTCACCAGACGGGACTTTCTTTTATAAGTCTATCGATACATCAACTCAATTCAAGACAGGAAATTACTAATGTGAGTGTATTGATAAGGTAGTTGAGAAGATTTGAGAGAATAATGTTATACAAGCGATTACAGATAATCACGCTTCTTATGTCAATGCGGGCACAAAACTTATGGATTCACGAAAACGTCTTTACTAGACTCCTTGTGCAGCTCATTGTATTGATTTGATACTTGAGTATATAGGCAAGATGAAAATCCATAAGAAGACTCTTGAAATAGCAAAGCGGATGATACAATTCATATATAACAATGGCTGGATTTTGAGTTTGATACGGACATATATGAAGGGAAAGGAACTGTTAAGGTCGGCCATCACTCGATTCGCTACGTCATTCTTGACTCTACAAAAACTATAAATTAAGACAACCATTGAGGAAGATGTTTGTTTCTGATGATTCACCAAGAATGCTTAGGTGAAGAAACCGAATGCAGTAAATACAAAAATGGCAGTGCTATCTAGCAAAAGCTTTTTAGGCCGAGTTCACTTTTGCTTTAGCACCACACTTCCACTAGTTTATGTACTGCAAGATGTGGATTCAAATGTGAGGTCTTCCATTCCTTTTCTATATGAGATGCTTGACAGTTGCAAAGAGAGAATTGCCGATTCTGTGGTGGCAGTAAGAGGAAGTACATGCCATACTGGAATTTGATTGATAAGAGGTGGACAGGCATGTTGCATAGATCCTTCCACGCAGCGGCTTACTTTCTAAATCCTAGATACTTCTACAATGACACATTCTCCAATGTTCCTGAGATTAGAAGAGGCTTTGTAAATGCATGCAACGAATAATTCCCGACCTCAATGAGTATGCACAAGCTAATGTGAAGCTGGATTAGTATGCACAAGCTCATGTGAAGCTGGATTAGTATAAACAGAAACTTGGAGAATTTGGATTCTCGCTAGTTCAAATGACTATGAACGCTCGAAATCCTAGTATATCTTAATTAATTATTTTCATACTTAGGGTTCTATTTGTAGAGATATCATTAAGTTATTTTTTTACATTTTTTAATACCAAAATTAATTATCTTTTTTAGCTGTCTGGTGAGAAAGATTTGGAAAGGATATTCCAACACTCCAAAAGTTTGCAATTCGAATCCCCTCTCTTCCGACTAGTGCTTCTAGATGTGAACGCAATTGGAGCACTTTTGAGCAAGTATGAATTTAAAAAAAAACTTAATATATTATTTTTTTTAAATACTTTATTTATCATCATGCTCATATAACAATTCACAACTCTGTTAAAAATGCATTCAAAAAAAATATCATTTGAAGTAAGAACGCCTACATTCTTTCGGGTACGTCATGTACAATATTAAGTTTAGAGAGAAATATTCGGAGGAAACAAATGAATTTGGATTCAATTTTGATAAATGAGGCGACACCAAAAGATGAATGGTTTGTTGAGAGTGAAGAACCTTATCTCTAAGAAAATTTTGGATTGCTAGATTAGCATACTAATGACAATTCTAATACAAAAATGAATGATTTCTTAGAAATCACCGTAATTAATAGCAATCAAAAGATTCTTCCACCCATTGTGGATAAGGGAGACAAGCAAGATAAAACTGAAATCCCAACAAAGAAACGAAGACTCAATACTTTTTATAAGTTATCCAATTTTTACAATTTAATATTCTTAAATGAATACTCTACAATCATAATTTGAGTATCTAATAACATCCTAATTTGCATATCTCTTGTTTTGCATTATCTTCGGATAAAGAATAATAATTGATGCTATTTTTGATGAGACGGGGGATGATATCAATCCGGAAGATGCAACTTACATTCTGGAGGAGGATGATCTTGTTATTGTAGATTAGATGATGACATGAGTTTATATTCATCTTATAAGGAAAAATAGTATTTTATTGTGTATGACTTATAATCATTTAATCAATTTGTATATTGTGATGTGAAGTAGTGAATTATGAATTTTAAACATACTTTAAAAAATTGTTGTGATATTTGCTATGAAATTTTAAAATTTTTCTACGCCATTAAATTGATTTTACAGTATTTTATATGATTTTTTAGATTTATTTTCTTATCTATGAAAATTATTAAAATACAACTAAGCCTTTTATCCCAGTATTTGGGGTAGGCTACATGAACCAAAAAAAGAATTCACGCCGGATCGATCACTTTGATAGTCCTCCATTCATTTCTATCAAGTAATATCTTCTCATTTAAACCTCTAGAATCCATATCTTTTCGTATCAGCTCCATCCATGTTTTCTTCGATCTTCCCTTTGTTCTTTTAACTTATCCTACATTGATAAACTCCCCTCATCGAATTGGTGCTTACATTGCACATGACCAAACCATCGTAAGCGATTTTCTCGCATCTTCTCATCGATGGGAGCTATACCTATCTTAACACGAATATCTTCATTTCTCACTTTATCTCTCCCAGTGTTGCCGCATATCCAGTGAAGCATGCGCATCTCTGCTACACTTATCTTCTATGAATGACGTTTCTTTATAGCCCAACATTTCGTGCCATATAATAAAGCTGGCCTAATAGCAGTCCTACAAAATTCTCTTCAATCTCAACGGAATGTTACGGTCGCATAAAACTCCCATTGTCCTCCATTTCAACCAGCCAGCTTGTATCCTATGGTTAACATCATTATCGATCTCTCTATCATTCTGAATAATAGAACCCAAATACCTAAACTGACTGCTCATTTGTATCTCTTGCCTATCCAGTTTTACAACATTATAGTCTATGGTCCGTCGTTTACTAAATTTACACTCCATATACTCTGTTTTAGACCTACTCAATTTAAAATCTCTAGATTCTAATGTGTCTCCATAACTCTAACTTGGCATTTACCCCTGCTCTTGTCTCATCAACTAAGACAATATCATTAGCAAATAGCATACACCAAGATATCTCATCCTAAATAGATCTAATATGAAAATTATTAAATATGGTTTTATATTTATTTTAATTAAGTAAATACAAAATTGTGTAACCTACGTTATGCATTACGTTATTTGCTACATAACCTAATAAAAAAACATTACGTTAACACTAACGTTATCGTTATTTTAAACATTGGCATCATGTATCTGACATATGATAATCAGATTTTCAACTATCTGATACTATATCACCCTATTAATATATCACCCTATTAATATCGGTATTAGCAGCAAAGGATCGTACTGTCCAAGAAAAATCTAATATTAGGCAATGTCTACCAATATATCGATGAACCACATGATTAGAACATAAAGCTCTAAACAACTGGGAAATCTTGTACATGAAAAAGATGAAGAGGGAAAATTTGAATTGATGTCTTACCTTCAAACATCACAATCAATCCAAGGCTGACAAAACAGCTAAATGGATTATTAGTGATTATTGGAAGGCGTCCTTGGTCCCTTCAAGGAGTGTTTTAAGTAGTATTTTAAACTGGTCAATATACGGATACATGGTCAACATTCCAGTTTCTGCCCTTAACGATATAATGTGGTTTTACTTTCTATACCATTTCAGGTTTCAGACTGAAATGAACCAATATATTGGTTCCAAGATGAGACATCGTGCGATATTTCAAAATCAAAATATTGCCTCGCAAGCAATAATATCGTGTCTTTCTATTATGTAAAAAACCTAACATGACTGGTTAGCTCAGAAACTGAACGACGTACACATAAGATAGAATTAGGGCTCAATTGGTAGTCGCTTGCCCCTTTCTTCATCATAACTGGCGACAACAAGATGTGGCCGCCAATTACACCATATGTATTATTTTATTTTTGTTTTGAAGGTTAGGCATTCAGTAGATACGTCCTGAAGCATTTGAGAGTATTCTATAAATGTCAAGTTATTAGTGATGAATATTCGATCAGAGTCGTCAGATCTCGGGAAAATTCGACCGACTTTGATTGGACAGATGAATCAAGACTTATACCGTCACACTTGGCCAGAACCAGACTGAACTCTGACTATACTTGATCAATTGGATGCAATCGGACTTTAACGAAGACGGTCAGGGTTAGAGTTTTTGCTAGTGCCATCTCCCACTTAATCATTCAATTGATTCTTAATAGATTTTCGTCGGCCGATGAGTCTCCATCTTTTTTTATGGTGACAAGCTATTAGCAAAATTATACGGCAGATTAGAAATTTTGGGTGGAGTACAGAAATTTCATAAGACATGAGGCAACAATCAAATCTAAGAGCCCGGTGCGGTTAAATTAGAGGGCAAAAGCGTGTGCCCCACCGACTCATCGTATTTACACAAAAGATTAAACACTCCCCACTTAATTACCCACTCTATTGTAGAACCTACTTTCAGTGGATTGAAAAATTAGACAAAAAGCTTATCGTCACATGCAAACATGTGGGGATCAGTTGCGATTGAAATTAAATTTAATTCAATTAATAATTAAAACCACTTTGAAAAGCAACTGAAGCCTGCCACGACTAAAAGAAAAAGTAAATATGTGGGCATTATTAGGACATTGTTCCCTCTCCAGTGAAAGTTGCCCTTGGGTGCTCGCAGTCAATGCAATTGCGAGCTCCTACATCTCCATCCTCTCCCCCAATTCTTAATTAGAATTGCATTTCAAATTCCCACCTTCGCTTGATTAATCAACAACAATGGCAGTTGAGGCTACCAAAGTCTCATTACCGCCTCGCCACATCATCCTTGTCTCGGCCAATGCCAGCCACTCTATCACCCTCCTTTGACCATACTTGGGAATCACATTCAGATAGATTAGAAGACCAACCAACTTCGACAACATTTTGACTGTTTCTGACTGGTTACCATTTTAAAATACGACTCTAACAGTACTAAATATTTGCACTCCAACCGAACTCCGACCTTCCCAGAGTCGGTCGACTTGGCCAGAGTCGGGTTAGCCTATTTATCCCTACAAACTATTTATAGACTCAATGTAAATTGTTAAAATAGGTATTCCCTTAAGACCCTAACTTGTTATAAATTTATAAGTTTTATAGTCATAATATGTATATTTATTATCAAACAAGATATCAGATAATTAATAAATATCGTGATATATCACCCAATATATAATTTTCAATATAGAATTTTATCGACTGAAATATCACTGGTATCTAATATATAAAACCCTATCCCCTGCATGCTGAAGTGGTCGTGATGGGGGAGGTTCCATCTCCAGTAAAAAAGGGGAGAGAGGAGTGATTGCATAAGATTCGATCTTGGGGATAAGCCTCTCCATCGAGAGGCAGATAGACAAGCAACACGGAGAGGCGAGCAATGTCAATGACAATTTTTCCTTTTTCTAGGATATGGATTAACCTTATATAAGATCGGGTGGGTTTGGATTGGGTGCGAACCTATCTGTACCCAACCCATCTATATATAAATGGGTAGGGTCTACGATATGCCCAGACCCAACATAGATCAAACTCATCACTTATACTTTGCTAAAAGCAGACAAATTAAGAAAATTACAAAAGACAAAAAAAGTTTTGGACTCCCACATTTTTGGGCAACTATTTAAATAATATTTAAAATTCTCATTGCATGCCATTAGAGTTAGTATTGTATTGTAGATGTGCTTTCTATTAAAGTCTAATTTTAATATAAATTTATTAAGCACTAAAAAAATACAACAATTTCTAGTAATTAATTTTAAAAGAGAAAGTAGTTAACGTACTTCAAAATATTACTTACATGAAATATTGTCCCAAGCACCATTTTATACAATATTTCATTGAATTATGACCAAAACTGTAATCAATTAATTTGTAAAAATATGTCAAAATATTAAAGTAATCGTATTTTGCTTTCTTAAAAAAATAAAGTAGTCGATACCAACGTCTGATATAGCCAATCCGAATATGGCTAACATTCCTGACATTGATGACTCCGATGCATAAAACGATCTGCCTATTCTTATACAAATAGTGATACTGATATTTAAAGCCTTGACCCCGGTCATTTATGCAAAACAAGATTTATGCTGCTACGTCATTTATAATATTCCTTTTACTTTACTAGAACAATTATGTAAGCAGTTGCAAAATAATAGTTATATCAAAAAATCTTCCCCTATTTGTCATTTGCAATATGAGCTACTTATAGAGGTAAAGAGCATCAGAAAACTGCATCTGCATAACATATAGTAGCCTCAAATATGAAAAGAGCCTTCCAATTCAGTTCAGCAATGTATAAGCGTATATACAATCTCATGTAGAAGTGAAGAAATTTTGTGACTCAAGTAAACTTATCATAATGCTAATATGGAAATATCAGGATGGTAACTTACATTGTGAGGGTTGTTATGAACAATATCAACTGCTTCTTGGTTGCTAAGGTGCTCCCATAGCCCATCAGATGCAAATATCAGAAACTGGTCATGTGGTTGTAGTTGGTGCACAGAGATTGATGGTTCTGAACTGAGAATTGGTTTTTTGAAAGGTTTACGAAGACGAAATTTAGTATATAACGGCTCCCGATTATACTCTGACTTTTTCAGGTATACATCACCAATTGACCTAGAAACCTGCAACATAGTTCAATTTTGTAAGACTTATAAGTTGCAAGTTCTAGCTTAATCCAGCAACAGCAATAAAAAAAAAATCACAGAGAAACTGAAGCAAGCAATTA
Organism: Dracaena cambodiana; assembly: GCA_036321105.1. NCBI lineage: Eukaryota > Viridiplantae > Streptophyta > Magnoliopsida > Asparagales > Asparagaceae > Dracaena > Dracaena cambodiana. Next base: position 23,428,326 of record JAYEPQ010000007.1, read on the forward strand.
ATGCTCAAGAAATTGATTTACTGATATAAACTTTTGCAGGCAACTTAAATATAATAATAACTTCCAAAGCTACTGGAAACCACCAAACATCATCTTCTATAACAATGGGAAGCAAATATTACCTTCGATGGAAAGGTTTCGGCATAAATAGAACTGTGCAGAGTCTTAACGGAAAGGGAATTAGATAACAAGATAGAAAACAGAAAATACGGTCTGGTAAAGGCTATGTATATACTGTAAATTGAACTAATCTGAACATTTTTTTCCCGTAGCATTATTCAAAGGAAGAGTTTTATAGGAAAGGAAATTATATAACATGATGCAAACAAAGAAAATACTATCTGGTAAGGGAACATATATGAATTGCAATGTGCATCCCATACCAAAGATATCAAGCACAGTGGCATAACTCATTATTGTTTCTATTTCTAGACAAAGAGTTGATTCATTTTGAAGAACAGAAAAGCATGGCTCTGAGGCATATAGAGCAGTCAATAAAAGTTAGATTGGACTATAGGACGTCCTAGGTTTAAGTGCAGTTTATAGGACAAACAAGATAAAACTTTCTGTATATAGAAAACTTGTAAGAAGACATATAACACCACTATACTAAGAAAAGGGAATATAATATGCATATAACAGAAACAACAGAAAGGAAGCCTTCATACCAAGTTTTGGCCGCAGCTACATGAACCATTTTTATCGTATCATGTGCTAGGAAGCACGAACATAGACACATATTCAGACACGGATTCGGATACTGTGGATTTGTGAAAAAATAAGGATATGGACACGGTAAGGATACGAAAAAAATATAAATATAAGTATATATTTTTATAGTATTAACATAATAATTTTATTAAAATATCCAAAAAGAAAGTGCTGACAATGTATAGATTTATATCTCGTTATTCCTTTAAAAAATATAAGTCTCACAATCAACTATACATTTATATCTCACCCTCAAGCTCTATAAGCAAAAAGATAAAAAGAAAAGGCAGTGATAACAGTGGGTCACTAATCAGCGTAGAATGTGAAAACTGAAAATCACTTCTTCAAACATAAAATTAAATAAGACACATGTCAAAAAGAAAAAAAAATTAATGTACAACTTTATAAAACTAAGTATAGGTAAATGTTACCAATTTAGTAATGATTACTTTTAGTTTTTGCAAACCATTTAACTCATTTTTTAGACACAACTTATAAGAAGTTTAAACACGGCCAATACACAACCCACAAGAAGGTCGGACACAGCAATAACATGGCATTTTTTTCTAGTAGCGTATCCGTGCTTCTTAGATCCTGTGTTCATTTTGGTTGACCCCTAACGACAATGCAAGGTTTAAATAATCAAAATCAGTATCTGTATCAACCAATTGTAAATGGCATCAAAATCACAATATCAGGCATATTATATTGGCAATATCAGAAATATCAGCAATATCGAATCGATGTTAGAGTGCATATCGCATATCAGGAACCTTAGATATATGCGATATATATCAGTTTCGATTGATATTTAAAACCTTGCTATTGGCATGTTATGATATTCGTAAAGACGTAAGTTATAGTAGAAATGATATAGCTATACTCTGGGATGATGTAAGCAAACTATATTGCATCTCTTTAAATACGATAAAGTGATAAGAACACCCATACAGTATACAATATAAATGCTGGAAGGTCGATGACAATATACAGGTGATATGAAAACAAAAACATAATTTCCATCTTTATAATGTTAGCATGACAAGGAAAACCAAGAGGTTTTAGCTGCCATATTTGCAGTGCGGTATAATGCTGTCAAGGAGGCCTCCTAAGTTGATGTCATGATAGACTGCCTACTACTCTATGTAGGCTACCTTATGGCCAGACATAGAAGAACTAGAGACAAACATAAGTTCATTAATTTGCACCATTATATCTTTCATTTAGTTCTTCATAATTGTGAACAAACTTTGCATGCAATTAAAACTGCAATAATCTCAATCAGCCACTTGGTCTTTGGCAGCATAAAAATACTGAAGCAACTGAGACATGCAGTATGGAATAACAGGTTTAATTGGATTTCAGAGATTATCAGATGGAAGCCAGCAGGCAGAAATGAGGTAGGAACCAGCTGGGGACTCCAAAAATATGATGTGGACACAGCCTACCACCTCCTCACCACCTATAATTCATGGTAAATTGGTTTAGGGTATGAAGAAAACTAGAATTCTTGCAACCATTCATCTTCAAATCAAGATTGCCATTAGAAACTGACTCCGTTGATCTCTGGAGATCCACATAACAGTACAGATCCTAAATTGCCTGAAATGTTTGCTTCTCTAAATATGATCATTCTGTGGTCTTGACTTAAAATTGTTTATTGCAAAAGAACAACTGAATTAAGATAAGCCAGGCATGCGATGGGCATACCATGACAGTGACAGAGACACGACAAATAAGGTATAATCAATAAACAGTCATAAATAAATCACAAACAAATGGTCCTATATGATAATAATTTATGACTAAATTATTTATAACAAATTTATTGCACAACTAAATATTAGTTTTGCATTATCAGCTATTTAACATGAGAACAAAATTAAGGTTATCTAGATACCTCCGAAAATCTTATTTTGTTTTGTATGAAACCATATTTTATTTTATGCACTTCCACCATGCCCAATGAATAACAAACATGCACTAAAGGAGAGATAATACAGAACTTTGAAGTAAAACTGTGCAAACTTTTGTGTATTCTTTATTCCTTTATAATAGAAAAATTATGAAAATGTAACAAAAATTAGGGTCAAAAATTAGAAATAATAAAAAGATTCTCAATTGTGAGCCGGCATATGTTTAGTTGGCACATTAAAGGAGAAAAGATGAGAAGGGTAAGGGGCATTTCTCAAGAAAAGATTTCGATAACTTTTTAAAAGCCAATACCCTAATCACTTTTAAAGCCTGAGACCTGATGGTTAAATCAAAAATATCGGCCATATCACAACAGGGCTATCAGATATATTGACAATATTGGCAATGTTGGTACTAATATTACAGGGTCTAAATCAGATATCTTAAGGAAGTGCATAGATCGATAGATACCATAAACTATTGGCTGACGATGGTGCCAATTCCAACATTTTAAATCTTGACTTAGATGTAGTGATTGATGATGCCAACTGTTGAGGAAAGGACTCGTGCATTTGCGCATTTGCATAACATGTTTAAGAAAGGATTGGAGGAAAGTACTAAGCACTAGCATTTGAAGGTGGAAGATGCTCAAAGAAGCATGGAAGGGAGAGGTTAAAGGAGGGTTTTTAGAATAAATGCCAAGAATTAACATAGAAGGGAAAAATGATGCACCTCTTAAATAAAAATGCAAGGGAAAGACACAAAAGGAAACATATCAATAAACCTGGTAAATATAAGAAATTAACAATGAAAAACTGACAATCCACAAGTAGTTAAAAATAATGATAAGATTCATGAAGTGCTTCCATCCATTGAATAGATTTGCAAGTAATATCCCGTAGTCAGGATTATGTATCTTAACGTGAGACTTCATGAGAAGAACAACATATTGATCTAAAATTAATATGCCAGAAAGACGCCATTAAGTCATTAATTAGCCTTTACACACACCACTTCATGGCGATTAGATTTAAAAACTTCACCGTAATTGTATCCGATATTTTTGTTTTACAATGTTGGGGTCAAGCTAGAAGGCAATAGATATTTTAAAGCAACAAGAAAAGTAACTACTGATACTGGTATGACGCAAAACTGAAGTGATTTAGGATTGTGGTAGGGATTTGGCAGATTTGAGAAAGAACAAGTTAGGGTTTTAAGGAAAATAAAAAAGATAGAATTTGGATCTCACACCAAGCAAATCAGACTCATTCTCACACATCACACGTAAAAGATTTAGGAGTAACAAATCATATACTCTCAAAGAAATAAATTGCTTCCATAATAATTCTCTAATTAATTGATAGATCACATATGGCTATATATAGCTCAAAAATATGTGCATCACATATGCTAATAAAATAAAATAAATATCTACTAAAACCTCAATAAAATATAATAAATCTAAACAATAAATCACAGTCATTCGATGTCCTCATTTATTCTCTCTATAGTTTTAGAAGATTTACCTTTGGTGAATAAATGTGAAGACATATCCGAACATGTTCAAGTTGAACTTGTGGACTGCTTGAATCATCTATTATGATCAACTGGAATCTAAGGCCACCATGCCAATATTAACCGCAATAATATGATATGAGGAGCTCACATGTAGAATCTCACTATGATGTTGGTATCTAAAATTAGACTTCAAATCAACCGATGCAACACGTACTCTAAAACTAATTAGTGGTGACAAAAATGGGTAGAAAGTATCATAGTAGACTTCAATAAAGTCGTCAAAGTTGGCTTCATCATCACAGTCAAAATAGACTCCTTAAGCGAGGACGAAACTGAAACAAGAGGTGAAGGTGTAAATTGAGGTTAGCATGATAATGCAATAGATTCAAACTCAATTTCAGATACCAACTATAGCTCTGGTATGGTATCAAATTCTACTTTAGACTCCTGATGTTCTCATTGGGCTCTACCTCTAATTCTTGTCTCTTTTTAGTTCTTAAACTATGTCTTAGACTTGGTCTTGGGATATTTTCAATTTTGAGCTCCGATGAAGGAAAGACGGGAGATTTAGAAAATAATTTGCAAGATGATGCAGAGCATGCCGAACATGAAGGAGAGCTTACAAATCTCCAAAATTAACATACTATATATGTGTCATTGCACCAAGAAGAAGCTTTTCCAACCAACTTAAATAAGTATAAAGTTACTTAAAATCAGGTCCGACCTTAGAGAAAAAAAAAGGGCAAAAATCTTCAAGATGGCTCACCTAATCTTCATAACTATACCAATCATTAAAACCCCAAAATTCGAGATAGCGTCATGTATATCAAGCTCAACTTACTTTGGATATCCATCAGTACAAACGTATCGCCACAAAATATGAATCCCATGGTTAAAAATTTTAAGTGAAGAAAGCAAAGAATCAACGGTTCAAATCACACTTGAAATAGACGTTAGAATACCCAATAGACTCATAATACGTTTGTATTGTTGATAGCGGGACAGATCCTGAATGTTTGTAGACTTGGCCCAATGTTGGCTCCGAAAACTAGCACGAGTCGGTCAGATGTTGTAGTCAACTCGGGAAAGTCGTTCCCTTGTATTAGGCTATACCGAGCCAAGTTCGACTTGGATCTTGAAAACAATTCGGATATGAACCAATGGTGCTATGATTGCCTATGTTCTACGAGGTAAAACTTGAGAGGGACAGATCTAGACTCTGGGCACGTTAGTAAAATTTAAAGAGGACCTTAGAGGACTCAAGGAAGAACAGCAAAGGTCAACGAGATTAGATACAGCCTGCCTCGGGAGGAACTAAGAACTTGAATCGATTTTAAAGGAGGAACAATGGAAGGTATGATTATCTAGTCGTCAATGGGGTTGGCTGACGACGAGGTGAGTTGTCCAAAATGACAACAAAGATGGAGGGCGAAGGATCTGGCATTGCTCGTACACCTAAATCTAATGGATCTTCCAAGGTCGCAAGCTCCAATGAGTGTGGGATGACGATTGACATCAACAATGGCATCCATGGATGGCAAGAATTAAGCCTCACGAATGAGGAAGCCCTAGCAGTAGCATCGGCAATTAGATCTGGGGTTTCAGATTTTGTATATTTTTCTTATTTTTCTAAATTTTCTCTCTTTTTTGGAATTTTTCGGAATTTTTCTCTCGTTTCTTTTGATTTTTAGAAACTCAAAAATAAATTGGAAAAGGTGATAGAGTTTTGGGTTATGATACCAAATATGACAAAATGGAAGCACTTATGGTTTTATGGCGAGATCTGATTGACTTGGGAAAGACAAGTTAGGATTTCAAAGAAAATAACTAAAGATTATGGCGAGATCTGATTGACTTGGGAAAGACAAGTTAGGATTTCAAAAAAAATAACTAAAAATAAAGTTCATTCAGGTTAATCACAAGCCCACTCTCGCACATCCCAAATAAAAGATTTAGGAATAACAACCACATGCTCTCAACGAAACAAATATTTTCCATACTAATTCTCTAATCAATAATAGTCAAAAAATATTTTTAGCCTAAAAAAGGCACCACGGTGCAATTAAACATAAAACAATTATCCTAAATTTCAATTAATACAACAAATCTAAATGATAAATCCTAGCTATTTGATGCCCCTATCAGATATGTATTGAAAATGTGAACCAAATGCTATATAGACAATATAACACCAGTCAATATTCAAGAATTTTTTGACATTGTTGATATGATGTGTTGGATACTATCAATGACAATATCATAAACCATCAATCAGACAACTAATGATTTTAAGATTTAAACTTTAATTCAAATTAAGTTTCACATCTGTATATGAAACACGCCAAACAAACAGATGCCTGCTTCAAACTTACCCAATGCTTATCAAAACTGGTCATTATGAGCAGGATAAAAAAAAATTATAGGTTGTCAAGCTGGAAAGAAGAAAAAGTCCTGTTTGAACACATGGCCATGTAGACCTCTTCTTTCTAGTCTATATCTAGTGTGAAAACGAGAATATGAACATAGAATCTTTCCAACATTGAGATTGGATGACCCAAGCTCTTGAAAGATATGAACAGGGGACCTCCACTATTGGGGAAGAAAAAGTGGATATAAAACAGAATTGGAAGCGAATCTAGAATCGTCCTAAGAAATGTGTCATTCACATAGTAAAACAAGAAAAAACAAGTTTAGAAAGACGATTTAGAAACTTTAGGCCAATGTTCTCTTTTTGCTGCGCTAAGGTAAACTCCCATTTTCTTTTAAAGCACCCCCAAGCAAATTAGTCTCTCTTTCTTTAGCTCTTCTATTTTAGTTTGAAACTAAAATAAAACTCATGATAGTCGAGTAATAGTGCATGTGTTGAAAGTCCCTTCCACTGCACCAAAACTCCGAAATTATGGTGAGGGTTGAGGGAAATTATTTTGTATTTTAACATGCTTCCGCAGGTTGAATGCCCATTTTAGGCAGAAACCTGAGATTTACGCAGTGGTATATTTTTTTTTTAAACTCGCAATTAAATGCGTGCCCGACAGGATTTGAACTTGGATTGCTCTGATATCATGTTAAAAGTCTCTTCCACTGCACTAAAACTCCAAATTTATGGTGCAGGTTGAGAGAATTATTTTGTATTTTAACAACATGCATGATTTATACTTCTCCAAGAAGGCAAGAACGCAATGTTTACATGCATGTTCGGTGTAAGCACTTTCCAAAAGTCAGGAGGTCGGGTGTAAGTACACAAAATGCTATTTACTATTTAGATATCATTTTGTAGAATTGTTCAACCATTAATCCTAATAGATTCATAGGTAATTAGTTCAGTTTAGAAAGAGACCCAAAGCTTTAAAGTGCATGCAGGCGTAGCTCCCCCAGCCAACCCCACTTTCGATTACCAACCAATTTTTTTTTTTTTTGGTCAATCTAAAGTAATTCAGAGAAGCTTATGCATGCCATAACTCCCATTAATCAGAAAACAGAAGTCTACATTGCTTAATTTAAGAAATTTGTAAGCCCTCGTATTTTGTAATGGCCATTAAGTGAGTGATTTATTACATGATTTTCTAACTTCTTAAGGTGAGTAATAAGGACCTTCAAAAAGTATGTGTTAATTATCACTTCTCTTCGTATTATATTATTATGTCATGATATAAACTCTGGAACTATGATTAAAAAATAAAATTTGTCTGTTTCTTTGGGTGAAGTAAATAATTATTTTCCATACTCGTAGAGCCATATAGGTATAAGTATACATATAATTCTTTGCTGGAACAAATTTTATTATGAATTTTATCAAATTATAATTTAGAAAGGAATAAAGAATATGTATCTGCTATGATCCACAGAACGGGTATCATGGGGGGCCAGACACAACAACCCCCAATATATAAACATAATGACACGTTAATATATGTATATTTTTGTCATAGTACAAGTATATTTAACCAACAAAACATTTGTCAAGCAGGTGGAATACCACATTCCATCAATACGTATTTGTGAGGCAAATAAAGAGTTAAACATTTATATCAGTCGAATATGGATGATCAAACCGACAAGGCTAGTCGAACCGCAAATTTTGGTTGAGGCTGGACCTGGTAGTTTTGGAATGGGAGAAGTATTCAGCATGTTATTGTGCAAACGTTTCCCTAAAATGACTTGTACTTAAGGACGAGGCCTACCCTCTAAGCTTGTACACATAAAGAAGGAAGCTTTTTGTAAGATTAATATAATAGAGTAATTAAAAAAACTGCTAACTACAATGAACTTTGATGGTTTTACTATACATGTCTACTAGTTTAAATTTTAATATTGTGTGTTGAGGGCACAGGCGAAAATTAAAAATGGTCTGGTCCAGCTCCATCCTTAATTCAACGTGGTGACTGGATTGAGCTTCCTCCCATCAAAGTGCAGTTTGTTGGGAATGGAAACTAAGCTATCCAAAACAGTTCAATTAGGCTTTGACTAACCACTAATATTGGAAAATATCATTATATTTCAAATTGGCTTTCATAAACTAAAGAAACCAGTATCCTAGTCTCATCTTTAAAATAGAATGCATGCACTTTAGAACCAAACATAATAAGTCAAATTGACTTTGTTTATTATTTCTGGGTTTCTGCTAAACTTACCTAAAAATATGCTTTTCTGGCTCATAGTGGTAGATTTGCTAGTTAAAAAGAGAACAAATGTTAGAATAAACAATTAACAAATTAGTTAACATGTAATTATCCCGGCACCAAGACATACTCATCAATAGTATTTTAAATATTGGATAGTGGTAATATATCAGCCAGCAAAATTCTATACCGAATATTAAATATCGAGCAATATATCGCAAATATTTACTTCATATCATATGCCATATTAGATAACTTTTCAGGTGATAAATATATATATGTCATGCCTACATAAAGCACATAACTCTATTTAAAACAAGTTAGAGCCTTAAGGGATACATGCTGTAGTAATTTGTGAGCCTATAAATAACTTGTCATATGTAAAATCTTCTCAGATACTTCAAGACATATACTAACTGAATTTTCAATGTTCAAAATACAAAAATGAAATCAATGCATGTAATATCCATGGCCTTGACACCAATGTCGCTTACCCGTGTTGCAATTGGCAATCACCGCTCGCAATGGAGGAACAATCGACGCATGAGGTCAACCAAGCCCAAATTCAATCTCTTCCTCGAGTAAAGGTCATCAGTTTTTTTTTCCAATTTTTTGCATAATTGAAAAAAGGCCAAATATCATTGCTTGTTGGGCGATATTCATGGCCAAAATATTGGCTAATATCTTGCTTTTCAATTGATATCTTGTCCACTTCAAACCAAAATGTGTATTAGATAGGGGTAAAACACCGAGATATTAGCTGATACGCCAATATAATCGCCGATATTAAAATAACTACTCATCAAAGATCAAAAATTGCGATGTTGGATATTGATGCTACAACACAGCAAGAAAAACTTTTAATGGAACATTAGCATGTGAATTAGGATTTACTGGTCACCACTCCCAAAACATATTTTATTTTTACTTTCGCACTTTTATTTTTAAAATATTTTCCTTCCTCTATAGGGTGGTTTCTTTTTAAGAGGCAGAATGACCACTAGAAACGATTATAAATGTGCTTCAGAAGCTCCAGCCTCAAGAGATCACCATAACTCATTTAACCATATTAATCAAGGACCTAACAGATTATGAGCCAGTTTTAAACAACTGAACAAGCACGAATAGCTAAGCATGGGTCACATGGTTTCCTTAGCAACCTGCTCATGGTTGATAGCTTACCCAACGCACCATGTAGGCCTAATAACTTCTTGTTAGGATGTGCGGATGAGGTTCACCATGAAGGCAACTAAATATTGAGAATGGTTGAAGGAAGAACCATATTCTATTAACTAAAGGCAACCTACAAAGTTGGTTTTAAAAAATCATCTAAGGTAGCCACTCGAAAAAATAAGGTTTACTGGCATAGGGAATCAAAGCATCTGGTCAAGTCAATTCAACCAACTATAGCATAAATTGGCAAGGAGGAGGCAAGGGGGGAGCCTGGGGGCAATGGGGGCACATGTCCCCTTACTCTGGAAAAATTCAAGGTTACATACTCATGTTTTAATGGTTAATCATAGTTAAATATTTCATAATTTAGTAGGCAATTAATTCAATATCAAATGCTAAACAAATACACATATAAAATTATCTGATAGCATGATACCTTCACCAAAATTTATGATGGCTTCTAATGAACATTCTTGCATGGATAGTGTCCAAGAGTACGTTTATGATAAAAAGCAGTTTAACATACAAGTGCAGTAGACTACCGGGGTTTTCTTGATATTTTGACTCCAAACTACCTTTCTAATTTTCCCAACGAACAGGTGGACAAAGATTCAAATCTAGATTGCAATCTTTGTTTTAAAAACTAACTCTTAAATTTCTTTTAAACTTACAATAAATATACCATTACATAAAAAATATATTCTTTTAGATCATTTTACCTAGAGACATAAGTAATAGTAAAATACTAGAAAAATATATTCTTTTAGATCATTTTACCTAGAGACATAAGTAATAGTAAAATACTAGAATTTACTATTTAATTGTGCCCCCCCCCCCCCCCACCCCCCCCCCCCCCCCCCCCGGCAAAAAAGGGGGAAAAAAATGTTTTAGCTCTGTCCCTGGGAGGAGGGATCAATCTTTAAGGCCTCTTAGCCTGCCTTCTATCTAACCATCTGTCCTCTTCAATTATTTGCCACATGTCATTTATAATTGTATGTACACTGTCACGTTCTCTCTCATTTTCCACTATATAATTGTGGGGCATTCTGTACATTTTAGAACGGGATTCGCTATTAAACAAGTGCATAATGTAATGATCACAGCAATATTCCTTTTGCTCATTACAAAGAGAAATAGATCAATTTAAATATAAAAAGTCAAGGTGTCAACCACATTTTGCTTACCAGTAGAAAATCAAGGTTGACAGTGGTAAAAGTATATGCTTATACCAATCTAATGATACTAAAATCAAATATGGCATGACCTAGTATTGGAACTACCATAGTTTAAAACTTAACTGATATTTGAGAAACAAATAGAGGATAATATGGAAATTTAGATAAATGAAATAAACATTTAACAAAAAGAAGGGAACAGCTACAAATTGCATGATGATTCTTCAAAAAAGGGGGAATACTTATTACCATAAATAAGTATATAAATACCCCCACATACAACAAAAATAGAAAAACAAACAAAATAAATTTTTAAGTAATCTATATCTCCCTACTTCTTTCTCATAAACTAAAAAAGAAAGAAAAACCCACACGCGATATCAGATATTTATGATGGAAATTGGATAAGATAGAGTGTTTAGATTGTTTGGATTTAGATGGAATTTTTTAGATAGGGTTTGAGTTTTCATAAATTTTTAGTTAGATCATTACTGTTAGGGATTCGGATTTTGATTTTGAATAGAATTTTATTATTATCGTTATTGTTAAGAATTTCCTATAAATAGGCCTTGTACGCAGAAATTGGAAATTAATGAAAAAAATTGTTGAAAATTACTCCTTGCGTGAGAATTGTTTAAAAATCCCTCTTTACGGATTCGTTGAGAGTGGATGTGAATTCACCTAGGTGCTAAGGTCCGAACCCGTTAGTTTTTTTCTAAATGCATACCTAATTTCCAAATCCCTAAGCATAATTTAGCTTCCATACTACGTCAAATTGACTTCAGAGCTAAACTTTTCAAAACCCAAAAATCCCCATCCACATCTCCTAACTTCCATCTTCTTATTTTCTTTAAATTTTATTTTTAGTTTTATTTTCAAAAAAATAGAGAAGAAATTTCATATCAGGAAAAAAAATCCACAATAGCAACATCCAATCCCTCCCCTTCATCTCTTCCAACGGCACTATCGCTGACCCCACCCCAGCACCACCCTACCCTTCAACCAATCACCTCTACTATCTCCCCGCGAACAATCCTCACCCGCTAGTGACACTAACCAGCTCCGCCACCTCCTGACTTCGCCAAACAACCATCTATACCCATCTCCAGTCCCCCGCTTCCTTAGCACCTCTCCATCCCGATCTCACCTCCTTCCTCTCTTCACTAATAGCCAACTGTCGCCACCTCGTTGCTCCGCTTGTTACCTCCCACAAGCCACTCTCACCCTACATTAACCGCTCTTAACTCCATCTCCAACGACATCATTCCCTCGCCGGAAGCAGGGAAGCCCACGCAATGGAGTGAATGCTTCAGACGTCCACCTTCACAACAGCCCTCCACCTCTGCTTTTGCCTCGCTAACCTCCACTTCAACTCAACTGCACTAGCCGCAACCCTCTCCAACTTCACCCTCCTCTCCAACTACAACTTCTGCCCTCCTTGCCCTCCTCACCAACTGCAACTTCTGCCCTCCTCCAAATTAGTAAGTTTTTGGTTTTGATTTGGATCTACTTAACCAAACCCACATCCAAAAGAAAAGAAGTTGGGTCAAATTTTATTCAGATCAACCTGGCCCATAAACTCCAGATCCAACTCACTTTAAGTTTGGTTTGGTTCGGTTTAGCAGTTCGATGCGAATTTACTTGATTATCACTTTGCCATTCACCAGAGGTTTATCTTTTCAAGCTAGGAAGAATTTTGATTAGATCATTCCGTTAGTGATTTTAGATTTTGATTTTGGATAGAATATTATTCTTATCATTATTGTTAAGGGTTTCCTATAAATAAACCATGTACGCAGAAATAGAAAATTAATTAAAAATTTGTTAAAAATTACTCCATTCACGAAAATTGTTTAAAAAAAAAATTTCGTGATTCGCTTAGGGTAGATGTGGATTCGCCTGGGTGTTGAGACCCAAACCCATTAGGCCTTTTCCAAATTCATAAAATCCCTAATTTCCAAATCCCTATACCTAATTTAATTTCTGTGCTGCATCAATTTGACTTGGAAACCAAATGAGTAACTGAAGTTACTGAACATCAAGAGAATAACTTGAACATGCATGTAATGATCCACATAACTAAAATCCCTAACCCTAAATCGATCGAGCTCTCTCTCCCTCAGCAAGTTTTCCAGCGAGCTCTCTCCCCCTCTCGACCCCTCCCCCTCTCCCGACCCTCTCTCCACCGCCAGTCCGGCTCCCAAACGCTGGCAAAAAGCTCCAATCAACCTCCTAAACCATCATCTTTCTCAAAATCTTCGATCAATTGAATATTCGACATTTCCCCCCTCTCCCTCAGCGCTCCGATTCCATCTCCGGTTCTTCCCCCCTCTCTTCGATCCCACCCTGAAGCTTCCTCCCTCTCTCCCTCAGCACTCCAGCTCCATCTCTGGTTCTTCCACCCTCTTCGATCCCACCTAAAGCGCCCCCCCTCTCTCCCTCAGCGCTCTGGCTCCATCTCTGGCTCTTCTCAGTTCCCCCCTCTCGTCGACCAACCCTGAAGCTTCAGTTCCTCTTCGGTCGCTCTTTGGTTCAACAGAGGTAAGCATTCTAACCAATTTTTCTTAAAATTCATTAAAGAATATACTTAATTGAGTTAATTTTATACTGTTGGATTATTTGCATTCATGCATTGTTGGATTATTCATTGTTGGATTATTTGCATTGCTGGATAACTTGATATTTGCAATTTTACATCGGATTGTTGGATTAATGCTAGAAGGTTGTGCAATTTTGCATCGGATTTTTGTGAATTATGTGTAGTGTGCACTGTTGGATAATTGGATTGTTGTTTGAGTGGATTTTTGTGAAGTGTGCACTGTTGAACTAGGTGCAGTGTGCACTGTTGAATTATGTGCAATGTGCACAGTCGAATTATGTGTGAATTATGTGCAGTGTTCACTGTTAAATTATGTGTGAAACTGTGAATTAAGTGCAATGTGCACTATTGATTTTTGTGAATTATGTGCAGTGTGCAATGTTGAATTCTGTGCAGTGTACTGTGCACGGTTGGATTTTTGTTGGATTGATGCTAGATTGTTGTTTGAGTTAATGTAAAACACTATTATGTGAAGTTAAAAAAAACGGATTTAGTAAAAAATTGAATAATTTGATGGACTTGAAGTAATTGTTGCAGGGTTGATAACTTGATATTTGATAATTAAATTAATTGTTTATTCTTGAATAATTGAATTATTTGTGTAGATTGAATCATGTCAAAAAATATGTATCCGGACAGAGAATAGGGGATTCACGATGAAGGGGAACCTCCAAATTTTTCTTACTGTAAATTCTGTAATTACCACATAACAGCGGGAATCACCCGACTTAAACATCACTTGGCCGGTACGAGACATTGGGTCAAAATGTGTGAACGAGTCCCGCAAGATGTAAAGAAAGTATGTAAAGATACTTTGAAGTCTACTGAAGTAGAAAAGAAGAAAAAGACACCACTAAACCGTGAAATTGGAAGAATGGGAGATCCAAACGCTGAAATGGTGAGCCAAGAGCTTGAAAGTGCCGCCGGTAGCAACACTCAATCTCGAACTCTGAAAGCGATGAATAAATTTATTAATCTTGAAGCCCGCCAATCGACGTTGTAGACAGCCTTAAAGAAAAAGGCAAGAAAGGACTATGTCAGAAAAATAGAAAAATGTATCTATACAAACGAGCTGTCATTCAAAATCTTAAATAGTCTATATTGGAAGGAGATGATCGAAGCAGTTGGAAATTTTGGATTTGGCTTGAAAGAACCATCTCCGTACGAGATAAAGACGCAGATTCTTAAGGCCGAGATTGAGGATATTGACAACATTAAGGAGAAGCACATGGCAGTTTAGGAGAAATACGGATGTACAGTGATGTAAGATGGATGGAATGATAGGAGCAGAAGTTTAATAAACTTTCTTGTGAATTCACCGGAGGAAACTTTCTTTTACAAGTCTATTGATGCATCGGCTCAGTTCAAGATAGGAAATTACTTATGGGAGTGTCATGAGAAAATAGTTGAGATTTAAGAAAATAATGTTATACGAGTGATATGGACAATCACGCTTCTTATGTCAATGCGGGCACAAAACTTATGGATTCACGAAAACGTCTTTACTGGACTCCTTGTGTAGCTCATTGTATTGATTTGATACTTGAGAATATAGACAAGATAAAGATCCATAAGGAGACTCTTGAAACAGCAAATGGGATCATACAATTTATATATAACAATGGCTAAGTTTTGAGTTTGATGCGAACATACACGAAGGGAAAGGAACTGTTAAAATCGGCAATCACTCGATTCGCTACGTCATTCTTGACTCTACAAACACTATAAATTAAGGCAACCATTGAGGAAGATATTTGTTTCTGATGATTTCACCAAAGAGTGCTTAGGCGAAAAAACCGAATGCAGTGAAGGCAAAAGGGGCTGTGCTATCTAGCAGAAACTTTTGGGGCCGAGTTCTCTTTTACTTTAGCACTACACTTCCACTGGTTTATGTGTTGCGAGAGGTGGATTCAGATGTGAGGTCTTCCATGCCTTTTCTATATGAGATACTTGACAGTTGCAAAGAAAAAATTGCCAATATTTGTGATGGCAGTAAGAGTAAGTACATGTCATACTAGAATTTGATTGATAAGAGGTGGACAGACATGTTGCTTAGGCCCCTCCACGCAGCAGCTTTCTAAATCCTAGATATTTCTACAGTGATACATTCTCCAATGTTCTTGAGATTAGAAGAGACCTTCGTGAATGCATGCAATGAATGATCTCCTATCTCAATGAGTATGCATAAGCGGATGTGGAGCTAGATCAGTATAAACAGAAACTTGGAGAATTTGGATCCCCGCTAGCTCAAATGACTATAAACACTCAAAGTCCTGGTATATCTTAATTCATTGTTTTTATATTTAGGGTTCTATTTGTAGAGATATCATTAAGTTATTTTTTACATTTTTTAACACCAAAATTATCTATTTTAGCTGTCTGATAGAAAAGATTTGGAGAGAATATTCCAACACTCCAAAATTTGCAATTCGAATCCTCTCTCTTACGACTAGTGCTTCTGAATGTGAACGCAATCGGAGCACTTTTGTGCAAGTATGAATTTAAAAAACTTAATATATTATTTTTTTTAAGTACTTTATTTATCATCATACTCATATAACAATTCACAATTTTGTTAAAAGTGCATTCAATAAAAAAAATATCGCTTGGAGCAAGAACGCCTACATTCTCTCGTATATGTCATGTACAATATTAAGATTAGAAAGATAAATATTCGGAGAAAGCGAATGAATTTGGATCCAATTTTGATAGATGAGGCGACACCAGAGAATGAATGGCTTATTGAGAGTGAAGAGCTTTATCTCTCAGAAGATCTTGGATTGCTAGATGAGCCTAATGATGACGATTCTAACATAAGAACGAATGATTTCTTAGAAATAACCGTAATTAATAGCAATCAAAATATTCTTCCACCCATTATGGATAAGGGAGACAAGAAAGATGAGACTAAAACCCCAACAAAGAATCGAAGGGTCGATAGTTCTTGTAAGTTATCCAATTTTTACAATTTAATATTCTTAAATGAATACTCTACTATCATGATTTGAGTATCTAATAACATGCTAATTTGTATATTTCTTGTGTAGCATCTAATTTGGACAAAAGAAAAACAATCGATGATAGTTTTGATGAGACGGGGGATGATATCGATCCGGAGGATGCAAATTACATTCTGGAGGAGGATAATCTTGTTATTGTAGATTAGATAATGACACGGGTTTATATTCATCTTATAAGGAAAAACAGTATTTTGTTGTGTATGACTTATAATCATATAATCAATTTGTATATTGTAATGTGAAGTTGTGAACTATGAATTTTAAACATAATTTTAAAAAACTATTGTGATATTTGCTATGAATTTTTAAAATTTTTCTACGCCTTTAAATTGATTTTACAGTATTTTATATGATTTTTTTAGATTTATTTACTTATTTATGAAAATTATTAAATACAGTTTTATATTTATTTTAATTAAATAAATAGAAAATTGCGTAACCTACGTTATGCGTTACATTATTTGCTGCATAACCTAACAAAAAAAATATTACGTTAACGTTATCGTTATTTTAAACATTGGGTGACAATTCCGATTAGAATTTGGAACTGACGATCTGACTGAAGTTAGCAAGTATTAATCAGGTATAATTGGGTATAGGTATAAAAAAGGTCGACAACAGTAATTATTTATGAACAGACTGGTCTCACATCAGACCTCTTGACTGTATGACCTAAAGCAATCTGATTATATCAAGTAAACATGGCTTTACTATATTTATTACACACCTGGTTAATAGCTTGAGATGTGGTTTTTATAAAGTATGAACTCGAGTCCCAGTTGTGGCATAGTGCTCATCGCTTTTATTTAAGCTGCACTATACTCAAATCCAGGACAAGACCATCCTATCCAAATATGAAAAGAACCAAGTTGATTCTTAAAATAAGCAGGTCATATGAGTCAGGTATGATTGATTAAACCATGTAAGTTGGTCAGGACCTGGTACTGAATCTGATGTGTATTATAAATGGGTCAGCTTCAACTCTAGGTTCTGATCATGTGACCCACCCCGAAATGGCCAGACTTCCAACATAATGCCTGCCTCACCATCAATGCACTATAATTTGATACAATTATCTCCTAGCCACAGATGGCATTAGTAAAGAAAAATATGATCCTAAATGAAGTACACAACATATCAACATAGAACAATATTTAGGACAACAAAAACCATGGTTTAGCAGATATACTAATCAGCTAAAGACTTCATAAGGATTTTTGCAGAGCATGACAGGTATTGCAGGAAGGTTTTTCCATCAAGCAATAAGAAAATGTAACAAGTAAATCATCTTGATTAAAAATTATCTAGAAAATAATAGAAGCATATCTTAGCATTGTACTAGACCGAGTCTGGTATAGGGCCAATATTCATGAGTTAAAAATACAATTACTTCTATATCTGAAACTATATTGGTTCAACTACAAGGCTCTATATAGAAAAGGCGTCTAGCAGAGAAGTTAAATAAGCATATAAGCAATGGATAATATTTTCAAAGTTAACACATAAGGGTGGGAATATTGAAACAAAGGATAATTCTCTGAGTTAAAGGGGGAGAAGTAATAGATATGGTGCATGAGGAAGGGGAAGGACAGATCTTTCAAATAGCTTATGGAGTGAAAATATGTAAGTAATCTTTGTAGAAAAAATAATAACAGTGTAGATAATAAAAGACCCCATGCAGTTGTTGAGACCACAGGTATTACAAACAAACGACGCGTCCAACAATAATAAAACAAAATTGCTTCTCCTCTCATTACTATACACAGAAACAGAGATGTTGATAGGCGCAAATGCAAGACAAGTGAAGGAGAATACTCCAATCTGATGAAACAACAAAGTAATAAGATTCAGAGTTAAATTATCAGCCAAGCATAGATGAGACGTAATTAATTAGGAGAAAGGAATAGGCTTATTTAAACTTTGATTTTGCAGGATAGTATAATGAGCTTGTCTGAACTTTCAAAACTGCAAAAACTATGCTTATCATTTGTCAATAACCTTCAGGCTCCAATAATTTTGGAACTCACACCAGACTTGAAAGTTACAGAAATCTCAAAAAGTACTTCAACTTCCATCTCTTTATAAAGTGCAAATAATAGAAATATTAAACTACCAATATGATATACGTAAGTAACAATACCACATGTAGGACAATCTACAGAAATTGCATGTATTACAATAAAATACTTATTTTGTCACAAATTTATAAATTAGAATAACCACCAACAAGAATCATTGCAAGGCATACCTGAATAAGTCCCTTTACACGCCAAACATTATGTTTCAGAACAACAATCTGTGAATCTTCTGGGTGTGATGACTGCAATTCTTTTCTGACAGATTCAATACTTGCATTGTGCTCTGTTGACAGCTGGACAGCAAGAACCTCTCCAGTTGCCTTGATAAGTCTCCCTAAAACAGCACGTGAGTCTCCAAGGTTAGCAACATACAAAGTTCCACCACAGATTACACCAACAAGACAGCAAGAGCCCACGGCTGCAATCTGGGGCATCATAGGCCATTGTTTCACAACCAAAGAGAAAAACCCTTCTTCCGTTGCTTGATAAGCCTTCTTTATCACATCCACTGACATTGACTGTTGCTCTGATGTAAACCCTGCCAATCACAAGCATAACAACTATTATAATCGTTGGAGAAAACAAAGGTAATAATGATAGTAATATGGACACAATATTTATACAACTGCTTTAAACAGACAAGAATATCAAAGGGAACTTGAGAAAAAAATTAATCAATACGCATTTAAACCTCTCAAAAGATTGTGAAATAGTCTGTGCAAAATAATTCACTAGCATATTTCAGATGTGAAACTCCATAAAAATCCAAGTAACATAACATCTATCAAAACATCAACATTAATCACAGCAAGTCAGGCTGATGGGGGCAAATCACTACAGATAATACCCACATTCTGCATCACTTCAATTACACAGACGAATCAAAGACCAGAGATGTCAAACCAGTCAAACTACAGAATTAAGTGGCCAAACCAATATGCATGAAGAAATCTGAAAAAACCTAAATCAAAAGGCGTCCAAACCTCGCCAGCCAGGGAAAAAACTAGTTTATGCAAATTAATTGACTGGCAAGTTTCAGATGACAAAGTCCATCACGGTTCCAAGTAAAAATTAACATTAGATTGTCAGGGTTAAATAAAAACTTCACTTAGATTTGTTGAGGCCCAAGAAGCCCAGCCCATGACTCACAAGCAGGCCCAGAACTCATCACAAAAAAAATGCACACTAAGATGCTACAGTGTTTATAGCCGTTGAAATTTGAGATCGGATATCTAGATACGAGCTGAGAGAAGGGAAGTTATATATAAACCCTGAGCCTTTTACTTGTAGGGCAAGATTTGGATCAATAAAATTCTAACTTTCCCTTTCTCTCCAATCCTCTCTTCATCTTCTTCTTTTTCTCCTTTCTTTCCTCACCTCAGTCACTATTCTTCTCCTCTACTTATTTTTCATCCAGATTTCTACCACCCATTTCAGCAGGATCACTCATTGAAGTCATTATGCTGAACAACAAGGCATCTTCATCCCAAGTTCAGAGCAGGGCTCTAACCTAGGCATCAAAGCGCAAGCCAAACTCTCTCTGATCGCCAAAGGAATCAGGGTCGACAACTTCTCCATCCACTATGGAGTTCGAGCAGTTGAGAGACATGGTGATGCAGCACAATGGTGAAATGGAAGAGTTGAAGGGTTGGATGAAGAAGCTGGACGTGGATCGCACCTGTGATAAGAATTTAAAGCCCCATTCCTCGGATCTGCAGCAAAGATTGTCCATCGAGCCATTTCAGCGATCATCGGGATCACTCCCTCGTGATGAGACGTATGCCGTGACTACCGATGAGCGCAATCTCAACCTTAATTGCGAGGGTCCACTCCTTCCAACTCCTCCCCATCTCTCTGCCTTTGGATCTACCTTAATGCCGATGACCAGTAGCTCCTGTTACAACACTGGAAGACATCAGGTGAGCGGGTATTATCATCGAACCAGACTCGATTTTCCAACCTTTGACGGTGAATGTCCATGGCTAGTTATATCGGGTGAAGCAGCTATTGGAGTTCTATGGGATTAGCCTAAATCAGAAGATGCGGACAGCTGCCCTATATTTGGAGAAGAAGCAACTTCAATGGTATCGCTGATCGGTACGATCAAAAGGAGCGCTACTGGAGCGGCATGAGTTTGAGAAAGGTCTTATTGCCTTGTACTATCCCATCATACCACCAGCTATGTAGGCGAGTTATCAAAGCTAAAACAAGAGAGTGGAAGCTTGGAGTACATTAAAGAATTTATGAGATTGTCGCACCATATTCATGAGTTGTCGGAAAAGTATTCAATTGGTTGCTTTGTTAGCGGGTTGAGAGACCCCATCAAATTTGAAATTATGGCGAAGGATCCTCAATCAATGAGGGAGGTGATGCAATTGGCTAAATTGGAGCATAAGACTTCTGCGATCAAGGCAAACGAGCACCCCTAGGAGTTTCACCACATTTTTCCAATCCGCTGGGCCTAAGGGAGTGGGCAGAGCAATGTTAAAGGCACATCTGGGTCAAGTGGGGGTTCTACTACTCGGAAGTTGACGTACCAAGAGTTGAAGGAGAGGAGAGGAGAGGAGAGAAAAGGGGCTTTGCTTTAGTTGTGATTAGAAGTATTCAGCCGGTCACAAATGCAAGAACCAAAGGCTATATGGCTTGGAGATAGCACCTGCAGATGACGAGGAGTGTGGCTGGAGAATAGATGAAGTGAATGAAGGAGAGAAGTTGAATCCCCTCCAGTTAACACTTAATGTGAATGAAGGAGTGGTCGGGATTAATTCAATTCGGCTGATAGGCAGGGTGAACGGGAGGACGGTCAGGTTCTTAGTGGAAACAGGGGCCACTCAAAACTTTGTGGATCCTCGAACAGTACAGAAACTGCAACTAGCTATGGGAGAAGTGGATTCTTTCAATATGACAGTGGTTGGCGGCAAAAAGATTAGAGGGCAAGGGTGTTGTCAAGAGTGCAGCTAAACATCCAAGGCCAGAGAAGTGAAACCGATTTGCTAGTGGAGCCACTGGGGGAGCCACAGATTGTTTCGGGTCCCGTGTGGCTTAAAAGCCTTAGGCCAACTATTTAAGACTTCTCCACACATACATTGAAGTACTAGAGAAAAGGGAAGGCACTGAAGTTACAAGGAGTCCAACCATCATCAGTCAATCTAGTGAACTGCGAACTGGTCGACAAAATATTTGCTCATAAATTGATCATCTATGCAGTCCAAATGGAAGAAGCTTCAATACAAGATCGGGAGAGTATTCATGAGGATCTTCACAAGTTGTTATAGGATTTCTCATTAATGTTCCAAGCGCCTCAAGGATTGCCACCAAAATGGACATGCAACCATCATATCCCACTCATCAATCCAAACAAAACAGTGAAGATCCGACCCTATCGCTACCCCTTCCACCAGAAGAATGAAATCGAGAGGCAAATAAGAGCAATGCGTCGATCAGGCATTATAAGGCCTAGTGCCTTTGTTTCTTCGGTGGTTCTTGTGAAGAAGGCCGATGGTAGTTGGCGGTTTTGTGTTCATTATCGATCCCTCAATCAAAATATTGTTAAAGATAAATTTCCCATTCCATTGATTGATGATTTGTTAGATGAATTACATGAGGCTACATACTTCTCCAAGTTGGATTTAAGGTCCAGGTATTATCAAGTGAGGGTAGCAGAGAAAGACGTGGAGAAAACAATGTTCTGAACTCACGACGGTCACTATGAGTTCCTTGTGATGCTGTTCGGCTCACCGATGTGCCACCTTTCAAAGCCTGATGAACGAAGTTTTTGGGTCTTATATGAGGAAATTCGTTTTGGTGTTCTTTGATGATATCTCAATGTATAGCAAGAGTTAGGCTGAACACTTAGGGCATGTGAGAACAGTTCTGAAGGTGTTGGAAAGAAACCAGTTGTTTGTCAAAGAGTCCAAATGCTGCTTTGGACAAGAGAAGGTAGAATACCTCAGTCATGCGATTTCTAATAATGGTATTGTGATCAATCCTAGGAAGATAAGCGCCACATCCAACTGGCCAATTCCAAGGAATCCAAAAGCATTATGGGGTATTTTGGATTAGGCACGCTATTATCAGAAGTTTGTGAAGGCTTATGGAGGCATTGCAGCACCCCTACATGCTTTGCTAAAGAAAGGAGAATTTAAGTGAATGAAGAAGCTATGAAAGCCTTTGAAGAGTTGAAGCAAAAGCACCTATCTCCGCCTGTTCTCCGAATGCTAGATTTCAGTAAGAGGTTCACAATTGAATGTAATGCATCCGCCAATGGAGTCGGGCAGTTCCTCTGCAAGATGGGCACCCAATTGCATTCTCCAGTCAAAGTATGAAGGGTAAGGCTCTAGCACTCTTTACTTACGAGAAGGAAATGTAGCTATATTATTGGCGATGAAGAAATGGTGACAATATTTGCTGGGAAGACGATTTACAATCAAAACAGACAAAAAGAGCCTCAAGTACTTATTAGATCAGAGGTTTCCCAAAAAATCTCAACATTCATGGTTGCAAAAGCTATTTCGAAAAGAATCTCAACATTCATGGTTGCAAAAGCTAACTGGGTTTGATTATCTCGTGGAGTACAAGGGAAGGGAAAATATAGTGGTTGATGCACTTTAAAGGAGGAACGAAGGTTCTGTGGAAGAAGGGAAGTGTTTGCTATTTCTTTGGTGGAGCCAGTGTGGTTGGAAGGTGTTCTACAAATGGTGAATGACTCTGCATACTTCAAGCACCTGGATAAGAAGAAATTAGAAGGAACTCTCAACACCCAAAAGTACCACAAGATCAACGGATTATGGTTCTATAAAGGCAAAACACTACTCAACCCGCAACCCTCTTTGTGTCAGCAAGTAATTTCGGAGAATCACGACACACCAATGGGAGACCACTCGGGATATCACTGCACTTTACAGTGGTGAAATGGACTTTCTGGTGGAAGGAAATGAAGGCAAGAATCAAAGAGGCTCTGCACAGTTGTGACGTTTGTCAGCGGCACAAGCATGAAGCCGTGCATCCACGGGGTCTGCTGGACCCATTGCCCATGCCCACTCAAGTGTGGGTGGATGTATCCATGGACTTCATCGAAGGCCTTCCCTCTAGCAATGGTAAAACTGCTATTTTGGTTGTTGTAGATCATTTTTCCAAGTATTCTCACTTTGCTGCTATCAAACACCCCATCAATGCCTCGCAACTGGCCAATGTGTTCTTCGACAATATCGGAAAGCTATACAAGTTTCCATCTTTAGTAGTAAGTGATAGAGATAAACTCTTCATGGGGGAATTCTAGTGTGTTATTCCGATTGCAAGGAAGCAAGTTGCAGTACAGTTCGGCCTACCACCCGCAAGGAACCAATGTCTTAAGATATACCTCCGATGTTTCTGCAGCTTTAAGTCCCACGAATGGGAGCGGTGGCTAGGATGGGCTCAGTATTAGCACAACACTACTTGGCGTTCTATGACGGGGTTCACTCCATACGAAATGGTTTACAGTCGACCTCCTAAACTGATTGAACACATGCCCAAGATTACACGAGTGCAAGCAGTAGAAGAGGCACTCTACAACAGGGGTGTGGTTTTGTGCATCTTGAGAGATCATTTCCTTCGGGCACAAGACAGGATGAAAGTGTATGCCAACAAGAAGAGAACAGAGAGGAGCTTCAATGTGGGAGATTGGGTTCTCCTCAATCTTCAACCCTATCGGCAAAAGACTATTCAGGGTTCACTGCCTTATAAGCTATCAACAAGATACATTGGGCCTTACAAGGTGATAGCGAAGGTGGGAAGAGCTACTATAAGCTACAGCTGCCAGCGACAGTGAGGATTCACGATATATTTCATGTGTCTTTGCTCAAGAAATGAAGGAGATGTTCCCTCGTCTATGGAGGATCCCACTATCTATGGGAAACTGAAGAGAAGAAGCACGAGGCTTTACTGGAGAGGCACATGGTTAAGAACAATGACGCAGTTGCTGATTCATTGGAGAGGAGCTGACCGAACTGAAGCCACCTGAGAAGATGCTGCTACTATTAGAGAGAAGTTCCCAGAGTTCAACTTAGCAGACTAAGTTGGTTTTTAAGGAGGGAAAATTGTCAGGGCTAAATAAGAACTTCACTTAGATTTGTTGAGGTCTAAGAAGCCCAGCCCATGACTCACAAGCAGACCCAGAACTCATCACAAAGAAATGCACACTGAGATGCTACAGTGTTTATAGCCGTTGAAATTTGAGATCGAATATTTGGATACGAGCTGAGAGAAGGGAAGTTATATATAAACACTGAGCCTTTTACTTATAGGGCAAGTTTTGGATCAATA
Organism: Dracaena cambodiana; assembly: GCA_036321105.1. Taxonomy (NCBI): domain Eukaryota; kingdom Viridiplantae; phylum Streptophyta; class Magnoliopsida; order Asparagales; family Asparagaceae; genus Dracaena; species Dracaena cambodiana. Next base: position 23,453,436 of record JAYEPQ010000007.1, read on the forward strand.
AAATTCTAGCTTTCCCTTTCTCTTCAATCCTGTCTTCATCTTCTTCTTCTTCTCCTTCTCCTTTCTTCCCTCACCTCAGTCTGCTATTCTTCTCCACTACATATTTTTCATCCAGATTTCTAATACCCTTTTCTGGGGGATCAGTCATTGGAGTCATTATGCCGAACAATAAGGCGTCTTCATCCCGCATTTCAGAACAGGGCTCTGACACAGATCTACCCGAATCATCAAAATCTATCAAAACCGAGTCATACTGCAGGGCAACAAATCATTACAGATAATTCCTAAATTTTGTAGCACTCCAATTAATCACAGCCTAATCAAAGGGCAAAGATGACAAGCCAGTAAAACTGCAAAATGAAGTGATAAAACCTATACACATGGAGTAATCATTCAAGGGTTTAGAATTGACTCACTCTTGAGATGATTGAAGAGATGATCGCTGATGTACCGAGACGTCTCCGGACCACCATGCCCATCATAGACACCAACAAAGGTCCCATATGGCCCGGAGTCGAGAAAGCTCAGTGCACCCGACTCAATCTGGCTCTGGTCCTCAAGCAAGTTATTGGCCTGGACCACAGCCATCGAGAACTCCCCATTCACATGTTGCCCAGAGTCTTTATACCACAGGAGCCCATCTTGGCGGCCCACTGCATCAGAACCGGACTGAACGTAGCGGTCTGATGACGATGGCCGCCAGCAAGACCGGAGCAGGTTCATCAACGTAGCTAGCATCCCTCATCTCAGCCAAAACCGCCACCTAGTTCTTGACATGGACGATGGCAATAAAACATATATTGCTTTTTTTTTTTTTTCTTTAAAGAAATGCAAGTTCTCCTTTTCACCTCGTATTTACAATAAAATTTAGGAAATGAGCTTTTAAGTAGATATAAGGAGGCTGCTGCTGAGATTCTCCGTGGTCAAAATGAACTGGCTCTTTCCTAATAAAATGAAATCAATAAAAACGCGAAATCAAAAACAAACACAAAAAAAAAAAAAAAAAAAGCTTAATTAATCAACGAACATAAAGTAAAAAAAATGGAAAGGATGTTCCCTTCTAATTCGTAAGAGATCAGTTAACTTTGGGACTAAAGATAGTTGATCACAGATCATTATGAGGGTGAAAAGATTTGGTAAAAGACAAATCGAGAAACAAATTAAAATCATAATAAATTACCTTCCTTGTATTCAATTATACGCTTAGATAAAACCAATCAGCATCCTTTCTGCTGCCCCCTTCAAGATTCTCCAGCACTGCGCTCAAAAATACCCATCCAATCGTCCACTCTCCTCAGTTACACAGCTGCTGACCAAAAATAGCAGAAACCCATCAAAATTTTAACCTCAAGAGCCTGGAATTTTGCAATTTCGCCGGCATTAGAGAACAAAAGGAGCAGCAAAATCTGACCTTTTGATGCAGATCTGAAGATTCCAAGAGAGAAAATTGGTGGGTTATTGTTCAGGAATCAAGTGGCCGACTTTGGAGATTGGGGGAGAAAAGATACAGAGATCGAACTCTCTCCTCTCTCTCTCTCTCTCTCTCCCCTTTTCCTTTATAATTTCTCTCTCTTAAAGGGGTGAGGAGACAAAACCAATAAAAAAACAACAAAGGAGAGCTCACGGCCAGCGAGGCTGGGTAGAGGTGGGCTCCACCACCACACCCGAGAGAGGGCGGGCGGCGAGCGGGGGCAGATTGGGAAGGATCAGGGAGAAGATTAACTATTTGGGGGCAGATTGGGAAGGATCAGGGAGAAGATTAACTATTTGGGGGCAGATTGGGAAGGATCAGTTGAGAACGTTGACTTTTTCCTTCTCAAAGACGAGCAGAATATTATAAATGTACCATCAATTTTATAGTAAAGTGTTTTACTTTCTGAATACATTTCTTTCAGTTACAAAAATAATACGAACTTTTTCTAAAATCAACCACAAAAAATATACTCCCAAGTAGTTCTTATTTTTTTTATTTTTCTTTATTTTTTTCATCCATCCTCTCTTTTTGCGCTAACCGACCTATTTTCACATCCAAAAATTGGTGGGTGCATTTAACAAAACAGTTTGGTTGGAGAATCTGAAAGATATTAGATGCCAAAGGCAAAATATTTTTTTGTATTTTTAAAGTATGTGTTTTAAAGTATTCTGATGGTATTTATTTTGGGATGTTCTCATCTTGAATTTTTAGGTGTTCAAACATGTACTTGAGAGTTTAGTGTTTTATAGATTTTTATTGATTTCATAAATATTAAAATACAAATATACTCCTATTTAGGGAAAAAGAATTTAGAAGATGGTTGGAAAACACCCTGATTTGGAATATTCTCAAAACTATTCAAAATATTTATTATAGTATTATAGGATGTTCTAAAAATACTTAAAACAATTATCCAAAAACTCGCCATCAAATATTCTTATAACACTATATAATACATCACTCTAAAACATTCCAAAACATTTCAAAGCTTATTTCTCAAATATAGCCTAAGGAAACAAACAAAATAAAAGCAACACCTATTTTTCTACTTTCTTTCATTTTTATCATCTTCTTTTTCTATCATATATTTTTTACAATGCTCAACATTATGGATATCTCTCTATTAAATTTCTAATCTCAATTGGGGAGGAATTTTAAATTTGTTCCGAGAATCATTTCTAGTTCAGTTCTAATCAAACCACCTTATATCTTTTATGCACCATATATAACTTCCAAATATGAAGCAACAATAAGGATTAATTGCACAATTAATATAGAATGTTTTTGCATTTTATATTTTATTCTCAATTGATTTTTTTTCTTTTCAAAATTAGACTTTGTTCTCTATCATCTTTTTTCTCTTTCCCTCCTTTCACATCACTAAACTCCAAGAGCTTTTTCCTTTTTAGAATTTTTTTATCTTGGTTTGAGAAGGTTTTGATTTGTGTAACATTCCCGACCTGCTAGTTTTCTAACTAAGTGTATTTTGTGCTAATTATAGCAATTTAAGCCTGAATAATTAATATTAATCTAATATAAAGTACATTTATTTCATGTTGTATCATAGTTCTCCTTTATACTACTACTCATGCTAAAGTTAGAGTTACCAAAAATCGACCAACAATTGATCTGACTTCCTATAAAACTATGTAGAATTCTAAAACCACAACTGAAATCCTAACTTTGAGATATTCTTTTTTTCTATTTTTCTAGATTTGGTGATTTTTTTTAAAAATTTTCTATGAAAGTTCCACAACCGGCAAAAAACCAATTAACGATTGATAATAATAAGTTTCTTAACAATTCTTATCTTACAAATCTATACATTCAAAAATTATTTCATAAATTGCACTATAATCATTTTCCTTTTTTCTACTTCTAATAATTTTCTATGAATTTTTGTAAACATCGAAAAATGCAAACCCAAATTCCAAATAAAATTTTATTTCTTTTTTCTATGCCAGAACTCACGAAACCCTTTCTTTCTATTCTCTTGGCTCAGCTAATTATGTGGGGAGCATTATGAAAAATATGAGTAATTTGTGTAACACTCCTATCCCACTATACCAAAATTTATTTTTAAAATATTTTTTGTCTTACTTTAATAAATAGTAATTTTGATTATTTTAAAGATAATACTATGTTAATATTATTTTATTGCTTAAATTTAATTTATTGTCATAACTATTTTTTAAGACAAAATAAATGAGATAGGTTTTTTTTTAAATCTAAACCATAACACTCAATCTTACTCAATAATTCTATAAAAATTAAAACTAAGTTATCTTATGTCTTTTTTGAATCACACTTAAGTACAAGAAAACTGGGATTTCGTGACGAATATTTCATGAAAACTGTAAAAATTGTGACAAAAGAAGGGTATATGGTGACAATAAATAAACATTGTCACTAAAAGTGGATTTTTTGTAACTAAGATAAATATTCTTCACGTAATTCTAACTTTTAGTGACAACGCATTAAAACTTCTCACTAAATATTAGTATTTAGTGACGATAAATTTTTGTTGTCACAAAATAATGTTTCAGTGATGAATTTTTTGTGAGGAAGGTAAAAATTGTCACTAAAAAGGGTATTTTGTAACAACAAATAAAACTTGTCACTAAAAATTAGATTTTTTGTGATGAAATAAATACTCATCATGTAATCCTAAATTTTAGTAACAATGTATTAAAAATTATCATGAAATATTGGTTTTTAGTATCAATACATTTTCGTTGCCACATAACTGGATTTAGTGATGAATATTTAGTGAGTAAAGTAAATATTGTCAGTAAATGAGGTTATTTTGTGACAGCAAATAAACATTGTCACTAAAAATTATGATTTTTTTGTGATGAAGATAAATACTCGTTACGTAGTCCTAATTTTTAGTAAAAACGTATTAAAAATTGTCACGTTTTAAAAAAACTTGATGATGATAAATATTTACTGTCACAAAATTTCAACTAGATTTTATTATTTGTGACATAAGTTTATTTAGTTGTTACTAAAGAGTTTTTGTGACGATAAGATTGTCACACTATATAGAATTTTAATAATGATAGTAACAAAAATAACATTTGTTACTAAATGGGGACAGTTTGTGACAACAAATAAGCGTTGTCACTAAAAATGAATTTTTTGTGACGGAAATAAATAGTTGTCATAAAATCATAGTTTTCAGTGATTACAGATAAGACCTTGTCACGAAATAGTAATTTTTAGTGACTATAAAATTTAATTGTTATGAAAAGCAATCATGTTTTTATTATCTGTGACAAGACTCTAGTTAGTTGTCATAAGATATTTTGTGATAAATATAATTGTCACAAAATTGATGATATTTTTCTGATAAAGGGATCCTATCCTATCTCACATCTCCTAATTTCTTTGCCCAACACATCATTTTTATCTCCTTATAGTGCGAGATCTAGTCGTCTCCTTGACTATCCCTGTCATCTCAACCTTGGCCGCTCTCCTAGTCTGCAACACTCGCTCTCCAACAACAGTCCTCCACTAGTGTGCAGCTCTAAAGCCCTCCGCCAGCAAACCACACCCCTTCCACAGTCTTGCCCCTTCCCTCCGCCCCCATCCGTTGCCCTACCCCGCCTGCATCCTTGCCTCTCACCATGGCTCAACAAAATAAAGAAACCCTAGCATTTCCTCTTCGAGTATAAATTCTCCAACAAGGCTCTTTGTAATGCCCCACTTTCTGTAGTGTGGAAAACTGGAACGTTCGACATCGAATGATAACTCGACAAGCCTTAGTAAATATTACAGTCATATTACAGCGGAAATATGAGTAAAATAATAAAAAAACAAACAATAAATCTTTTTAATTTAAAACAATAATAGTTTTCCTCCTTACATAATATTCAATAAGAAAATAATAAACTAGAAAGGCCGTCAATCTTGTAAGTTCGCCTGCTTCTAAAATTATATTGTATCATATTCTATCTCCAACAAGTCTACCTCTAAATAATAATCTGCATCTCGCCATGCATAACCAGGATCGTCAGTAAAGCGATCCAAAAATATATAATAGAAACATACGAAACGAAAAAATCTTGGCAATACAAAAAATTTAGTACAATTAAAATAAGTAAGAAATCTCAAATCTTAACATATTAGGTGGTTTATCATTAATCTTTCAGTTAATATCTTTTAATTACGGTATTTAGAAATTTAGAAAAAAAATATGAACTTGGTTGATCTGAATGCATCCCCGTGTACCTCCAGAAAAATAGAACAGTAAGTTGATCGGAGCCTATCCCGATCCTCCAAAAAGGAAAACAGTGACAGTTTTGATTGGAGCCTATCTCGATCCTTCCGTTTGGAAAACAGTGATAGTTTTGATCAGAACCTATCCCGATCCTCCCAATTGCGCAGTTACGTTCTGTCATCAAGTCATATAAATCCTCAATTTTTCCCATAACCCAGTGTATGTCAATTTTGGTATTAATTGTCAATTTCCGTATGAATTGGTGATTTCAATAAATTCAGTTCAATATATAGATTGGTGATAATTATTAAAGTTCAGGGTACAGTAACAATAACAGTGACATTGAATAACAATATAACAGTATAGTAGTTAATTATCTATCATCAATCATATACAGTAACAGTTTGTATTTATATGGTGTCTTGTCATATTTCATATTAGTGTTATCTCCCTTTTCTTTTTAGTATATAAATAAAAAAATAAATGAACTAAAACTTATAAAATTGCCTTTTAGATGATATGCTTATCTTTGAAATATATGAGCATATGAACTCCATAAGAAAATAATCATATTTGATATTATAAGAATATGGACGTGAATTCAGATAAAAATAATAATTAAATGTATAAAAAATTTAAAGTACCAACCAGTATAGTTCAACTTCTTATTCAAGACAAAAATTGATAAACAAGACAAAAATTGATAATAAGAAAATTTGGAATTTAATCATTTGTGTCATATAGTTCCATATAGATAGGGTTAAAAGAAGATAAAACTAACATGGATTAGTGGTCTTTTTGAAATAAAATGATCAATTTCACTGTTCATTGAGGGAAACATGAAGTATAACATATTGTTATACTATCTTGCTGTTGTGCATCTGACCTACCATGCACAGGTGTTAGGAGGCACATATAAAATTTATAACTATCATAATACTTTTAAATATACTTCTTAGTTCTAACTTTAGTAAGCACAGAAGACGCTTCTTTGTACTTTACTTGATTAGAATAAAGAACAACAATTTCTCTTGATGGAAGTAGGGTTGCGAGATTACTATTCTTTTCCTTCAACTTAAATGATATTTGATAAGTCTAGTGTGGGACTATTTGGACCATACTATTCCTTCTTCAATTGGTGCGAACAAAGTCTGGTCAAAATAGAAAAATGCTGAAAACTCTTAAGAATAGTTGAACAAGTTCAATTTTCAAATAAAAGTAATTTGGTCTTTATAGCAACTAACCAAGCTTTTCAACATGTAGAACTATAAAGAGATAGTATATTAAGCATTCCTTGTTAACTTTCTAAGAAAGAGTAGTAAGACTATATATAGTCAGTATGGAGATTTCCCGTCACGTCATATAACCTTTTTGTTTCTTTTTATAGTATAAAATTTATGAACTTGGATGTAGTTATGCTTTTATGTTTTTATTTTTATAAATAACTGTTGATACAAAAAAATTTCTCAACTTGAATCAGAAATTTTGTATTTCCTTGAAACTAGATGAAGGTAATTAGAATCATGGTGCAAATTGATGTACCGGGAATAAGTCTAAGCAATTTTAAGGAGAGGGTCTAAGAGTTATAAAAGAAAAATGGACAAATTGGTTTTATATGTATTTTTGCATGCCAAGTGCACAAGTACTGATTAGTAAAAGAAATAACACTCGAGTTCACATCATACATACACACTTGGCAAGGGGAGTTTCTAGATGTGCACACTATTTTTCCTAGTGAGCCCACTAAAAACTTCTATCATATTACAATCTTGTCATCGAATTTTTTGGACCAAAATATCATGTCTTCCTTCTTCTCCCTCGCCCCCTCGCCACTCTCCCCGCCCTTGCTCCGCCCTCTGCCCCCTCTCTGCCCTCTGCCCTGCCCTCTGCTCGCCCCGCCCTCGCTCGCCCCGCTCTGCCTTTGCTCGCCCCGCCTCCGCTTCGCCCTCGCCTCTGCTCCACCCCGCTCCGCTCCGCCCCGCTCCGCCTCCGCTCCTCTCCGCTCCGCCCTCGCCCCCGCCTCTGCTCCGCCCTCGCCTCCGCTCCCTGCTCCCTCGCTCTGCCCGCTCCGCTCCCTTGCCGCCCGGACTTGATCCGGGCTGTCCAGCCTGGATCAAGACTTTATGATCTGGGCTATCCAGCCAGGATCAAGACTTCTGATCTGGGCTAACAGTTCCGGATCAGTTGTCTTTGATCCGGACTGTCTAGCCCGGATTAAGGAGTCAGAATGCAAGGGCGGCGATGTCCGGCAAGGTCCTGGCAAGCGGCGGCAAGAGGACTTGGGAGAGCGGCGGCGATGTCCTGACGGGCGGGGTCGAGGGAGAAGGGGAGAAGAGGAGGAGATGGAGGTATTTTGGGAATATTGGTGTGCTCACTAGGAAAAATCCTCTATTTTCAAAAGACAGGTGTGCTCACTAGGAAAAGTGGGCTCACTAGAAAAAAAGTTGTGCCCATCTAGAAACTCCCCTTGGCAAGGTGTGTGTGTGTATATATATATATATATATATATATATATATATATATATATATATATATATATATATATATATATATATATATATATATATATATATATATATATATATATATATATATATATATAGGAAACAACCCTGACGCACTCATGTTCATACATTGGATTGACTAAGTTTCCATGCCGCCTGGCCTATTGTATTTTCACATGCAGTATATTCATTTGAAAATTTCCGTGTTCATGCTTAACATGATTAGCTAAGTGTGAACCTTTAAGATAGACAATAATTAATTTTAAAGGTCAAAACTTATGTTTATATTTAAGTTAGCTCATAGTGTTTGACTTAATGTACATAGCAGTTGTGACAAGTTAATCCACAAAAATAATATTTACCTGAAAGATAAATTTTGGAGATGAGAATGGACGGTATTTGGTCTAGGCTATTCAATTGTTTTGAATTAAAACTCTAACATTTTTTTTCCTCTTCTACATGGCAGACGAAGATGCAGCTATCTACAGATTTGAAGACTTTTTGCCTGCCATGGCGGCATGACTAGGCCCGGAAGGCCTAGCCAGGCAGCTCATATTTCTTTGACTTCTATTAAAAAAAATTAAAGTCGTGGCATACTACGTCGAATTATACATAAAACAATGGTACTAGAGAGTATCTATCCAAAATTTATATTTTTAATTAAATAAAACCGGAAGTATAGAATAAAAATAATTCATAGCATGTTACAGTGAGTTGAAGAACTCATATTGGCCATAATCCAAATTGGAGGGTTGAAAAATTTTCAAGTCTCTCTTTGGCTGAAATTTTTCTCTCTTTTTTTTTCTATTCCTTTTTTTCCCTCACGTACGTTCTCTCAGTTTCTTTTTCTCTCCCTGCGTGTGAGAAGTGTGGGGAGATTGGGTTTCTTATTTAGTTAAAGAAGATTACATATTTAAAAATAGGATCCTATTAGTTAAGAAATCTAAAAAACTATTTTTTTGGATAAGAGTCAATCTCAAAAGTAGGTTTCTATTTAGATTCATCATCTATTTAAATTCTTATTCTATCAGATATGAATCACATTAGAATCTCTTTTTTTTATTAAATAAATCAGATTAATCCTCATTAGATTATTAGATAAGAATCAATCTAAAATCTATTTATTTATCTATTTAGTAGTTGAGATCCTATTTCACTCCTTTTTTTATTTCTATTTATCTTTTGATTTTTTAATACTATTTCTTTTAAAATTAGTTAAGATAAAATATCATGTGAAAAAAAAAGTGAGTATTACATTCTACCCCCCTTAAGTAAAAATTTCGTCCTTGAAATTTTTTAAGACCTAAGGGATGCAATTATGCCTTTGCTCATATTGACACAAGAATCACTCTCGGATGTCTTTCTCCTGCTCTCAAATCATCCCTCGTGTTGAAGGTTGATTCTTGATATTAATTCTATTTAATCATCTATAATTGGTACAGCAATCTCTTGACTTCATTCTTCTTCCTAGTCAGAAATACTTGTGCATCCAATGTGAAGTCTTTGGTCTAAGTTTTTTTTTTATTCCAATTCATCCAACTAGTTTTCCACTTCGTCAAACTCTGTTAGTCATTCGATATAGTGCTAGAGAGGTAGGTGGAGTACTAAGAATAAGATCAATAGCACCTCTAAATACTGTTGGTTTCACAATACTATTGCCCCTAATGAACTCGAACTCCAACACTTTTTTTTTCGATAATTAATAATTGCATGGAAGGTACCTAAACTCGGTCTTCCAGAGATAATGATTTTGACCATAAGCTATCACTCGAGATTGGCAATGGATTGATATAAGATTTACTCTTACAAACTCCTACTGGATAAGTCTAAACATTTATGTCCCATTCCTCGTACTTGTATTCAATTTTAAATATATATATGTGTGTGTGTGTATTTAATCCGAAATGGTCTAACAAAATTAAACCGATTTCAAATCTGCTAACTCTGACGATATCCAAGTCTGTTCAAATCACTTGAACAGATTTAATGAGCTTGAGCTCTGATACCACTTATAACGCCCCACTTTCCGTAGTGTGGAAAGCTGGAACGTTCGGCATCGAATGATAACTCGACAAGTCTCAGTAAATATTACAGTCATATTACAACAGAAATATGAGCAAAATAATAAAAAAATAAACAATATTTTTTTATTTAAAATAATATTAGTTTTCCTTCTTACATAATATTCAATAAGAAAATAATAAACTAGAAAGACCGTCAATTTTGTAGCTTCACCCGCTTCTAAAAATATATTGTATCATGTTCTGACTCTGGTGAGTCTACCTCTAAGTAATAATTTGCATCTAGCCATGCATAACCAGGATCGTCAGTAAAGCGATCCAAAAATATATAATAGAAACATACGAAACGAAAATATCTTGGCAATACAAAAAGTTAGTACAATTAAATTAAGTAAGAAATATCAAATCTTAACATATTAGGTGGTTTATCATTAATTTTTCAGTTAATATCTTTTAATTACAGTATTTAGAATTTTAGAAAAATATGAACTTGGCTGGTCTGAAAGCATCCCTGTGTACCCCCGGGAAAACGAAACAGTAAGTTGAACGGAGCCTATCCCGATCCTCCCAAAAGGAAAACAGTAGCAGTTTTGATCGGAGCCTATCTCGATCCTCCCGTATGGAAAACAGTGACAGTTTTGATCGGAGCCTATCCCGATCCTCCCAAAAAGGGAAACAATGGTGCAGTTATGTTCAGTCATCAAGTCATATAAATCCTCAATTCCCCCCATAACTCAGTGTATGTCAATTTTGGTATTAATTGTCAATTTCTATATCAATTGGTGATTTTAGTAAATTTAGTTCAGTATATAGATTGGTGATAATCATTAAAGTTCAGGGTACAGTAACAATAACAGTGACATTGAATAACAATATAACAGTATAGTAGTTAATTATCTATCACCAATCATATACAGTTAACAGTTTGTATTTATATGTTGTCTTGTCATATTTTATTTTAGTGTTATATCCCTTTTCTTTTCAGTATATAAATAAAAAATAAATAAACTAAAACTTATAAAATGATATGCATATCTTTGAAATATATAAGCATATGAACTCCATAAGAAAATAATCATATTTGATATTATAAGAATATGCACGTGAATTCAGATAAAAATAATAATTAAATGTATAAAAAATTTAAAGTACCAACCAGTATAGTTTAACTTCTTATTCAAGACAAAAATTGATAATAAGAAAATTTGGAATTTAATCGTTTGTGTCATATAGTTCCACATAGATAGGGTTAAAAGAAGATAGAACTAACATGGATTAATGGTTTTTTTGAAATAAAATGATCAATTTCACTGGTCATTGAGGAAAATATGAAGTATAGCATATTGTTATATTATCTTGCTGTTGTGCATCCGACCTATCATGCACAGGTGTTAGGAGGCACGCATAAAATTTACAACTATCATAATACTTTTAAATATACTTCTTAGTTCTAACTTTACTAAGCACAGAAGACGCTTCTTTGTACTTTACTTGATTAGAATAAAGAACAATAATTTCTCTTGATGGAAGCAGGGTTGCGAGATTACTATTCTTTTCTTTCAACTTAAATGAAATTTGAAAAGTCTAGTGTGGGACTATTTGGACCATGCTATTCCTTCTTCAATTTGTGCAAACAAAGTCTAGTCAAAATAGAAAAATGCTGAAAACTCTTAAAAACAGATGAACAAGTTCAGTTTTCAAATAAAAGTAATTTGGTCTTTATAGCAGCTAACCAAGCTTTTCAACATGTAGAAGTATAAAGATGTAGTATATTAAGCATTCCTTGTTAACTTTCTAAGAAAGAGTAGTAAGTCTATATATAGTCAGTTTGGAGATTTTCCGTCACATCATATGACCTTTTTGTTTCTTTTTATAGTATAAAATTTATGAACTTGGATGTGTTATGCTTTTATGTTTTTATTTTTATAATACCGTTGATACAAAAATTTATCTGAACTTGAATCAAAATTTTTGTATTTCCTTGAAACTAGATGAAGGTAATCAGAATCATGGTGCAAATTGATGTATTGGGAATAACTCTAAGCAATTTTAAGGAGAGGGTCTAAGGGTTATAAAAGAAAAATGGACAATTTGGTTTTATATGTATTTTTGCATGCCAAGTGCACACGTACTGATTAGTAAAAGAAATAACACTCGAGTTCACATCATACATACACACTTGGCAAGGTGTGTAATATATATATATATATATATATATATATATATATATATATATATATATATATATATATATATATATATATATATATATATATATATATATATATATATATATATATATATAGGAAACAACCCTGAAGCATGTTGCTAATGGAGCCCATTGTCGCAACGGGTTTCGGTCAACCGAAACGGGTCCAAAACCGGCCCAAACCCGTTATGATATGATATATATATATATATATGGGGTATGGTGCTAGGGTTTTGGATGAGCCGAAATTAAAAAAAAGAGCCAGAAAAATAAGAAAAAGGGAGTCGGCTCTTTGTGTCTTTTCTTTAACCGAAGGCAAAAGAGAGAGAAAGAATTGCAGGTGTGCAATTGAGTTTTATTTGGCCAAAAAGGAAATAATCAAGGTGGGAGGCTACTTGTCTTTTTGGCAGAGAAAAGAAGCCAATATAAGGGTGCTGTTGCTGCTAGTTATTTGTTGGCCGAAGGGTTTCTTTCTCGGTGGGCTGAAGCAAAGGAGGGTGGCGGCTTCCTTTGGATTTTCGGCGGTTGAAACAAAGAGGTAAATCACTGCAACAAGAGGTTAGGATTTGATCTCAAAATCTTGTGTGATTTCTTTGTGATTTCTCTTGTGGTTGAGAACTAGAAAGTTGTAATCCTCTTTTGATATAGTGGAAGTTTTTTGATCGTGTCCCCGTGGACGTAGGCATATTGCCGAACCACGTTAAATCTGCGTGTTCTCTGTCTCTACTATTTTTCTCTTCGGCTAACTATTTGATTCCGCTGGTTGTTGCATTAGTATTATTTCGCTATCTTTTGCTAACAATTGGTATCAGAGCCCTGGTTCGGGTCAGATTTCACTCAGATCGGTGTTGATTTTGAGTGGGAGTTATGGCGGAAGATAGGAAGAAAAAAATTAAAAAATTTGATGGGACAGATTTCCAATGGTGGAAGTTACAGATGGAAAATTATTTATATCAAAAGAATTTACAACAACCACAGTTTGGAGAAAAGCCAGAAAAAAAGCCAGAAAAGATGACAGATGAGGAGTGAGAATTGTTGGACAGGAGGGCTTTGGCGCAGATTCGATTGTGCCTGACAAAGCAGGTTGTGTTCAACGTCTCCAAGGAGAAGACCACTTCAAGTTTGATGTCAGCGTTGGCTAAATTTTATGAGAAGCCGTCTGCTTCAAATAAACTGTTTCTAATGAAAAAGTTGTTCAACTTGAGGATGCCTTCTGATAGTTCAGTTGTTAATCATTTGAACGGATTTAACACATTATGGGCACAACTTGAATCCTTAGATTTTGTCTTTGCTAATTACATTAAAGCTTTGATGTTTATGTGTTCGTTACCGGATAGTTGGAGTAATGTTGTTATGGCCATCAACAATTCTTCCAATGCTGCTCTTGAATTTGATTTATTGTGAGTACAATCATGAATGATGAATTGATGAAAAAGAGTATTGGTGAGAACACAGTTTCTACAAGTACTGCTCTGTTTGTTGATAATGACAGAAGGAAGGAAAGATGTAGAACTTTAAGTAGGGAGTCGAAGTAAAGAGGGAGATCAAAATCTAAGAGAAAGTTTAAGAAAAAGTTAGTGTGTTGAAAATATAAGACAGAGGGTCATATGAAGAAGGACTGTCCAAACAAAGATAAGGAAGGAGCGAATGTGGTGAATCTAAGTAAGGAGTATGATGACTTGTGCTTGTCTGCTCATACAGAATCGAGATCAAATCTGTAGTTTGTGGATTTAGTGGCTTCGTTCCATTGCACTGCTCGGATAGAATGGTTTGAGAATTATGTCCAAGGTGATTTTGGGCATGTGACTGTTGGTAATGGGCATGAATGCAAGATTGTCGGTAAATGGACAATTCAGTTAAAATTGCACAATGGTGGAAAGTTGCTTTTACAAGAGGTCAGACACATACCAGATTTGAAGAAGAATTTTACAAGAGGTCAGGCACATACCAGATTTGAAGAAGAATTTGATATCTGTTAGCAAGTTGGATGGCGAAGGTTATCAAATCTCATGTGAAAGGAAACAGTGGAAGATCAGCAAAGGAGCAATGGTAGTGGTCAAGGGTGAGAGAGTGGGAACTCTATATTTACTCTCAAAGTCGGTGGATCACGTTGTTTCTTTGGCCACCGTGAAGAATGAGAAGGCTACCTTCACTACAAGAAAATGGGGAATTCGTGACTAAAAATTCGTGACAACTATAAAAATTGTCACGAAAGAAGGGTATTTTGTGACAATAAAGAAAACTTGTCACGAAAAATGGTTTTTTTGTGATAAATATTCGTCACATAATCCTCGTTTTTAGTGACAACGTATTAAATCTCGTCACTAAATATCTGTTTTTAGCGACGCTAAATATTTGTTGTCACAAAAAAGATCTTTAATGACGATTTTTTTGTGACGAAAGTAAATATTGTCACTAAACTAGAGTATTTTGTGACAACAAATAAATTATGTCACTAAAATTTAGGATTTTTTGTGACGAAGATAATTATTCGTCACTAAACTAGAGTATTTTGTGACAACAAATAAATTATGTCACTAAAATTAAGGATTTTTTGTGCCGAAGATAATTATTAGTCACGTAATCCTAATTTTTTACTGACTACGTACTAAAAATTGTAATTAAATATTTGTTTTTAGTGACGTTAGATTTTAATTGTCACAAATTTGTGCTTCATTTGCGAATTTTTTGTGAGAAATGTAAAACTTGTCACTAAAAGAGAGCATTTTGCAACAAAAAATAAACTTTGTCACGAAAAAATTCTAATTTTTTAGCTACGAAATTAAATAGTTGTCACAAAATTCAATTTACATTTTAATATTTGTGATAATTATCTATATAATTTTCATTAAAGGGTTTTTGTAATGATAAGAATGTTATATAATTTGGTTTATTTTTAAATTAAATATTGGATATCCCTTTTGAGGGAAATTCTAAATGCGCACAAGATTTTACTAGTGAGCACCACATATACTATATAGTAAATGATTTACAATAGGGGAAAATTGTGCTCAATAGTTAAATATGGTGCACATTTAGAATTTCCCCCTTTTGATTATTTTTCCGAACTTAAACGTGTGATCTCAGGAAACTCTAAATGCGCACCGTATATTACTAGTGAGCACTTTCCCCTTTGTTGTAAATCACTTTACTATGTAATATGTAGTGCTCACTAGTAAAATGTGGTGCGCATTTAGAATTTCCCCACGCATCAGGGAAAATAACTTGACTGTTCATCTTCCCATACAATCGTTTACTGATCTTTATCTCCTCCAAAACCCTAACTCCTTTTCTCCCACCACCGCGAGATCACCCCAACCGCAACCTCCATTGTCATCCCCCGCCACCACATCCGACTGCCCCAGGACACCGGCGCACCCTCGCAAGCAGATCCAAGTGATTTGCTTGATCGCCCTCGCAATCCATCGACGATCGAGACCGCCCTAACTCCGGCAGCGAGCCTAGGCAAGATCCGCTCCTCACTCAAGCCACCAAGAGAGAACCGCTCGCCCTCGCAAGTCGCCGTCGAGAATATCCAACTCCAGCAATAATCCATTCGGCTGCCACCTTGCCCTAGCCACGAAGACAGATTCGGTCGCTCTCGCAAGTCGTCGACGAGACTATCCAATTCCAACAGCGATCCAGAAAAGCTGCCAGGCGAGACCAGCCCCAACTGCAGCCATTCCTTATCCTCTCTCATTGAATCGCCCTCAAGGTAAGCTCTAAACCAAATGCAATTGATCAAGAATGAGTAAATACATCAAGCAACCTGTTCTTTTCCATCAAGAAGACTTGTAACTCTGTTGTTATTCTCCCTTTTCCCTTTTTTATTTTTTATTTTTTTTATTTCACTTTGTTTTGGTTTTTTTCTGCCTCTTTTACTAATGGGTATATACAGACCTAGAAATTAGAATCTAGGTTTTTTAAATAATTGCATATCGATATGTATAGCAACTATGTTATAGACTTTTTAGATATCCGTTATGTTATAGGCCATGATGATATCGATATTGATGTTGTCAATATTATTGATATTTTTTGATATTGTGGATATGTTTAAAGTTTGACAATGAATAATTTTATGGACTGTAATTGAGCCTTGATGATCTTGATATTTGTATGTTTGCATGTTTTATTAGTGTTTCTTACTAGGGAGTGAACATATAGTTCATATATAAGTCAAAATAAACTAAACACTAGCCTCCTTTCGAACCAGGCTGTGTTATACATTCATGGAATAGTGTAATAATTCTATCATGTGAGGTCTTTGAATTAATATATTCCAATCCATGAGGGAATATTCCAGTATCCTGGTAGGTGAGCATTAGATCTGGTGACCAGTGGCCTATAAAGCCTTTTTATATAATAGATGAAGTAGCTGTGATGGCAAATGCATGGTTGTTAAACATAACTTTTAAGACGTGCCACAAAGACGGGTACTACCATAAGAAAAAATGCAAAATCTGAATGTGTTATTAACTGTTCAAATTTTATTTTGAGCAAAAGTTAAATTATTTTTATTTTATATCAAATTTTTAATCTACTTTTGCTATCCTCCAATAGTAAGATTCTTCCTTTGAAGTAATAAATTTAAATTAGTTCTTCTTATTTAAAATATTTCTTTCATCCTGATTAATATATAATATGAATGTATTTGAACTTATGTAGGAAATGATGGGAGATAAGAGATGGATAGACATTAGCAATAGAGCAAATAT
This sequence comes from Dracaena cambodiana, assembly GCA_036321105.1. Taxonomy (NCBI): domain Eukaryota; kingdom Viridiplantae; phylum Streptophyta; class Magnoliopsida; order Asparagales; family Asparagaceae; genus Dracaena; species Dracaena cambodiana. Next base: position 23,470,584 of record JAYEPQ010000007.1, read on the forward strand.
AGAATACATAAAAGGAGTTGATGAGTTTCTCAACTATGCATTTTCTCAGTCTGGAGTTAAAGACAAAATTCATTGTCCATGTAACAAATGCAAGAATACAGTTTACAAAAACCGACATGACGTGAGAGCTCACTTATTTCAGAAGGGATTCGTAAAAAGTTATAAAGTTTGGGTGGTTCATGGGGAAAAGTTTGAAGAAACACTGAAGTCACCAACTATTAATAATAATGTTGATGAATCTATAGATAATAATATGGATTGTGATGATATGATTGGGATAATTCATGATGCATGCGGTTACTCAAACAAGACAGTTGAAGTAAATGATGAAGATGGTTATCCTCAAGAGCCAAATGAAGAAGCCAAAAGATTTTTTCGGTTACTCGGAGATACCGATGTTCCATTATATCCAACCTGTGAGAAGTTGTCCAAACTATCCTTTGTAGTAAAATTGTTACATCTAAAATGTCTCCATAACTTAAGTGACACATCTATTGATGATTTATTAAAACTATTCAAGGAAGCTCTTCCAGCTGATGCTGTAATTCCCGATTCATATTACGAAGCAAGGAAGACTGTTCGGGATTTAGGTCTTGACTATATAAAAATAGATGCATGTAAGAATGATTGTATCTTGTACTGAAGAGAGCACAAGAGTGCACAATCATGTCCATGTAGTCTTCCTCGGTGGAAAGATGTTAACCAATGCACAAAAATTCCTCATAAAGTTCTGCACTACTTTCCACTAAAGTCAAGATTACAAAGAATGTTTATGTGTAGAGATATTGCCAAGCAAATGAGATGGCATAAAGAGAAACGCCTTGATGACAGCAAAATGAGACATCCAGCAGATTCGATTGCTTGGAAATCATTTGATGATCGATACTCTGCATTTTCTTCGGATCCAAGAAGTATTAGGCTCGGTTTGGCAAGTGATGGGTTTCAGCCATATGGTAATATGAGTTCTTCACACAGTATTTGGCCGGTAGTTCTTGTTCCATATAATTTGCCACCATGGTTGTGCATGAAACAACCTTACTATATGATGTCACTTCTAATTCCAGGGCCAAAGTCTCCTGAAAATGATATCGATGTTTACTTAGAACCACTCATTGAGGAGTTAAAGGAATTATGGGAAAAAGGAGTTGAGACCTACGATGCCTATATGCAACAAAATTTTAAATTACATGCTGCTGTTATGTGGACTATCAATGATTTCCCAGCATATGGCAATTTATCTGGATGGTCAACCAAAGGAAAACTGGCTTGCCCTTGTTGTCACAAAGATACTTCATCTCTTTCAATTCGGAACAAATTATGTTATATGGATCACCGTAGCTTTTTACCACATGATCACCCGTGGCGAAAAAATACAAGTTCTTTCAATGGAAAAAAGGAGAATAGACTTCCTCCACAGATGTTAATAGGAGAAGATGTTCTTGATCAGCTATGTCCCTTTAATAATGTTATCTTTGGTAGGGGACATAAAAGAAAGAGGAGTGATCTCAATATTATCTATAATTGGAAAAAGAAAAGTATATTCTTTATATTGCCTTACTGGAAAACACTTATGCTACTTCACAATATTGATGTAATGCATACTGAAAGAAATGTATCTGATAATATTTTGAATACAGTTATGAATATAAAAGGGAAGACCAAGAACACCTTGAAGAGTCGGTATGATCTTGTGGATTTGGGAATATGAAAGAAGCAATATCCTTACATCGATGATATGGGTCATTTGAGTTTACCACATCCTTCCTATGCTTTGTCTTCCAATGAAAAGATGGTATTTTGTAATTTTTTGGCAAATCTAAAAGTACCTGATGGATTTTCATCGAATATATCTCGATGTGTTAATGTTAATGGGAAAAGCATATCTGGACTAAAATGTCATGACCATCACATTCTTCTGCACCGAATACTCCCACTTGCCATACGTGGATTATTGCCGAAGGATGTATGTGAACCATTGATTGAGCTAAGTAATTTTTTCAAGTGTCTATGCTCAAAAACCTTACAACATGATGACATAGATCGACTTGAAAAGCAGATTGTGCTAATATTGTGTAAACTTAAGACAATATTTCCTCCTTCTTTCTTTGACGTGATGATTCATCTACCAGTCCACCTAGCAAGAGAGGCTAAAATTGCTGGACCAGTTCAATATCGATGGATGTATCCAATTGAAAGGTAAAATACTTTTTTTGGAACTTAATTTCAGTAATACATAATTCAAAGTTATAAAATTAACCATATATAGATTATAACATTCTACATTAGGTACTTGCGGACACTTAAATCATATGTTCGTAATAAAGCTCATCCGGAAGGTTCAATTGCAGAAGGATATATTGCAGATGAGTGTTTAACATTTTGCTCAAGATACCCACACAGTGCTAGAACTAAATTCAATAGAGTGCCTCGAAATGATGATGAACATATCCACAACAATGAGTTATCAATTTTTTCAAGAAATGGATCCGCAAAAGGAGCTTTCAAGTCTTACTATCTTAACAATGATGAGTTTGATCAAGCACGAATATATGTACTCCAAAACTGTGAAGAAGTTTGGCCACTTATTGAGTAAGTTTAAATTAATATTTTTGAAATATATATTAAAATCTATTAATTCTTGGGTATAATTATTGTCATTATCTATTTTTTTTGCAGTGAGCATAAAAATATTATCATGAGAGAGAGTTCGAAGAATGTAGTTGAGAGACATACGAAAGAATATCCTAACTGGTTCTACAAACGTGTATGTATTCGTAGTTATCCCTTTACATTATAGTAAACTTGAATTCACTATATTTTTCAAATATTTGATTGTCTAACTATCATTACTTTAATTTTGTCTTAGATATCAAAGCTTCATTCAGATGGCCAAGCAAGTAAAGATCTTCTAAACTTAGCCATTGGTCCAATGAAGTTGAGTCATCGATATACAACGTATATTGTGAATGGCTTTCGATTTCACACAAAATATCGTTCAATTGGTAAGAGAACTCAAAATAGTGGTGTTCTTATCAGAGGAGGTGATAAATCCCCAGATAAGGAATATTATGGGGTTCTGGAAGATATTATTGAATTATTATATGTTGGAGAGAGCATAGTCACTCTTTTCAAGTGCCATTGGTGGGATGTGGCCCGCTTAGGAAGAGGCTACAAGATTGATAATTATGGTTATACAAGCGTAAATATTCATGAGTCTTTGAACAGTAACGAGCCTTTTGTTTTGGCATCTCAAGCAGAACAGGTCTTTTATGTAGAAGATATTTCATGCAAAGACTGGCTTGTTGTTGTTAGAACCAGTCCTCGTGATCTTTATAATATACCTATAGATAATGAGAGTTTAGGCAATAAAGATACAGATTTTTCTGAAGATGAAGAAGATGCATATCAAGAAGAGGAGCTCTATCATTCCATTGAAGTCAATCAAGTCATGGAGAACGATGATATTTCAGTCATGCTTACAAGGGAAGACTTAGAACCTGAATATCTTCCAGTTGATAGAGAAAAAGTAAAAAGATGCGCTTTACATGAAGATTTTATTGACGATATTTGTGATGATCTGGACAATGAGTCACTTGATGTAGATGATGTCGACCATCAAAAGTTTTCATCTGATGGTTATACATCCACTGAATAAATTTTGATTACAAAATATGTTACATATTATGTTTATCATTTATTGTTAGAATGATCTTATGTCATGTTTTTGAATTTTATGATGAGCTCATGTTTTTTTATGTTTAAATATTTCATTGTTTTACTTAGTAGAGACTTATATCTTATACTGCAAATGGTGTACAATCTGGTAAGTTCTTTATTTCTTATGTTATTATCAATTATCTGCTCATTAACTTTTTGTAGAAAGAAATGCGTCTAATTTAAATGATGTTACTAAAATGATGAAAACTTATCAATATGCAGGATATGGGGTCAAGAGGAAGATGGGGATACGGTGCAACTTCTAGACGGGAAAAGGGCAAGGCTCTTCTTAATGAGGCTACATCGCCACTACGACTATGACCGGAACCGCAGATAAGAAGCCAAAGGCTGTTGTTGTGACAATCGGTGCAATCTCAAGCTGAACAACATATTAATAACTCGAGGCATCTCGAAATGGAACAAAATTCTCAACTACCTCAGAAAAACCATATTGAGCAACAAACTAGAGACTCTCCTAGTAGTGCAGGTATATAATTATTACTCTCCTAATAGTGTAAGTATAGAAATATCTAGAATTATATGTTTGATCAAAATAGTCATATTTGTTTTGTTCTCACATTTACAAAATTTTTCACAGCCTCTTGTATCGCTAATAAAAGAGCAGTCAGAGGAAAATATAAAAGCTATAGACTTGATGAGAAAGCTAAAATATCTAGTCAGAAATTAAAAGTTAATATCGCAAATGATATTCTCAGAGCAGTTGGAGAAAATAGTAGAGATGTTGTCAACTATTGTGGTTTTATAGTTAGAACTTTGGCTCCAACAACAGTAAACACTTGGAAAGATGTGGTTAATACTGTGGGGGCCCAAATAGTACAACAAGTTAAGGTAAAAAATTATTTTTTTTTTAATTTACATAGGTATTTAGTAGCTTACACATTTTAGATTTTTTTTTAACATGGCGAATAATTTTATAGGAGAAGTTTAAAGTTGACGAACGCAGTGAATTCGCTTTGAAGCCTTCATCTTGTCTACTATGCAACGTTTACACAAATGTTGGAAGAGCCGGCTATACTTAACGTATAAGCAATTCGAGACGGATGAAGAAAGACTTGCCAATACGCCTGATGACATTTCACCTGAAGGATGGGCTAAGTTGATAGAGCATTTTTCATCGGAATCATTTCAGGTTATGTTATTACCTCAAATGATTATATATATATATATATATATATATATATATATATGTATGTATGTATGTATGTATGTATGTATGTATGTGTGTGTGTGTGCTTGTGTGTGTATATATATATATACACACACACACATACATACATACATATAGGGACATATATTTATATGTATGTATGTATGTATGTGTGTGTGTGTGTGTGTGTGTGTGTGTATATATATATATATATATATATATATATATATATATATATCAATATTATTTTCGTTATTGATGAATTTATATATATTTTTTAAATGCAGAAGAGGAGTCAAATAAATTCAGAGAATAGATCAAAGCTGCACACCAAACATACTTGTGGGAATAAATCATTTGCTGAGATTGAAGAATCAACTGTAAGTTTTACATAATAATTAACTTAGCAATTATGTACTCGATTATACTTGACAATTATGATTATCACATTAAGTCAAATGACCTATTGTAGAGGGATCTTGAGACTGGAGAGAAGGCACGACCTGATCAAGTTTGGCTAAAACAACACACTAAAGTGACCAAAGATGGAGATTTACAATGGTCGGATTCAAAATCTAAAGAAATCCATGTAAGTCTTTTTAACATTTTATATAAACTGCATATAGAAAATCATGAACTTTGGGAATACACCTTTAGTGAATAACACATAAAAAAAACTGAAAAATATTTTTCACATTTTATTGTTATGTGTTAAGCTAGTCTCACATAAACACATACATTAGATGGAAAAAGAAATATGAATACCCTATTTGCTTCTTCTTCCAAGCTTTTAGATGCTTGCTAAAAATATTGCATGCCATATTTCTCAATGTCGTTGGTAGGAATATTTGGTACCATATTTGTATTTGTTTTCTTCTTCCAAATACAGTTATGAAACAAATATTGCTCGGATATTAAATTTACTATGTATATTCAACAAAACCTAATACAGATTAATTATGATAATAGTTGACAAGGAAACACGATACCTATTTTCATGTCTATGTCTATACTACAGAAAAGTCCTCATAATGCATTATGAAACATTAAATCAAATTTATTCTATACATAGACATACAGCCCCATGTATTCGAATAAGTGAGATACAGTTAGCACTCTCCACATCCATACCATATGTTTAAATGGAGCAGATAGCAATATCCATATTCATAAAATACAGATTCAAAGCCGAATACACATGGGATTATTTGTAAGTTTACCCCCGCAGTCATTGGGTACTGTCTTAGTGGGCTCACATATTATCTAAAGGAAAAGACCACTCTAATTCCAACTCCTTGGAGTTCCTTTTGTTAGATTGCATAGAATATAACTAAGCATCTTTGAAAGAAAAAAAATGATTTTGAGGGCAAAAAGAGTTTGTCTAACCTGCAGTTGCCGACATTTATGGCATCACAGAAAGATCAAAAATCATGTTGAAGAGGATTTCTTGGATCCATGTCCATCCGAACCCAAAAGTAAAGCGCATCTCCATGCCTTTTCCCTTGAATGTCCTCAAGGAGTGCATACGAATACAAATATGTTGTAGCCGTGATATTGTTTGTTGTTTGTTGTATATTTTGTTGAGCATATGATATTATGTCTATATAGTTGTTGCATTCATTAATAAAATGAACATTAATTGTTGAGCAAAAGTTCAACCCTATTCTTGAAAGTTAATGCAATAAATATTGTTGGGCAAAGTTGTGTGTTGCATATGTTGTTGAGCATATGATATTATGTCTATATAGTTAGTGCAATAAATAAGTTAGTGCAATAAAACGGACATTATAGTTGTTGCATTAATTAAAATAGGCATTATTTGATGAGTAAAGTTTCAACCCTATTCTTGAAAGTTAGTGCAATAAATATTGTTGATTTGTTTTCCCAATATAGAAATTATAATTGGTTTTATCTTAATTCAGAAGGAACTACAACAGCTTGTTATGCAGCAAACACAGGAGGGTCAACCACAAATGACTAATGATGAGATTTTGATTAGTGTTTTGGGAGAAAAATCAGGTTATGTCCGTGAAAAAGGAGCAGGGAAAAAACCTCCAACTAAAAGGACAAGACAAGATGTGGAAGAGCATGTACAGAGGGCTATTACTGAAGTCAAAGATTCGATGAGAGAAGAATTTGAAGAAGTCATGAATGCAATGAGGATGGAGTTTGAAGAAAAAATTAGAGAGGTACAAACCGAGGTTCGAGCTCAGACACAAGATGAAATGAAGTCACATATTCGAGCTGAAATACAAGCTGAGTTCGATTCAATCCTTCAAGACCGTATGGCTGTTTTATTCAATTCTATGCAACCACCCAAATCTTAATTGTTTAGTGGTTAATTAGTATTATTCAGTATTTGGACATAAACTCTTTGTTTTTATGCAATGGTGAACTTATTTAATATTGGGAAAAAACTTTTGAATATCTGTAATGAACCTAAACATGTTATTTTATATGTATATTTCTATTGTTAAATGTGTTATTTTATATGCATATTTCTATTATTATTGGACTTGTTGATTCGTAATATGTTGTTAAATTATATGTGATTGTTATTAGATTAGGTTTTATTATATTAAATGTACTTTGATTCTTGTAAATGTGATGATATTTGTATTTTTGATATATGTTGTAACAGAATATGTATATTTGTGACATGCCATGTGTTGTCACTGATAAAGAAGTTTGTGACAAAATTGTTGTCACTAAATCAGTTTTTAAGTGACAAAATTTATTGTGACTAAATCTCTTCTTTAATGACAATTTTCTATATTGTCACTAAAAAAAATATATCGTGACGACAAAAAAAAAATCCCGTAGTAAATGCGTATGCGTCAGAGTGCGGCTGGCTTAGCTTAGCTTGCCGGGGAAAGGGGCATCACCCAGACCGAGAAAGTGCTTTCACGGTCTGCTATTCCTGCTGAAAAGCATTTGCGCACCTTTCCTCCTCAAAATAAGAAATTTAACCGATTTGATGTCTGCCAGTCTTACTAAGTTACTGGTGGGTGCGCTAGGTCAACTCGAGCATTGGGTGGGCTACGGGCGTATTCCCCAAAGTTCAATCAGATGGGACTCTTTGTCACTAAAAGGAGTATTTAGTGACAACAACAATTGTCACAAAATATGTTTTTAGTTACAACATATATCGCATGTTACCATTCATCTTTCGTGACAACAAAGTTTCTCACAGAAAAGGGTATCACGTAACAACATGTATATTTTTTGTGACAATAGTAAATCATCACATAATGTATATGGTGACCACTAGTGTTGTCACGAAAGGAAGCATTTTAGTGACAATGAATAATGTCACAGTAGGCACTTTATAGTGACGATATTTACTTATCACGTATTGTATATGGTGACAATTATCATTGTCACGAAAGGCAGACATTCAGTGACAACAAAAATCGTAACAGTAGAACCTTTTAGTGACAATTAAATGTCGTCACTAAAGATATACTTTTCGTGACGAAATCATAAAGTCGTCACGGATGGTTTTCGTAATGGAGGTATACGTAACAATTGAAAGTCGTCATGAAAGTCGTCACTAAAGAGTTTTAGTGACGACTTTCATGTTTTTAGTGACGATTTTTCTTGTCACAAATTTCCTGTTTTCTTGTAGTGCTTATGGCATCAGAGGCTCGATCACTTGAGCGAAAACGGCATTAGGGTATTGCAATCCAGAGGTATGTTGACATATATGAAAGATGCTAATTTTGATTTCTGTGAGAACTGTGTGTTTGGAAAACAGAAAAGAGTTAGTTTTATGAAGAATGGCAAGGAGAAGAAAACCGAGAGATTGGAGTTGGTATATACAGATGTATGGGGGGCCTTCTTCGGCGAAATCTCTTGGAGGTAATTCTTATTTTGTCACTTTTATAGATGATGCAAGCAGGAAAATATGGTTGTTTGCACTTAAGCAGAAATCCGATGTCTTCAAGATCTTTAAGGTATGGAAAGCTCTTGTTGAGAATGAAACATGTTTGAAGGTAAAATGTCTATTGTCAGACAATGGTGGGAAATTTTGCAATAGGGAGTTCGATGACTATTGCTCTACCCACGGGATCAGAAGAGTGAAGACTGTACCGAGGACATCGCAGCAAAATGGCGTGGCTGAGAGGATGAATAGAACCATTTTGGAGCGAGCTTGGAGTATGAGACTACAAGCAGATTTACCTTTGCAACTTTGGGGAGCCGCTGTAGATACGGCAGTCTATCTGATCAACAGAAGTCCAGCTAGTGTTTTAGATGGAGGAATTTCAGAGGAGGTGTGGTCTGGTAAGACTGTGAATTATTCATTCTTAAATGTATTTGGTTGTATAGCATATGCACATGTGGATTATGAGATGAGAAAGAAACTTGATTCTAAATCTCAGAAGTATGCATTCATTAGATATGGTGGCGACGAATATGGTTATCGCTTATGGGATTATGAACATAACAAGGTAATTCGTAGCAGAGATGTAGTATTTAATGAGGGTTGTATGTATAAAGACCGAATAGAAAGTAAGAGTGAGAAAGCAGTGAAGAAAGAGCACTTGGAGCTGGATGAGCCACGGGATGGGATGGATCCCATGGATAAAAGAAATGAAGAAATACCTACATCTGAAGGAGAAGAAATGACTACACCTGAGAATACACAAGTTTCAGATGAGACCGAACAGGAGAGAGAGCCACTGACTGAAATAGATGGTTTCAGTACATCATCAGAGAGTGTTCCCACTTTGAGGAGGAGCACGAGGATAAGGAAGCCAACCTAAAAATTTTGTCTTCCTTTATATCATGTTTTGTATACTGATGCAGGTGAACCAGAGAGTTACCAAGAGGCTATGCAGGATAAATTTCATCTTAAGTAGGAGCAAACCATGCGTGATGAATTGTCTTCTTTGGAGAAGAATTACACATGGGAATTGGTGAAGCGACCGAAAAGATGAAAGTATTGCATAACAAGTGGGTATATAGGGTGAAACATGAGGCAAGAGGGACACAAAGGTTCAAGGCTAGACTTGTGGTAAAGGGATACGGTCAGAAAAAAGGTATTGACTTCAATGAAATATTTGCACCTGTTGTCAAGATGACTTCTATCAGAGCAATACTAAGTATTGTGGCTGTGAAAGGATTGTATTTAGAGCAGCTCGATGTGAAGACTGCTTTCCTTCATGGTGATTTGGAGGAGGAAATATATATGAAACAGCCGGAGGGATATGAGGTTAAAGGAAAGGAGAATTGGGTATGTCGACTGAAAAGGAGTTTGTATGGGTTGAAACAAGCGCCGAGGCAATGGTACTTGAAGTTCGACAAGCTTATATTGGATTCGGGTTTTGTCAGAAGCAATTCAGATCATTGTGTATATCTACAAAAATTTAAGGATGGTAACTTTATTATACTTACTTTATATGTAGATGATATGCTTGTGGCAGGTACATGCATGAAGAAAATCAATGATCTGAAGAGAAAGTTGGCAGGGAGATTCTCTATGAAGGACATGGGTGAGGCTAAACAACTTCTTGGAATGTAAATTACCCGAGATAAGAAAAGTAAGAAATTATGGTTATCTCAGGAGGGGTACATCAAGAAGATATTGAAGAGATTCAACATGGAGAATACAAAACCGGTAATTACAGCTCTTGGTGGTCAGTTCAAACCGTCAAAGGAGTAAGGTGCTAAGACAGATGAGGAGACGAGACACATGGAGAATGTGCCTTATTCGTCGACCGTTGGGAGTCTCATGTATGCAATGGTAAGTACAAGACCAGATATTGCACATACTGTGGGAGTAATGTGTAGATTCATGAAGAATCCTGGGAAGGAACATTGGCAAGCAGTGAAGTGGATTTTCAGGTATTTGAAAGGTACTTCAAAGTATTGTTTATGTTTTGGGGGTGATAACATTGATATGCAAGATTTTATGGATTCGGACCATACGGGTGATAGAGACAATGACAGGAGCACCACAGGTTATGTCTTTACTGTAGGGGGGACAGCGGTAAGCTGGGTTTCAAAATTACATTTAATTGTTACTTTATTTTCGACAAAAACTGAGTATATTGCAGCTACAGAAGCAAGTAAGGAGTTTATTTGGTTGTAGCGATTGATGAGTGAGTTGAATTTTGATGGAGTGGATTGCAGGTTGTTCAGTGATAGTCAGAGTGCAATTCATCTTGCTAAGAACTCAACGTATCATTCACGGACTAAACATATTCACTTGGCAAGGTGTATATATATATATATATATATATATATATATATATATATATATATATATATATATATATATATATATATATATATATATATATATATATATAGGAAACAACCCTGAAGCATGTTGCTAATGGAGCCCATTGCCGCAACGGGTTTCGGTCAACCGAAACGGGTCCAAAACCGACCCAAACCTGTTATGATATGATATATATGGGGTATGGTGCTAGAGTTTTGGATGAGCCGAAATTAAAAAAAAGGTGCCGGAAAAATAAGAAAAAGGGAGGCGACTGGTTCTTTGTGTCTTTTCTTTAACCGAAGGCAAAAGAGAGAGAAAGAATTGCAAGTGTGCAATTGAGTTTTATTTGGCCAAAAAGGAAATAATCAAGGTGGGCGGCTACTTGTCTTTTTGGCAGAGAAAAGAAGCCAATATAAGGGTGCTGTTGCTGCTGGTTATTTTTTGGCCGAAGGTTTTTTTTCTCGGTGGGCTGAAGCAAAGGAGGGTGGCGGCTTCCTTTGGATTTTCGGCGGTCGAAGTAAAGAGGTAAATCACTGCAACAAGAGGTTAGGATTTGATCTCAAAATCTTGTGTAATTTCTTTGTGATTTCTCTTGTGGTTGAGAACTAGAAAGTTGTAATCCTCTTTTGATGTAGTAGAAGTTTTTTGATCGTGTCCCCGTAGACGTAGGCATATTGCCGAACCACGTTAAATCTGCGTGTTCTCTGTCTCTGCTAATTTTCTCTTCGGTTAACTATTTGATTCCGCTGGTTGTTGCATTAGTATTGTTCCGCTATCTTTTTGCTAACAAAGCACTCATGTTCATACATTGGATTCATGTTGCAGTTGCTTGTTGCATCCAGACTAAGTTTCCATGCCACTTGACCTATTGTATTTTCGCATGCAGAATCTTCATTTGAAATTTTCCATGTTCATTTAACATGATTAACTAAGTGTGAACCTTTAAGATAGACAATAATTAATTTTAAAGGTCAAAACTTATGTTTATGTTTAAGTTAGCTCATAGTGTTTGACTTAATATACATAGCAGTTGTGACGAGCTAATCCAAAAAAAATAATATTTACACGAATGATAAATTTTGGAGATGAGAATGGACGGTACTTGGTCTAGGCTATTCAATTGTTTTGAATTAAAACTATAACATTTTTTTTCCTCTTCTACATGGAAGACGAAGATGTAGCTATCTACGGATTTGAAGACTTTTTGCCTGCCATGGCGGCACGACTAGGCCTAGAAGGCCTAGCTAGGCAACTCATATTTCTTTGACTTCTATTAAAAAAAATTAAAGTCGTGGCATACTACGTTGCATTATGCATAAAACAATGGTACTAGAGAGTATCTATCCAAAATTTATATTTTTAATTAAATAAAACATGAAGTATAGAAATAAAAATAATTGATAGCATGTTACAGTGAGTTGAAGAACTCATCTTGGCCCTAATCTAAATTGGAGGCTTGAAAACTTTTCAAGTCTCTCTTTGACTAAATTTTTTCTCTTTTTTTTTCTATTCCTTTTTTTCCCTCACGTACGTTCTCTCAGTTTCTTTTTCTCTCCCTGCGTGTGAAAAGTGGGGAGAGATTGGGTTTCTTATTTAGTTAAGGAAGTTACATAATTAAAAGTAGAATCCTATTAGTTAAGAAATCTAAATAACTAATTTTTTGCATAAGAACCAATCTAAAAAGTGGGTTTCTATTTAGATTCGTTATCTATTTAAATTCTTATTCTATCAGATTTGAATCACATTAGAATCTCTTTTTTTTTTGTTAAATAAATCAGATTAATTCTCATCAGATTATTAGATAAGATTCAATCTAAAATCTATTTATTTATCTATTTAGTAGTTGGGGTCCTATTTCACTCCTTTTTTTATTTCTATTTATCTTTTGTTTTTTTTTTAATATTATTTCTTTTAAAATTAGTTAATATAAAATATCATGTGAAAAAAAAGTGAGTGTTACACTCTCCCCAAAAGCGCTAATGCTATTCCTCTTGCTCTTGCCTTGGGCGCCTGCCTCTATTCAATCATTGAAGAGAGTTTCTTGATCAACTTAATGTGAGATCTCTCATCTCATTTTCCTATTTAATTCATGCTTTTATTTAGATCTTTAAATATATGTTAAGGTTTGTTGGTCTAGGGTTCGATCTGCCATTGTTGGTTGATTATTGTTGTTTAAAATTTAGTTTTATAGCCATTAGTTTTTGGATGTGAAAGCTAGAATCTTTAGTTTTGTACCTCTTGAAGTCTATTTATATTCTTACTTTGAGTTAAGAAATTGTGTAATTAAATACTTTTACTGGATTAATTTTTTAAAGCAATGTTTTGTTTTCTTTTTGTAGAAATTGGATTAGAAAAAAATGATCTTCTATGGTAAGATTTTTTCTGTTAATATATTAACAGGTATACAAGGTCAACTTTAATGAGTTTTTTTTGGTTTTAATCTTTATTCTCTATAATGTACTTATCTCTTTCTTCAGCGAACATTAAAAATGTATAATTTGTTTAACAGTTTCCATATTCTGTTGGATGAATCATGTGATTATACTGTGTTTTCAAATAATCAGGATTTTTTAGTATGTCTGTTCATCTCTTTTTGATGCCATTGCAAGATTCTTATCTTCTTGTTTTTTTTTCAAAACATGTGTTCAAAGGTGCCCCCGCGAGGAAGTAAACATTGTTCTAATGGACCACATATAACTTGATTGTGTGTGATTATTTCAACACCATACTAAGAGTTTTCTTATTGGAGTGTGAATAACTAATTAGTAGGGGTTTGCATAAATTGTTTGTTCATTGTGGTTTTGTATTAATTATGTTGCTCTTATCTAACATCTCTTCTATATTCTCATGATACTTGCCGTATATAGTGTAGCTGTAAGAAAATATATGCTAGTTTATGTTATTTTGTTGATCTATGGGATTCTGTAGTGATTACATCATTGTGAAGCTAATTCTTCTTTCTTACAATTTCTATTTGTGGCTGTGACTCAATCCTGTTATTCATGATCTTAGCCTACATCCTATAGGTTATTTTATTTTTGAGTCTTAAGTTTGAGCTCCTGATCTTCTTTTCCACTTTATGGAGCTGGCCGAGCTTATGAGGTGTTGAGTGAACCTGAGAAGCGTGAGATACATTATCAATATGGGGAGGGTGCCCTTAAGGAATGAACGAGTGGTGGCGGTTGTTCGCTAAGGAAGGAACAACGGTGTCCATGACCCATTTGATATCTTCTAATCATTCTTTTGAGGGTGTCCTTCTGGAGGTATACATGTATCTTGTATTTTTTTAATCATGTTTTGATGTTTGTAATGCTGTATATTGAGGATAATTAAATTTATAACTCAAATTTTCTTTATTAATCTTCTTTGATAATGAATTGGTGGCAGCAACAGTCTAGGATGCAGCAGAGAACAGGAAATGATGTGATTCATTCCCTAAAAGTTTTGAAGAACTCTAGAATGGACACTCAATAGCGCTCTCTTTCTTGCAAAGCCATTAGCTCCAAGTGCAAGGGGTGAATTTGTTTTCCTTTGTTAAGTATTAAGAATGACCAATTCAGCTGTAGTATTGATGTATTGTAAATGACTTTCAAACTGTTGTATTAACATCCATATTTTGTGATTGACAAGAAAGGATCCAAATCAGGTGCTTCCATAAAATGTCCAGGTTACCATGGTTCTGCATGAAAGTCGCTATCTATCAACTTGGTCCTTCAATGATCCAACAGATGCAACATCCCTAAAATGAACGTAAGGGTAATGGCGAGACAATTAATGATCATTTGTGAACCTTGTTAGCAGATATGTCTGCATGTATTACACATATAACTTTGTTGTTTATGTATCCTCATTTGATGCTAAAGTTTACTTTTGTGTATGACGAACTTACTTAGTATTTGGACAAAACTCTTGAATATGTGTAAGGTACTTAAACATATTATTTTATATGCATGTTTCTATTATTATTGGACTTGTTCAATATTTTGTTGATAAAATATTGTTAAATTGTATGTGATTGTTATTAGATTAGCTTTGATTATATTTAATGGACTGTGATTATCGTATATGTGACGATATTTGTATTTTTATATTTGTTGTCACAGAATATGCATGTTAGTGACACATGTCATATATTGTTACTGAAAATAAATTTAGTAACAAAGTTGTTGTCACTAAATCAGTTTTTTTAGTGACAATATTTATTGTGAGTAAATCTCTTCTTTAATGACAATTTTCTAGTGTTGTCACTAAAAATATATATTGTGATCACAAACGTTGTCACTAAAATGGATAGTTAGTGACAACACCTACTGTCACAAAATATGTTTTTAGTGACAATATATATAGCATGTTACTATACATCTTTTGCGATAACAAATCTCGTCACAAAAGAGGACATTACGAAATAATATGTATGTTTCTGTGACAATAATATATCGTCACATAATATATATGGTGACAACGACTACTGTCACAAAAGGAAAAGTTTTAATGATAATGGATACTGTCACAACAGACAACTTATAGTGACAACATTTACTTGTCACGTATTGTATATGGTAACAAATGTCATTGTCACAAAAGACAGACATTCAGTAACAACATATATCATCACAGTAGATACCTTATGGTGATAATTAAATCTCATCACTAAAGAAAGATTTTTCGTGATGAGATCATAAAGTTGTCTCGGCTGGCATTCGCAATGGCCGTATATGTAACAACTAAAGGTCGTCATGAAAGTCGTCCCTAAAAAGTTTTAGTGATGACAATCATGCCTTTAGTGACGACTTTACTTGTTACGAAATCCCCATTTTCTTGTAGTATATAAATAGTAAATTGATTTTGAAAAAAAAAGAAAACCAAAAATAAAAGTAAAAAAAGAAGAAGGAAAGACTCTATTCAACTATTGAACGAACAGAAAGAAGAAGAAATTAAATAAAAACAAATTAAAAGAATTATGTAGTTGTCACTAAATATCAAATTTTTTGTCACGATAAATATTTATTGTTACAAAATACAATTTAGATTTTTATATTTGTGAGCACCACATCCTATAGTAAAGTGATGAGAGAGATAGGGGAAAATGGTTCTCACTAAGAAAAAAGTGGTGCACATTTAGAATTTCCCTAAATTTCCCCAAATCTCCCAAATTAGTTTTTTCTAGAGGCAACTGTTTATCTCCCACAACACAAAACGATCTAGACGCGACGCTCGATCAGCTGATCGAAGCACTTCAACGCCTCCTCTCACACCGCCGCCCCAACTCCTCATCTCACACCATCGTGACATCGGAAACCATTTGTCTCACACCCGCTATGACTCCTTTCTGCCCCCACGGGACCCGCCCTTGCAAGTCGTCAGGTATGGTCCGCGCACCCTTGGAAGTCACCAGCGAGATCTGTGCGCCCTCGCAAGCCCTAAGTGAGCTCGCCCCAACTTCGGCAGCGACCAAGAGACGCAAGCTGTCGAGAGCAGCCCCAACTCCAATCATCCCTCCCTCGTCCTCTCGCTCGTTGAATTGCCCTCATAGTACGCTTGCATCAATGTCACGCGCTTCTTTTTTTTTGTTGCAATTGGTGCACATGCACTTCTCTATATATGGATTGTTTCATTATGCTGAATTCTGATGCAGAACCTAAGTACATTATTAAATCTAGGTTTGTAGGTGATGCCGATATGAGCACATCCTCTTTACAGATTAGTTGTTTTTATTTATTTTGGCAAATTCTCTAAGACATTTCTTACATTTAAACTAGAAACTATATCTAAAAATATATGCATAGTCTTATCTTCTCACAATGAAGAGATTATTAACATTGCCAAAATCAACATTCATATAACACTCGATAATCATACTATTGCTCCAAGGCTCGCCATTGGAATTATCTAAGCAAATTCGTAAAAAATCATCTCTAATTCCAAACTCTTAATAAAATTCCTTTAGGCTTTATTTGGTTCGAGGAAAATTAAAAGAAAAGAAAAGAAAATAAGAAAGAAAATATTTTCCATTGTTTGGTTTGAGAGAAAATTTAAAAGAAAAGAGAATACTTCTTGGTGACTACTAATAACATAAACAAATCATTGATGGGTACATGGTTTTGGTTCTTCTTATAAATTGTTCATGACACCAAATAACTTGTGCTTTTTGGTACATTTGGATTTTGTGTTTTCTAGTAGTAGCAAGAATAGAAAGCTTTGGCTCTTGTAATAATACTCTCTGCACAAGATATTTTAATTCTCATCAGTATTCTTGTTCAGCAACAGCATATATAGTCTCATACAGTTCATATATAGTAAATGATTAAACAATATTATATTTAATAAAATGATTGAGTATTTACGTTAATATATTTCTTTTAGTACTTAGACTAGAAGGGAAAGGTTATGCACTGGCCACCATTTGTTCCTATATAATTAAAAGCCACACACATGACTGCTTTACCTTTTGGTAAGGCAAAATTTTGTTCTTTTTTTTTGAGAAATAAAATAGTCATTCATTCATTACATATTTTTTTAGCAATGATTTTAGTTATAATTAGTTACAGATTCTTCCCTTAAAAGGGTGTGCATGTAGAAGGGATGTGTGCTTAGGTGTATGCCTTTATGAAAATTGGGTTTATGTTTAAAGTTCAAAAATAATAAGTTATATAACCTCCATAGTACAAGGGTCTTAATGGAATTAACCCTATAAAATATTATAGGGAATATTGCATTTCTTTCTTTCTTACTACTGGAGGCCTTATCAAACAAGAAATCTATACGCCCCTACATTAGGAGTTGCACATATATACAATACATCCAAATCTTTAAATAATATCATTTTTGTTTGTTTGTTAGCCTATCTGGAGGTCCTAGCAAGCAAGAAACAACAAATTTCAAATGAGGAATTTTGTTTATGTCCAAAATTCCGAATGAGTTTAAAAGAAGCCATGGAAACTGAGGGCCAAGGCAGTTGAAAATTTACACTTGATACAAGCATAGATTAGGTGACACACAAACGCACACTTCAAAAGAGTTGCTTAATTGTGCTGTTGAGGTAGATGTTTTCTTATAAAGAATTGACACCATATTTCTCATGGCCGCAGATGAACCTGAAGTTCAGTTTTTACTCTGCAAACTAAACTTCTTTACATGGACTGGGCTGCATAGCCAACAAAATGAAGTGTTGTTATCGAGATGTGTCTGTTGTGTTGTGTTGTGTTGTACTAGTGCGTGTTGTGTTGTGTTTGCTATATTTGTTGTGTATGTTGTGTTGAAAGAAAAAAATCTAGAAATCTAACATTGTGTCAGTGTTGCACCTTTTAAGTCCTCAAGTAAACGCAATAAATATTGTTTATTTATTTTCCCATTGTAGAAACTATAATTGGTTCTATCATAATTCAGGACGAACTACAACAGTTTGTTGTGCAACAAACACTGGAGCGTCAACCATAGATGAATTTTGATTCGTGTTCTGGTAGAGAAATCAGGTTATGTCCATGGAAAGGAGCAAGGAAAAAACTTCCAAATAAAAAGACAAGACAATATATGGAAGAGTAAGTACAGAGGGCTGTTAATGAAGTCAAAGATTTAATGAGGGAAGAATTTACATAAGTCAAGAATGCAACGAGGATAAAGTTTGAAGAAAAAATTAGAGGGGTACAAACTGAGATTCGAATTCAGATACAAGATGAAATGAAGTCACTGATTCGAGTTGAAATACAAGCTGAGTTCGATTCAATGCTTCAAGAATATATGGTTATGTTTTTCAATTTTATGAAACCATCGAAATCTTAATTGTTTTGTGGTTAATAGGTATTATTCAGTATTTGGACATAAATTATTTTTTTTTTTTTTTTTGCAATGGTGAACTTATTTAACATTGGAACAAAACTTTTAAATATTTGTAATGTACTTAAACATGTTATTTTATATGCATGTTTCTATTATTATTGGACTTGTTGATTCAAATATTTTGTTGATAATATATTGTTAAATTATATGTGATTGCTATTAGATCAGCTATGATTATATTTAATGGACTGTGATTACTGTAAATATGATGATATTTGTAATTGTAATATATATTGTTACAGAAAATGTATGTTAGTGACATGTGTCATGTGTTGTCATACAAAAAAATTTAGTGACAAAGTTATTGTTACTAAATCAGCTTTTAATTTGGCAATATTTGTTGTGAGTAAATCTCTTCTTTAATGATAATTTTCTAGTATTGTCACTAAAAAAATATATTATGACGACAAATATTGTCACTAAAAAGGAAAGTTGGTGACAACAACGACTATTACAAAGTATGTTTTTAGTGACAACATATATTGCATGTCACTATACATCTTTCGTTACAACAAAACTCGTTCCAAAAGCGGATATTACATAAGAACATGTTTGTTTTTGTGACAATAGTATATCGTCACATAATATATATGGTGACTACGACTGTTGTCACGAAAGGAAGAGTTTTAGTGACAATAAACACTGTTATAGTAGACATTTTATAGTGACGAGATTTACTTGTCACGTATTATATATGGTGACAATTGTCGTTGTCACGAAAGATAGACATTCAGTGACAACAGATATCGTCACAGTAAAACCTTATGATGACAATTAAATATCGTCACTAAAAAAAGAATTTTCGTGACAAGATCATAAAGTCATCACTGATGGCAATCGCAACGGCCGTATACGAAACAATTAAAGGTCGTTACGAAAGTCATCACTAAAAAGTTTTAGTGACAACAATCATGTATTTAGTGACGACTTTTTTGTTATGAATTTCCTATTTTCTTGTAGAGGAAAAAAAATTAAAACAATAAAGAAACAAAAAGTAATGCAGAAATTTTTTATTTCCTCTGTGACTACAAGAAAATGGGTTTTTAGTGACAACAAAAGTCGTCACTGAATGTCTTCAAATTGTCACTGAAAATATTCAGTGACGAGTTTAGTGACGACTAAGTGTCGTCGCTTATATGGCCATCACTGAAGGTTTTTGTGATGACTTTTAGTGCCCGTCACTAAAAATAGTTTTCAGTGACAACTATGACTTGTCACAAAACGCTAATTAGATTGTCACTATAATATTTTTTTGTGCAACTAATATCGTCACTAATTCATATTTGTGACAACAATAGTTGTCACTAAAAAGTTATTATATCGTCACTATTACGACTTTTCAGTGACGACTTTTAACATGACTAAATCGTATTTGTGACAATAAAACTTGTTACAGAAAAATTATTACATGGTCACTATTATGACTCTTTAGTGACGACGTTTGTCATCACTAAATCGTATTTGTGATAGCAATACGTGTCACAGAAAACATGACTATTTGTCACTACATATATATATAATATTATATAATGACATTAACTACAAAATTAGTGACGACAAATATTGTCACAAATAAGTAATTATTAGTGACAACTTTTTAATAGTGTCACTAAAAGTTAAAATTTGAAACAATGTGTATTGTCAAATTCTGTGACACTATCAATTGTCACAAATAAACTTATAGTGACGATTTATTGATATCGTTACTGCATCTTCAAATAGCTAATACAAATATCTGTTACAAATACAATATATACAATCATTCATATTTTCAAACACTATATTCACAGGAGATGTTTTATAATTAGCTGATATATATATATATATATATATATATATATATATATATATATATATATATATATATATATATATATATATATATATATATATATATATATATATATATATATATATATATCAATGGTGTACAATAGAAAAATAAAATTCATCACATAAACATGCTAAAATATTCATAAGAAAAACGATTCAGTCTTGCACAAATTGTAACTTGTTTTTGTTCGAAGCAAAGTATTAAATCCATATAAACACATAAAAATCAATTTTTTGATTGTGATATAGAACCAAAAAGAGAAGCCATTCGCTCTTGAAATATGGACTCGAACTCAGCTTGCATCTCAGCTCTAATTTTAGCTCGTACCTCCTGTAGCTTTGTCTTCAACTTCTTATCTGACTCATCTAGCTGTGTCTTTAATTTCTCATCCGACTCAGCTAGCTGTTTCTTTAATTTCTCATCTGACTCAGCTAGCTGTTTCTTTAATTTCTCATCTGACTCAGCCTAAACTTCTTCTCTAATTTTTTGAGCCACTTCAACCATCATTGTCTCTCTAGCATCACTTATAGCTTTCTCAACTTGCTCCTGAACATCCTGCCGAGGTCTTTTACTCGGAGGCCTTTTCCCCGCTCTTTTTCCTCGAAAATATCCTGATTTCTCATCAAGCACATGAAGCAATATATTATCACTAGACATCTGAACATCTTGTGTTTGTTTCACGACAAGCTCATGTAGTTTTTCTTGCAATTAAATAATAATAACTAAAGGCATTAGTAACAATGGTCAAAACAAACTCCAAAAACAGAATATAAATTTAAGTTAGAGGGCAAAATCTCAACCAATTAATGTGAATCTTTATGAGAGTATCATAACATACTCTAAAAATAGAATACAATTTTTTATATTTGATCCATGGTGATTTGATATAATTTTTGTTGTATATAGTCTAGAGATCACACACTATACCAATACTGGCACAGTTGACAAAAAATATTTAGTTTTATATCAAAATATCAACAAATTAATGAAATTTTTTTATGAGAGTATGAAAACAAACTCCTAAAATAGAATATAAAATTTTAACTCAATCCATGCTGATTTGATATAATTTCTAATCAATTTAGTGCACTACTTATGCACCAGTCAAATACCGGTGCAGCTTAGAAAATATTTAGTTTGAGGTCATAATCACAACCAATTAATATGAAATTTTTATGAGAGTTTAAAAACATAATCCTAAAATAGGATATAAAATTTCAATGTGATTAAGCTAGATTTGGTACAATTCCTACTTAATAAAGTTTACAATTCAAACTCCGGACAGATATGGGTACATTTGAGAAATATATCTACTTGTCAATAAAAATATCAATAAATTACTATCAAATTTTTATGAGAGTATGAAAACAAACTCTAAAAATAGAATATAAAATTTTAAAGTAATCCATAATGATTTGTTATAATTTTTAATCAATTTAGTGCACCGCTTATGCAACAGTCCAATACCGGTGCAGCTGAGAAAATATTTAGTTTGAGATCATAATCGCAATCAATTAATGTGAAATTTTTATGAGAGTTTACAAACATAATTATAAAATAGGATATAAAATTTTAATATGATTCAAATTGATTTGGTATAATTTCTACTTAAAAAAATACACAATTCAAACTCCGGACAGATATGGATACAACTGAGGAATATATCTACTTGTCAATCAAAATATCAACAAATTACTATGAAATTTTTATGAGAGTATAAAAATAAACTTTGAAAACAGAATATAAAATTTTAAATCAATTCATGGTGATTTTATATAATTTCTAATCAATTTAGTGCACCGCTTATGCACCAGTCCAATACCAGTGCAGCTGAGAAAATATTTAGTTTGCTGAGAAAATATTAGTTTGAGGTCATAATCACAACCAATTAATGTGAAATTTTTATGAGATTTTAAAAACATAATCCTAAAATAGGATATAAAATTTCAATATGATTCCAGTTGATTTGGTACAATTTCTATTTAATAAAGTGCATAATTCAAACTCCGGATAGATATGGGTACAACTAAAGAATATATCTGCTTATCAATCAAAATATCAACCAATTACTGTGAAATTTTTATGACAGTATGAAAACAAACTCCGAAAATAGAATATAAAATTTTAAAGCAATGCATAGTGAATTGATATAATTTGTAATCAATTTAGTGCACCGCTTATGCACCAGTCCAATACCGGTGCAGCTGAGAAAATATTTAGTTTGAGATCATAATCAGAACCAATTAATTTGACATTTTTATGAGAGTTTAAAAACATAATCTTAAAATAGGATATAAATTTCAATGTGATTCACGTTGATTTGGTACAATTCCTACTTAATAAAGTGTACAATTCAAACTCCAGACAGATATGGGTACAACTGAGAAATATATCTACTTGTCAGTGAAAATATCAATAAATTACTGTCAAATTTTTATGAGAATATGGAAACAAACTCTGAAAACAGAATATAAAATTTTAAAGCAATCCATAATGATTTGTTATAATTTCTAATCAATTTAGTGCACCGCTTATGCACCAGTCCAATACCGGTGCAGCTGAGAAAATATTTAGTTTGAGATAATAATCACAACCAATTAATGTGAAATTTTTATGAGAGTATAAAAACATAATAATAAAATAGGATGTAAATTTAATGTGATTCAGGTTGATTTTGTACAATTCCTACTTAATAAAGTGCACAATTCAAACTTCAGACAGATATGGGTACAACTGAGAAATATATTTATTTGTTAGTAAAAATATCAACAAATTACTGTGCAATTTTTATGAGAGTATGAATACAAACTTTGAAAATAGAATATAAAATTTTAAAGCAATCCATGGTAATTTGATATAATTTCTAATCAATTTAGTGCATCGCTTATGCACCAGTCCAATACCGGTGCAGCTGAGAAAATATTTAGTTTGAGATCATAATCACAACCAATTAATGTGAAATTTTTATGCGAGTTTCAAAACATAATCCTAAAATAGGATATAAAATTTTAATGTTATTCTGGTTGATTTGGTACAATTCCTACTTAATAAAGTGCACAAATCAAACTCCGGACAGATATGGGTATAACTGAGAAATATATCTACTTATCAATCAAAATATCAACCAAAATATAAAATTTTAAAGCAATCCATGGAGATTTGATATACTTTCTAATCAATTTAGTGCACCGCTTATGCACCAGTCCAATACCGGTGCAGCTGAGAAATTATTTAGTTTGAGGTCATAATCACAACCAATTAATGTAAAATTTTTATGAGAGTTTAAAAACATAATTCTAAATTAGGATATAAAATTTCAATGTGATTCCAGTTGATTTGGTATAATTTCTACTTAATAAAGTGCACAATTCAAACTCCGGATAGATATGGGTACAACTGTGGAATATATCTTCTTGTCAGTCAAAATATTAACAAATTACTGAGAAATTTTTATAAGAGTATCAAAACACACTCCTAAAATAGAATATAAAATTTTAAAGCTATCCATGGTGATTTGGTACATTTTCTACTTAATAAAGTGCGCAACTCAAGTTACGGACAGATATAGCCACAACTGATAAATATATCTATAATCGATATATGTAAATGAATGAAAATAAGTGAAACATAAATTAGGGATAATATAAACACTGACATGTATTTCTTGTGATTTTGCATCAGACCACTGTAAATCTCCTAGCGCATTCAATTTGGTGTGTTATTTTAACAAAACATCATCTGGTGCTGCTTTCTCACCCGTTATTGGATTCCTCTGTTTCTATGAGACATGTATTATTACGTTATAATCAAAATATTTATAGACCAATGAAGATATGATTTATATTATTATAGTATAAATTTTAATTTACTTAAAGTTGCTTCTTCAACCTCCGCAAATAATTTGGTTCCACATGAATGTTTTATCTTCAATTTTGCCCTGTTATCTGAATTTTCTTGCTTATTTTCTAAAATACAGTAATAAAACATTATTAGTACTATAACATTAATTAATAATATTAATAAATATTATAATTAAAAAAATATAAGTCATAACTAAAGTCATAACCTAAAATGAGTCAGAAGAATAATATTGAATTAAAACATTTCATGCTTCTGGTGATATATCTTTAGGAATGTTTGCCATTCTTTCTTCATCCGTGTCGAATATTTTATAAGCCAAATGCAAACAACTCTTCCAACACTTATATAGCCGTTGCATTGTAGAGAGTATGAACACATTAAACCAAAGATCATTACGTGGATCAACCTTAAACTTTTCCTGCATTGAGATCTTAGTTAGAAATAAAAGTAAATAATTATAACTACTTGATATTTACGAAATCATTAAAAAACTTAACTTTTGTACCTTCACTTGTTGTAACATTTATTCACCCACAGCATTGACAATGTCTTGCCAACGATTAACGTTTAAGGGAGCATAATTTCGAACCGTTAATCCACAATAATTTACGATATCTCTGGCATTGTCTCCTACTGCTCTCAGAATATCCTCAGGTATATCATCAATGTTTAAATTTTGGCCACCATTTTTTATCTTCTCATCAACCTTGTATCTTTTATATTTTTCTCTGACTCCTCTATTATTTATAGTATAAGAGGCTACTAAAAGAAATAGCAATATTAGTTTTTTAGATGAAATTAAAATTTGCATATCAATTAATTAAATAAATATGTATACCTACACTGCTTGGAGATTCTCTATCTACTTGTAGAAGTCGATTCTCTGATTGTGGTTGTATTGATAGAAGTTGACTGCCTACTTGTCTTTGTGTTATTGATTGTGGCTCTTGCTGCACATTTAAAGGGGACGTAGCTTCATTATAAGGATTTTTTCCCTTATCACGCTTAGAATTACTTACATATCCTCCTCTTCCTCTGTTAGACATATCTTATTCTATAACAGAAAAATATGTGTTAGCTCAATAATTTCTGACAATAAATTAAAAATCATATACAAGACATAAAGAAATCCTTGAATTTATAACAATTACAACACAAATAAATATTTAAAAAAGAAATAAACAAAAGTGAAATAAAACAGTGAAATTTCCATGAAAGATAATGATAAAATCTAGAAACATCCTTTATTGATCAGATGAATAACTGTCTGATGAAAAATCATGAATATCGTCATCATCTACATTATGTAGCACTTCAATATGATCATCACTATCACTAATAAATTCTTGTACATTTGAACTTCTGATATCTTTCTCTATATCAGCATCAATATATTCAGGTTCGATAT
This sequence comes from Dracaena cambodiana, assembly GCA_036321105.1. Classification (NCBI taxonomy): domain Eukaryota; kingdom Viridiplantae; phylum Streptophyta; class Magnoliopsida; order Asparagales; family Asparagaceae; genus Dracaena; species Dracaena cambodiana. The sequence goes on from JAYEPQ010000007.1 coordinate 23,496,634, forward strand.
CATTTCTCGTAAGCATTACTGAGATATTATCATTTTCTATGGCTTGGTTGATATTGAAGGCACGATCAAATTCCTCTTCTTGATAAGCATCTTCATCTTCTCAAGTATCTATATCTTCAGTGTCCAAGCTGTTGGTGTTTAGTGGCATATTATAAAAATCATGAGGTTTTGTTTTGACCACAACAAGCCAATTGTTATTTGCAAGATCTTCAACATAAAAAACTTGTTCTGCTTGACATGCTAATATTATAAAGCTAAAGTTGGATAAACTAAATAATGTAATCAGAAAATATTAAATTTATATTCAAAATTAAAATCTCAATTCTTCTTAGGATACTTTGATATTTTTTTATTGACTGTCAAAATACTCTATTTGCAGAATAATTTGTATTTATGAAGCAAAAGCCATAAGATTAAAATATGTTGAAAGCCTTCTTCAAAGTTTGAAGTTCTTCCAGTATCATTTTTTAAAGGAAAATTCTCTACACCAAAAGTGCAGTTCCTTGAGAAGTAGAATGCACAAAACAACAATTTTTTGAAGGTAATTCTAAAATTCGTACACTTAGAAAGCAAATGTAATTAAGAAGTTTTCTCAATTTAAAAGCAGTTATATACAGTTAAAAGATCACAGATTTGCAAGTCAACAAGCTAACAAACATGTTAAATATAGTTGTAATTCACATATACAAAGTCAAAAAAGTTATTTATAGGATGCACACGAAGGATTATGTAATAAAAATTTTACGTTAACAAGTAGATTAAAAAAGACAGCATCCATCTATCATTCATGCAACCAAACTATAGCTTTCGACTTTGTTTTGCAAAATAATGATCTATTTTGTTTATGGTAGTTATCTAACGATTCTATATTTTAGATGTTTCTTAAAGAGCAAGTGATATATAAGCATAGTTGAAATAATCTCTTTCCTCTTATTTTTCAAGAATAGAGTAAATTTATTCTACTGTCAAATTATTCAATATATAAGCACAAATACAGACAAAACCTTACCTTCTTAGCAAGAGGAGATGGAGCAGAGTAGCGGGGCTTCTGGAGTTTGGCCGAAACATGGATGGATCGGCGCTTCTGGAGAGCAGTGCAGCAGGGCTTCTGGACACGTGGATGGAGCGACCGGTCTTCTGGAGTGGCGGGGCCGCAGGTTATGGCCTGGATCGGAGCGGCAGGGATGGAGCAGAGCAACGGCCTTGATCGGAGCGGCAGAGATGCCGCAGAGCAGCGACCTTGATCGGAGCGGCGAAGATGGAGCAAGTCTTCTTCTGGTGCAACGCGGTGGCAGATCGTAGCGGCGCAGTTCTTCTTCTGGTGGCGATCGTAGCAGTTCTTCTTCGAGTTGCGATCGTAGCGGCTCTTCTTATGGTTGCGGGCGTAGCGGCAAATCGCGGCGGCGGATCTTCTGGTACGTGGGAAGTCTTGGGAAGTTTCAATAAAATTTTTTGGTACGCGGATCTTCAGATAAAATTTGTTGCGGGAGAGTCGAGGGAAATAATTTCGCTTGGCAAACACGTGGGAAGAAAAAAAAATTGTTTGTTGCGGGAGAGTCGTGGGAAGTAATTTCGATCGGCAGATACGTGGGAAGAAAAAAAAATTTGTTGCGGCTTAATTATAGGGTAATTAGTTAGGGTAGGGTTAGACTAGAATTATATTTAACATGATGGAATTTGTTGTAGCTGGTTAATTAGGTTTTATATAATGATAATAACTATATTTGTATTATAATTATAATTGTATTTGTATTATAATTATAATAGACCGAGGAATTATTTTATCATAGTATCTAAATAGACGGATGAGATTAAGTTTAGGTTAAATATATAGATTGGATTAAAAATTATATTTCTATTTCTATCCTAATTACAATAGATTAAGGAGTTATTTTATTATATATTATCTGGATAGACGGCCGAGATAATGTTAGGTTAATAAATATATATATTAGGTTAAACTTTGTAATTCTATTTGTATTATTGTAATAATAGATCAAGAAGTTATTGTAACATAGGATATAGATAGACGACCGAGATTAGGTGTACAAAAAAAAATAAAAAATTGAAGTCTTATGATTTGCGGCTGGTTATGTTTTATATAATGATAATAATTAAATTTGTATTATAATTATAATTCAATTTGTATTATAATTATAATAGGTTGAGTGTTATTTTATCATAGGATCTGGATAGACGGCTGAGATAGGGTTTAGGTTAAATATAAAGATTGTGTTAAGAATTATAATTCTATTTGTATTCCAATTACAATAGATTATGGACTTATTTTATCATATAGTATCTGGGTGGACGGCCGAGATAATGTTAGCTAGGTTAAATATATATACATTAGGTTAAACAATGTAATTTTATTTGCATTATTTTTATAATAGATCAAGGAGTTATTATATCATAGGATTTGGATAGACGACCGAGATTAGGTGTAAAAAAATAAATAAAAATTGAAGTCTCAAGTTGTTAATTTTATATAAAAAATTAAAAATAAAAATATATTTTGTGATTGTATAATCCCTCACAAAAAATTGTACGCGACCATTAAAAATAGTTGTAATTGATTTTCATGTGTTAGCGGAAACTCTTCGTTGTAACTCAAAAAATTGTGTATTAGTTATAATATTTAATTTTTGTCACTGAAAACTCATTTTTAGTGACAAGATTATTTGTTTCTACTAAAACATTTTATATTTTAATGATAATATTTAGTTTTCATCACTGAACAATTTGTTTTAGTGACAAGTTCTTAAGTTATCATAAAAATAATTTATGTTTTAGTGATAGGATTAGTTTTCTTCACTGAACACTTAGTTCTAGTGACAATTATTGTACTTGTCACAGAAAAAATTTATTTTTTAATAAAGGACTTTAGTTTTCTTACTGAAAACTTACTTTTAGTGATGCATTTTTTCATTGTCACAAAAGATATTTATGTTTTAGGGACGACATAAAGTTTCTGTTACTGAATACTCAGTTTTAGTGACAATGTTTATTGTTGTCACAGAAAAAATTTATTTTTCAGTGATAATTTGCAGCTTTCGTTACTGAAAATTAATTGCAGTGACAATTTTTCTTTATTGTCACTGAAATATTTAAGTTTTAGTAACAATTTTTAGTTAGTATCATTAAAAACTATTTTTTAGTGACAAGTTTTAGTCGTCGTCACTAAAACATTTATATTTTAGTATCGACATTTCATTCTCATCACTGAAAACTATGTTTTTGTGACAAGTTTTTATCGGTTGTCACAATAAATTATGTTTTTATGACAATTATTTATCTCCGTCACTAAAAACATAAAATTTGTGACAACATTTAATTTTTGTCACAAATACGCAATTTCAGTGACAATTTTAATATTTGTCACTAAGATATCGTTACTAAAAACCTATTTTCTTGTAGACGTTGCAGCACAAAGAAAGTTTGAAGAAAAATTAATAAAATAATAACTTAATTAAAAACAACAAGAATGATAAAATGCTTTGGATATTTACTCACACTTTATTTTCTTTCATTAAAATATTTAGTACATTAATTTATTTATACGAGAATAGAACAATAGTAATATTAATTTATGTTGTTATTAATCGACAAATAAATTTGTATGGCATCTAAACATTACTTGTTTCAAAATATTTAAATTTTATATATTTATTTAATATTTATATATTTATTATAAAGAAATATCATGCTTTTAATATCATTAAGGTTATGCCTTTATGTTACAAATGAATTCTTAAAAAAAATAAAAATAAATAAACATTAATTAGTTTTAGTTTGGGCTGTTTTGTAGTCTAACATTGTCATTAAAAAGAATTCAAATAAAATAACCTTTGTAAATTGCGTATCCTGCTTTAGATAATTTTGAAAGACATTTGAAGAGTATATGTCTACTATTGCTTAAAAAAAAAAGAGTTAATGTTATTATGGATTTTTTAGAGATTAGTTTTGTGGATTTCCTTTAAAAAAAATATGCTTATTCAAATTGTTTTCCTTTTCTGTATACCTTCAAATATATTGATGTTGCTTTAATTATTTCTTGTTACTATATATGCTTATGGTTTATAATTATTTAAAAATTAACTAAGGCTTAAATAACTAGTAATCATAACTAGGACTTAATTTAATAAATATTTTGAATTTATTTTAAATTATATAAAATAAAATTCAATGGGATAAGGAGGAACTCGAAGAAGAAACTGTTGAGGGGTACACTTTATGAGTTTGTACGTCGAACTTTGAAACCTAAGTATGGGGGTTCTGAGTGATTACTGAATCGCCATCAATAGAGACATATGCCTAGAGTTTATACCTATCGGAGTTTATGTTTCCAGTGGTACGTAGCGGTATATTCTGGAGTAGTACCATAAATCATAGCTGTGTTTCAGTTATACATAGTTGTAAAACATATAACATACTACTTCTAATAGTTCCAAATACATTAATAATTGACTACAATAAAATTTTTATTTTTTCCCATATTTTACTTTCATTACTACTACTGTTATAGTATAATAATAACATGACATGTACATTCTTCTATTTATATAATTATCCTAACATTAAAGATAAGTACAATACAAATTTAAAATTACTTTATTCAAGAATGATTCTGATGATACACAAATATTTTCAAGTTTGTTTTATATTTCGTGTGAAAATATATGTATAAATATACATACACACACACCACATATAGTGTGCTTATGTGTTATTATGTTTCTTCTTATAATACTTGCTAGGTCATTCTAATAACTCTAGTTTGGTATGCCCAGACAATAATGATTTACATATAATAGGAAATGAAGGCCAATAAAATATGCACATCTACATCAAAAAAGAGGAAGGAGCTCAGTCCGTCATAACGAATGGTTATGAGAGAATTTTTATTTTATATATTATATTTTTCGTGATAAGAAAGATATTGTTTATCCATTTCCATCTTTATTGTCGGACATAAAATCTTAGAATTATAATAAGTGTTGCTACTATTGGGATTTTCTCATGTTTTCTGATTTTATTATAACTTTATTGCAATAGATTGGTCATTTGCATCATGTTTTCTTTCTACGTATATGTGTATATGACCATATAACAATAGTATATGCCTGTATTCATATAACTTAGACTTGGCATATTCGTTTTCGGTACGTTATCGAATGCTATCCATACCTCAGGATATGAGAAGTTACAGTTGGTATAAGAACTCATGTTTGGCTTTGCCCTCTATTTAAGATCTCTATTTAAGATTATTGTCACGTATACACATATGTCTATAGCAACTTACTTTTAATCACCTTCTATTCTTTGATTCCAAAAATTTATTTATTCTATTACTATGTTGACTCCATAACTATTCTAAAGTTCCTCGTATTTTCTAAATTTTGACATTTGTTTCAGCCTTATATTTTAATATTAGAGTGCATATCAAAAGCGTCATGGGTCCATCATTATATTATAGTTTATCATGTTAATTATATATATCGTAATGTACTTTCTCAGTTTGTCCTTAAATTTTGAGGATGAATAAGGTGGCGTAGACTGTAACACCCATCTCCCATTACATTCGAAAATTATTTTTTAAAATTTTTTCTTTCTTACTTTAATAAATAATAGTTTTAATTATTTTAAGATAATATTATTTCAATATTTTTTACTGTTTAAATTTAATTTATTATCATAATTATTTTTAAGATAAAATAAATGAGATAGGGTTAGTTTTTTTAAAATCTAAACGATAACATCCAATCTTACTTAATAATCGTATATTATCCCATTGAGCTAACTACCAAACAACTCATCTTGCTCATTTCTCTCTTTACGTACAAAACAAAAGAAAAAACATTAGAACAAAAATGATAAACAAAGAAGAAAAAAAAGGGAATGTTGGAGATTCTTTATAGGATTCTTAGGAGGAGGTCTTTTTGTACTAAATATCAGTTTTGATAATGGTTTCTTGAATAGATATGTTTTTTGTATCAAGTTTGGATTTTGGTGCATTCTATTTCTGGATAATCCTACAAGAAAATAGGAAATTCGTGACAAAAAATTCGTGACAACTATAAAAATTATCACTAAAGAAGGGTATTTTGTGACAATAAATAAAACTTGTCACGAAAAATGGATTTTTTATGACGATGATAAATATTCGTCACATAATCCTAGTTTTTAGTGACAACATATTAAATCTCGTCACTAAATATCTGTTTTTGGTGACGATAAATATTTGTTGTCACAAAAAAAATCTTTAATGACAAGTTTTTTGGGACAAAAGTAAATATTGTCACTAAACTAGAGTATTTTGTGATAACAAATAAATTATGTCACTAAAATTTAGGATTTTTTGTGATGAAGATAATTATTCATCATGTAATCCTAATTTTTTAGTGACCACGTACTAAAACTTGTAACTAAACATTTGTTTTTAGTGACGTTAGATTTTAATTGTCACAAATTTGTGCTTCATTGGCTAATTTTTTGTGAGAAATGTAAAAATTATCACTAAAAGAGAGTATTTTGCAACAACAAATAAACCATGTCACTAAAAATTTCAAATTTTTTTAGCTACAAAAATAAATAGTTGTCACAAAATTCAATTTATATTTTAATATTTGTGATAATTATCTATATAATTGTAATTAAAGGGTTTTTGTAATGATAAGAATGTAATATAATTTGGTTTATTTTTAAATTAAATATTGGATATCCCTTTTGAGGGAAACTCTAAATGCGCACCACATTTTAATAGTGAGCACCACATATTACATAGTAAAGTCATTTACAACTTAGGGGAAAATGGTGCTCAATAGTAAAATATGGTTCGCATTTAGAAATGCCCCCTTTTGATTTGTTTTCCCAACTTATACGCGCGATCTCGGGAAATTCTAAATGCGCACCGTATATTACTAGTGAGCACCATTTTCCCCTATGTTGTAAATCACTTTACTGTATGTAAGTGCTCACTAGTAAAATGTGGTGTGCATTTAGCATTTCCCCACGATCTCAGGGAAAATAATATAAGGGATCGACTGTTCATCTCCCATATGAACGATATTTCTTCAACTCCGCCCAAACCCTGACTCCTTTTCTCCCACCGTCGCGAGATTACCGCAACCACGATTGTCATCCCCCGCCACTACATCCGGCTGCGCCACGACACCTGCCCTCGCAAGCAGATAGGAGCGATCTGCTCGCCCTCGCAAGTCGCCGGCGAGACCGCCCTAACTCCGGTAGCGAGCCCAGGCGAGATCCGCCCCTTGCTCAAGCCACCAAGAGAGAACCGCTCGCCCTCACAAATCGCCGTTGAGACTATCCAACTTCAGCAGCGATCCAGGAAGCTGCCACGCGAGATTCGCCCCTCGCTCAAGACATCAAGAGAGATCTGGTCACCCTCGCAAGTCGTCGGCGAGACTATCCAACTCCAGTAGCGATCCAGGAAAACTGCCAGACGAGATCCCAACTGCAGTCGTTCCTCGTCCTCTCATTGAATCGCCCTCACGGTAAGCTCTAAGCCAAATAACTTGTGTTTATTGGTACTTTTGGAGTTTGTGTTTCATTGTGCAGCAGGAGCAGTCAGCTCTTCATACTTCAGTTCGTGTTTTTCGTGTTTTTATTGTGTTTCAAGTTTGTGTAATTTTTGTACTTTTGGGTGTAATGATTCATAACTAACGTAAAGATTACAAACTGATGTTAGTTTTTATGTTCTTCCTACTTATATAAAGTGAACTTATCTAACTAAAAAGTTAGTTTTTATGTAGTTTAGAAACTTGTTCACAGTAGATTTTTCTTAATTCAATAGAAGTACTAAACTCTAGATTAGAAAACTGCAATTTTAGATTACAAAACTGCAATTTTAGATTACAAACTATAGTTTGTACATCTTAAAATACAATTTGGGAAACTTCCAATATTTAAACAGCAATGGAGGCAAATGACTAAGTATAAGACTTTAAGAATAAATATTGAAGCACAATAACCATGGGTTTCGAAATAACAGCACAAAATTGTAATGATCACACAATTCATAATTCAATTGTCTGTGAAAACTAAAACTATGATTTTTCAGACTAATCATTCAACTGCAACCTTAGTTTTATGATTACTTGCCTACAGTTGGAGTTAAACTAATTTCAGGTCATAGCCTTTAAGAATATTTTAGTCTTTGTGATGGCATGTTCTCGTGAAGTTGTTGTGCATGTTGCTTCCAGTATTTAACTTCAGCTTCATTTATTTACTTAATTGTAGCTCTTCTGTGCAAAATCGGAGCCTTGAGATCATTTGGACTCGAAAAGTTGCAGTACTGGAGGGAGAGAGCTTCTGGCATAAGTTCGCTAGCTTATTTCCTTGCAAGGGATACCATTGACCATTTCAATACAATCATCAAACCAATAGTTTTTCTTTCTATGTTCTACTTCTTCAACAACCCCAGGCCATCAATTTTGGATAATTACATTGTTTTGGTTGCACTCGTCTATTGTGTTATTGGTATTGGTTATACTTTTGCTATCTGCTTCCAACCAGGATCAGCACAGCTGTTATTTTTCACTAGAAACTCGATCTTTTAACCTTGATCACCACTTATATCTCTCATTTTCTGACAAGAAGTTGTTTGATCTTGCAGTGGTCTGCACTTGTACCGGTAGTTTTAACTCTTATGTCTACTCAGCAGGATGTTTCAACGACAATTGCAAACTTACGTTACACAAAGTGGGCATTGGAAGCCTTTGTCATTGTAAATGCTAAAAGGTGCACCCAGCTATTCCTTTTCGAATGTTGTGCGCTACTAAGAAATATCTGCTCATGATAGAGGGCTTAAGTCAATGTTATTCTATATATCTAATACTCTTAAAACCCAAAAACCCTGGGGTCTTCCAATTTCCAATTGATAAATTGTTTCTCATTATCTACTCATGGCCTTGTTACTAATGGAGCCCTATTGCCGCAACGGATTTCGGTATGCCAAAACGAATCCAAAATCGACCCAAATCTATTATGATATAATATATATATATGGGGTGTGGTGCTAGGATTTTGGTTTGAGCCGAAAAAAAAGGAGCCGAAATCAGAAGGCTGATAAAACAAGAGAAAAGGTGGCTTCTAAATAATCTTTGGCCGGCAAATAATTTGGGGAGCTGCTAATTAATCTTTGGCAAATAATCAAGGAGAGGCTGCTAAATAATCTTTGGCTGAAGCAAATATTTTGCCGGGAGCGGCTGCGAATTATTTTGCGGGGGCGGCTACGAATTATTTTGTAGAGGTGGCTGGCTTCCTTTGGTTTTTTGGCAGCCGAAATACAGAGGAAAATCACTGCAACAAGATATTAGGGTTTGATCTCAAAATCTTGTGTGATTTCTTTGTCAATTCTCTTGTGGTTGAGAATTAGAGGGTACTGTAATCTCTTTTGATATAGTGAAAGTTTTTGATCGTGTCCCCGTAGACGTAAGTATATTGCCGAACCACGTTAAATTTACATGTTCTCTGTCTCTGCTATTTTTCTCTTTGGTTAACTATTTGATTCCACTGATTGTTGCATTAGTATTATTCTGCTATTTTTTCTAACAATTGGTATCAGAGTCCTGGTTTGGGTAAGATTTCACTCAGATCGGTGTTGATTTTGAGTGGGAGTTATGACGGAAGATAGGAATGAAATATTGAAAAATTTGATGGGATAGATTTCCAATGGTAGAAATTGTAGATGGAAGATTATTTATATCAAAAGAATTTACATCAACCACTGTTTGGAGAAAAACCAGAAAAGATGACAGATAAGGAGTGAGAATTGTTGGATAGGAGGATTTTGGCGCAGATTCGATTGTACCTGACAAAATAGGTTGTGTTCAACGTCTCTAAGGAAAAGACACTTCAGGTTTGATGTCAGCGTTGGCTAAATTTTATGAGAAACCGTCAGCTTCAAATAGACTGTTTCTAATAAAAAAGTTGTTCGACTTGAGAATGATTTCTGATAGTTCAGTTGTTAATCATTTGAACGAATTTAACATATTATGGGCATAACTTGAACCCTTATATTTTATCTTTGCTGAGATATTAAAACTTTGATGTTTATGTGTTCGTTACCGGATAGTTGGAATAATATTGTTATGCCTATCATCAATTCTTCCAATACTGCTCTTAAATTTGATGATGCTGTGAGTACAATCATGAATAATGAATTGATGAAAAAAGAGTATGGGTGAGAGTACAGTTTCTACAAGTACTGCTCTGTCTGTTGATAATGACAGAAGGAAGGAAAGAGGTAGAAGTTTAAGTAGGGAGTCAAAGCAAAGAGAAAGATCAAAATCTAAGGGGAAGTTTAAGAAAAAGTTAGTGTGTTAGAAATGTTAGACAGATGGTCATATGAAGAAGGATTGTTCAAACAAAAATAAGGAAAGAGTGAATGTGATGAATCCAAGTGAAGAGTATGATGACTTGTACTTATCTGCTCATACAGAATCAAGGTCAGATCTGTAGTTTGTGGATTCAGGGGCTTTGTTCCATTGCACTGCTCGCAGAGAATGGTTTGAGAATTATGTCCAAGGTGATTTTGGGTATGTGACTATTGGTAATGGGCAGGAATGCAAGATTATCGGTAACGGGACAATTCAGTTGAAGTTGCACAATGATGGAAAGTTACTTTTACAAGAGGTCAGGCACATACCAGATTTGAAGAAGAATTTGATATCTGTTAGCAAGCTGGATGACGAGGGTTATCAAATCTCATTTTAGAAGAAACAGTAGAAGATCAGTAAAGGAGCAATAGTAGTGGTCAAGGGTGAGAGAGTGGGAACTCTATATTTACTCTCAAACTCGGTGGATCACGTTGTTTTTTTGGCCACCGTGAAAAATGAGAAGGCTAGCTTATGGCATCAGAGGCTCGGTCACTTGAGCGAGAGCGGCATAAGGATATTGCAATCCAAAGGTATGTTGACAGATATGAAAAATACTAACTTTGATTTCTATGAGAACTGTATGTTTGGGAAGCAGAAAAGAGTTAGTTTTATGAAGGATGGTAAGGAGAATAAAACCGAGAGATTGGAGTTGGTATATACAGATGTATGGGGGCCTTTTTCGGCGAAGTCTCTTGGAGGTAATTCTTATTTTGTTACTTTTATAGATGACGCAAGCAGAAAAACATGGGTGTTTGCACTTAAGCAGAAATCCGATGTTTTCAAGATCTTCAAGATATGGAAAATTTTTATTGAGAATGAAACAGATTTGAAGGTGAAATGTCTGTTGTCAGACAATGGTAGGGAATTTTGAATAGGGAGTTCGATGACTATTGCTCTACCCATAGGATCAGTAGAGTAAAGACTGTACCGAAAACACCATAGCAGAATGGCGTGGCTGAGAGGATGAATAGAACCATTTTGGAGCGAGCTTGGAATATGAGACTATATGCAAGTTTGCCTTTGCAACTTTGGAGAGCCACTGTAGATACGACAGCCTATCTGATCAACAAGAGTCTTACTAGTGTTTTAGATGGAGGAATTCCAGAGGAAGTGTGGTCTGGTAAGACTGTGAATTATTCATTCTTAAAAGTGTTCGGTTGTATAGCATATGCACATGTGGATCATGAGATGAAAAAGAAGCTTGATTCTAAATCTCAGAAGTGTGCATTCATTGGATACGGTGGCGACGAATATGGTTATCACTTGTGGGATTATGAGCATGCCAAGGTGATTCGTAGCAGAGATGTAGTATTCAATGAGAGCTGTATATATAAAGACCGAATGGAGAATAAGTGTGAGAAAATAGTTGAGAAAGAACACTTGGAGCTGAATGAGCCACAAAATGGGATGGATCCCATGGATAAAAGAAAGGAAGAAATACCTACATCTGAAGGAGTAGAAATGACTACACCTGAGAATACACAAGTTTCAGATGAGACCGAACAGGAGAGAGAGCCACTGACTGAAGTAGATGGTTACAGTACTTCATCAGAAAGTGTTTCTACTTTGAGGAGGGGTACGGGGATAAGGAAGCCAACCCAAAAACTTTGCCTTCCTTTATATCATATTTTGTATACTGATGCAGGTGAATCAGAGAGTTACCAAGAGACTATACATGATAAATTTTATTTTAAGTGGGAGCAAGCCATGCGTGATGAGATGTCTTCTTTGGAAGAGAATCACACATATAAATTAGTGAAGTGACGGAAAAAGATGAAAATATTGCATAATAAGTTGGTATACAGGGTAAAACATGAGGCAGGAGGGACACAAAGTTTCTAGTCTAGACTTGTGGTGAAGGGATATGGTCAGAGAAAAAGTATTGATTTCAATGAAATATCTGCACCTGTTGTCAAGATGACTTCTATCAGAGCAATACTAAGTATTGTGGCTGTGAAAAGATTGTATTTTAGAGTAGCTCGATGTGAAAACTGCTTTCTTTCATGGTGATTTGGAGGAGGAAATATATATGAAACAGCCGGAGGGATATGAAGTTAAAGAAAAGGAGAATTGGGTATGTTGACTGAAAATGAGTTTGTATGGGTTGAAACAAGCGCCAAGGCAATGGTACTTGAAGTTCAACAAGTTTATATTGGATTCGGGTTTTGTCAGAAATAATTTAGATCATTGTGTATATCTATAAAAGTTTAAAGATGGTAACTTTATTATACTTACATTGTATGTAGATGATGTACTTGTGACAAGTACATGCATGAAGAAAATTAATGATTTGAAAAGGAAGTTGGTAGGGAGATTCTCTATGAAGGATATGGGTGAGGCTAAACAATTTCTTGGAATGCAAATTACTCGAGATAAAAAAATAAGAAATTATGGTTATCTCAGGAGGGGTACATCAAGAAGGTGTTGAAGAGATTCAATATGGAGAATGCAAAACCGGTAATTACAACTCTTGGTGGTATATTCAAATTGTCAAAAGAGTAAGGTGCTAAGACAGATGAGGAGACGAGACATATGGAGAATGTGCCTTATTCATCGGCCATTGGGAGTCTCATGTATGCAATGGTGAGTACAAAACCAGATATTGCACATGCAGTGGGAGTAGTTGGTAGATTCATGAAGAACCCTGGAAAGGAACATTGGCAAGCGGTGAAGTGAATTTTAAGGTATTTGAAAGGTATTTCAAAGTATTGTTTGTGTTTTGCGGGTGATAACATTGATGTGCAAGGTTTTGTGGATTCGAACCATGCGGGTGATAGAGACAATGACAGAAGCACCACATGTTATATTTTTACTGTAGGAGGGACAACAGTAAACTGGATTTTAAGATTACAATCAATTGTTGATTTATCTTCGACAGAAGCTGAGTATGTTACAGCTGCAGAAGCAAGTAAGGAGTTTATTTGGTTGCAGTGATTGATGAGTGAGTTGGGTTTTGATAGAGTGGATTGCAGGTTATTCAGTGACAGTCAGAGTGCAATTAATCTTGCTAAAAACTCAGCGTATCATTCATGGACTAAACATATTCAGTTAAGGTATCACTTCATTAGATTCTTATTGGAGGATGGCCAATTGAAATTGGAGAAGATTGAGGGCAGTAAGAATCTTGCAGATATGTTGACAAAGCCGGTTGATGGGAAAAAGTTGAGCTATTGCTCAATTTTGGTTCATTTGTGTTGAATGCTGAAATTGGGACTTTAAACGATCGTGGTAAACACTTTAGACACTAAGATTATCATGTATAGAGATTATAATTTTAGTAATAGGTCTCCAAGTGGGAGATTATTGCTAATGGAGCTCTATTGCCGCAACGGGTTTCGGTACGCCGAAACGGGTCCAAAACCAGCCCAAATCCGTTATGACATAATATATATATATGGGGTGTGGTGCTTGGGTTTTGGATTGAGCCGAAAAAAAAGAAGCCGAAATCAGAAGGCCGAAAAAACAAGAGAAAAGGTGGCTGCTAAATAATCTTTGGCCGGCAAATAATTTGGGGAGCTGCTAATTAATCTTTGGCAAATAATCAAGGAGAGGCTGCTAAATAATCTTTGGCTGAAGCAAATATTTTGCGGGGAGCGGCTGTGGATTATTTTGCGGGGGCGGCTGTAAATTATTTTGCGAAGGCGGCTGGCTTCCTTTGGTTTTTCGGCGACCGAAGCAAAGAGGAAAATCACTACAACAAGAGATTAGGGTTTGATCTCAAAATCTTGTGTGATTTCTTTATCAATTCTCTTGTGGTTGAGAATTAGAGAGTACTGTAATCTCTTTTGATATAGTGGAAGTTTTCGATCGTATCCCCGTAGACGTAGGCATATTGCAGAACCACGTTAAATCTGCGTGTTATCTGTCTCTGCTATTTTTCTCTTCGGTTAACTATTTGATTCCGCTGATTGTTGCATTCCACTATTTTTGCTAACAGGCCTCACATATCTAAAAATCGACATTAAAGTTGTACCAATTACTAAATTATTATTGAAATGGTTTTGAGTGTATTTCTTAGGAGAAAGTGAGTAATGCGCTAATAGCAATTTGCTTAAGAAGGTTGTGACTTGTGATGAGATTAATGCATATATTTTAATATCTAGAAATCCCTTGCAGGTGGATTGTACATGCCAAACAATCTCGTATGTGATGAGGAAACTCTCAGACATCAATCTTTCACTATTCTTACCAAAAGAGGAACCGCCCAATTATGAGTCAATTATTTAAATGATTTGACTGCTAGAAGGAATAACATTTTTGATTTTTGATACACAGGACAGATTTATAGGGAACATCTTAAAATAGGGTTACGTAACTATCTTCTCTACAATACTAGGTAGAACCCTACTTTATTCACATGCATGCAGTTCGAGTTGACAATATCTTTTTTCTCAGCCTATTGATATCCTTGTAGGGTGTGCAAGTTTTTGGTTACTCTGCTTCTCACTAAAATTATGGCCTGCTTCTTTGGCCGCCAAGGCACAATGGCCTTTGGCTCTACATAAGAGAGATCTAACCCATGCCACTATTCTTTTCCTCTTTTGTCAATTAGCCCCATCCTGTGAAAATTTCTTCAATGCAATGACATGCATAAATAGAAACGAGAGTTGTTTTTCTTAGTGAAAGGTCTAGATGATTCACCTCCCACACTTCCATTAACTCGTAAGTAATAACTGGACGTCAGCAAACTCAATGTACTAGGATCTGCAAAATAGAAATATCAGTCTATCACATGGTTACCTCAGTGAAGCCTTGGCATCAGAGACTGAAAAATGATGCTAAAAATATAGAAATCCCAGCATCATATCATGACTTAATGAGAAGCATGGTCTCCTCGAGGGCCATCATTAGCAGCGACTGAGGGAGAAACTCCTCCTGAGGGAACAACAAATGCTGTCGCATGAGCAAGTTTATATCTGCAAAACTAGTTACCAAGGAAGAGCCTCTCCAAAAGCACGTCCTTTAGAACAGGGCCCAAATTTGGAGGGTGACCTAAATCTACTCTCAAAAAATATTTCTTTTATAGAAATAACAACACAATAACCATGCAAGCACGCACATCCACACAGACCCACTCACTCAAAAATATTAGTAAGCCGATTCAAATCATGAATGTCTTCATAAGAACACATCACAAGAATCTTCAACTAGAGAGTTATAAAGAATATGATGAACATACCTAATTTGAAAGGCAAAACCATTAATATAATTGTCTTCTAATCTATTAGTCCTTACTGTCAAGGCAAAGCAATATGCACATGTTGAGCATTTCGTAGGCATCTTGGATATATTCATGTTGTGCATGTTGTAGGCATTATGGATATTGTGCATGTTGTGTTTTTTTTTTTATTGTTTTGCTATTTGTTGTACTTGTGTGTGTTATGTTGTGTTTGTTATTTTTGTTGTGTGTTGTATATATTGTGATGAGAGGGAAAAAAAATCTAAAAATCTAAAGTTGTGTCAGTATTGTACTTTTTAAGTACCTGTAGTGACCTACTGTGGGCTTGTCGTATATAAAAAAACCAAATTGATGGGAGTTTTAATTATATTTATGACATGTACTTTAATTATTAAAAAATTAGACATGCACCTTTTAAGTACATATAGACTTTTATGTTCATGACATGTATTTTAATTATTAAAAAATGGATATGACTGTTATGCAATATTACACTCCAAATGATGGGAGTTCTTTTTTGTTGAGCATATAATATTATGTCTATATAGTTATTGCATTCATTAAAATGGACATTATTTGATGAGCAAAGTTTCAACCCTATTCTTGAAAGTTAGTACAATAAATATTATTGATTTGTTTTCCCAATATAGAAACTATAATTGGTTTTATCTTAATTCATGACGAACTATAACAGTTTGTTGTACAACAAATATAAGAGAGTCAATCACAAATGACTAATGATGAGATTTTGATTCGTGTTTTGGGGGAGAATCAGGTTATGTCCGCGAAAAAGGAGTAAGGAAAAAACCTCCAATTAAAAGGATAAGATAAGATGTGGAAGAGCAAGTACAGAGGGCTATTACTGAAGTCAAAGATTCGATGAGGGAATAATTTGAAGAAGTCAAGAATGCAATGAGGATGGAGTTTGAAGAAAAATTAGAGAGGTACAAGGTGAGATTTGAGTTCAGACACAAGATGAAATGAAGTCACATATTCGAGCTGAAATACAATCTGAGTTCGATTCAATGCTTGAAGAACGTATGATTGTTTTATTCAATTCTATGCAACCACCCAAATCTTAATTGTTTAGTGGTTAATTAGTATTATTCAGTATTTGGACATAAACTATTTATTTTTTGCAATGGTGAACTTATTTAACATTGGGACAAAACTGTTGAATATCTGTAATGAACCTAAACATGTTATTTTATATGCATATTTCTATTGTTAAACGTGTTATTTTATATGAATATTTCTATTATTATTGGACTTGTTGATTCGCAATATGTTGTTAAATTATATGTTATTGTTATTAGATTAGCTTTGATTATATTTACTGTACTGTGATTACTGTAAATATGATGATGATATTTGTATTTTTGATATGTGTTGTAACAGAAAATGTATATTTGTGACATATGTCATGTGTTGTCACTAAAAAATGTTTGTGACAAAATTATTGTCACTAAATCAGCTTTTAAGTAACAAAATTTATTGTGAGTAAATCTCTTCTTTAATGATAATTTTCTATTATTGTCACTAAAAAAATATATCGTGACGATAAAAATTGTCACTAAAAGGAGTAGTTAGTGAGAACAACGATTGTCACAAAATATATTTTTAGTGACAATATATATAACATGTCACTATTCATCTTTCGTGACAACAAAGTTTCTCACAGAAGAGGGTATCACGTAACAACATATATATTTTTGTAACAATAGTAAATCGTCATATAATGTACATGGTGACCACTACTGTTGTCACGAAACGAAGCATTTCAGTGACAATGAATAATGTCACAGTAGACACTTTATAGTGACGATATTTACTTGTCACGTATTGTATACGGTGACAATTATCGTTGTCACGAAAGAGAGACATTCAGTGACAACAAATATCGGCACAGTAGAACCTTTTGGTGACAATTAAATATTGTCACTAAAAAAAGATTTTTTGTGACGAGATTATAAAGTCGTCGCGGATGACATTCATAACGGAGATATACGTAACAATTAAAAGTCATCACGAAAGTCGTCACTAAAGAGTTTTAGTGACAACAATCATATATTTAGTGACGACTTTTCTTGTCACGAATTCCCTGTTTTCTTGTAGTATATGAAGGATTGAACTAAGAGATATATTTGTATTGTGAAAAAAATTGAACTAAGAGATATATTTGTATTGTGAGAAAAATTCCATGGCGACCGTCAATACTTCCATGTAGCGATCTAATTATGTCAGGTTGGCCTGAAAATTCTACTGATTGCTTACCTACTTATAATGAACTCTGGATGTTACGTAGATTTTCCTATACCATGATATTAAGGGATAAAACCTAATAAAACCCTAGGTTGTCGAAACTTGATATCGAACTTAAGCTAAATTATGAAAGAAATTATACTAAATTACGAACCATACTAGCTATATATGCTTATTTTGGTTTAGCAATTTTTAAAATATTCTAATAACATAAATAAGATCATATTAATGATTTTTGCATGTGGTTAAAATTTCTTTAGGAGATAGTTTAGCAGGACCACTAGTGATTGCTAGTCAGCGGCCCCATGAAACCCAAATCATTTTGGTACTAGGTTCATGGTATAGGTTATTCTAATATGATTACAAGATCATGTAGATTATTTGGCTTCTTAGAAGAGGTTTGAATAGTAATTTCAACATTTAATTTCTAGGATTTTAATTTTCTGATTATCTACTAATCCGTAACTAGTTAACTAAATTTTTTATTTTAATACATATCCAATATTCTGGTGATTTTAGTCATAATTGGATGAGGAATAAAGTGACTTGAACTTATTCATGACCATATGAAACAATCCTGGCGAAAGCTGAGCCGGACCGGATTAACTGGGAGAAAGAACCGTCTATCATTCTTACAATACTAAGTTGTTTATCAGTAGGATTAAGATACAATAAAGTGCATATATATATATATATATATACATAGGTATATATATATATATATGAGAAAAATAGAAATGAGCTGACAGCTCACGCAAGTTACCTGAGCTGCAGTTCATTTTTACTATCTCCAATAATTTTTTTAAAAAAATTTCTTTTGGATTATGATATCGACCCCCTAGGGTTCACTCATACCCAATTTCTTGGGTTTTAGTTTTGATTTGAACCTCCATCAAATTAATACAAAATTAACGGTTTTCAATGAATAAAACATTTTGTATGCACTTGATGAAAGGGTTAAATGAACTCTAAAACTTATGAAATTTAATCCGAAAGAAGTTAAGAAGGTAGAGATTGTAATTGTAAAAAAAAAATTAAAGAAAAATCATTGGATCATTATAATTTTGCCGCTAGCTCACGTAACTTTTCCTGAGCTGGCGGCTCACCTACAGTAATCCATATATATATATATATATATATATATATATATATATATATATATATATATATATATACATATATATGTACATGTACATATACATGTACATGTACATGTACATTACATGTACATGTACATTACATGTACATATATATGTACATGTACATATATATCTACATATGTATATATATATCTACATATACATATACATATATATATATACATGTACATATACATATATATATACATGTACATATACATATATATATACATGTACATATATATATATATATATATATATATATATATATATATATATATATATATATATATGAGAAAAATGGAAATGAGCTGACAGCTCACGCAAGTTACCTGAGCTGCAGTTCATTTTTACTATCTCCAATAATTTTTTTAAAAAAATTTCTTTTGGATTATGATATCGACCCCCTAGGGTTCACTCATACCCAATTTCTTGGGTTTTAGTTTTGATTTGAACCTCTATCAAATTAATACAAAATTAACGGTTTTCAATGAATAAAACATTTTGTATGCACTTGATGAAAGGGTAAATGAACTCTAAAACTTATGAAATTTAATCCGAAAGAAGTTAAGAAGGTAGAGATTGTAATTGTAAAAAAAAAATAAAGAAAAATCATTGGATCATTATAATTTTGCCGCTAGCTCACGTAACTTTTCCTGAGCTGGCGGCTCACCTACAGTAATCCCTATATATATATATGTACATATATATCTATATGTACATATACATACATATATATATATATATATATATATATATATATATATATATATACATATATATATATATATATATACATATATATATATATACATAGGTATATATATATATACATAGGTATATATATATATATACATAGGTATATATATATATATATACATAGGTATATATATGTATATATATATGTATACATATATATATACATATATATATATATATACATAGGTATACATAGGTATATATATATATATATGTATACATAGGTATATATATATATATATATATATATATATATATATATATATATATATATATATATATATATATATATATATATATATATATATATATATGTATATATATATATATATATATGTATATATATATATATATATGTATATATATATATATATATATATATATATATATATATATATATATATATATATATATATATATATATATATATATATATATATATGTAGATATACATATATATGTAGATATACATATATATGCATTATATATATGTATATATATACATAATACATATATATACATTATATATATGTATATATATACATATATATATATATGTATATATATGTATATATATACATATATATGTATATCTACACATAGATATATATGTACATATATATATATATCTCACATACCATGAAACCATTCACAATAAAAGCCCCAGCAAGTCCATGTGGTTCTTTATTCAAATTATTAAAAATTAAATGTGAATGTCCTCGATGGTCTATCATTCTTACAATACTAAGTTGTTTATCAGTAGATATATATATATATATATATATATATATATATATATATATATATATATATATATGTATGTATATATATATCTATGTGTAGATATATATATCTATGTGTAGATATACATATATATGTATATATATACATATATATACATATATATACATATATATACATATATATACATATATATACATATATATATATATATATATATATATATATATATATATATATACATATATATATATATATATACATATATATATATATATATATACATATATATATATATATATATATATATCTACTGATAAACAACTTAGTATTGTACGAATGATAGACCATCGAGGACATTCACATTTAATTTTTAATAATTTGAATAAAGAACCACATGGACTTGCTGGGGCTTTTATTGTGAATGGTTTCATGGTATGTGAGATAGATGATGAATTCTAGCAGTTGTCTGTGATGCATATTATATGACGCACAATAACATGGATACATAAACTTTATGATCGATGTACAATAATCTATACGTGAACTATCTGAGCATACGGCACGTGATAAACATGACTAATCCTACAAAATAATAACATGAAAATAATTGATAAAAAAAAAAGACTTGTTTTACCAGATCTCAACTTCGAAATTGAAATCGTCAAGCAAGACGAAGAGCTCTCAAAGCCCGCGTAAAATGCGAGGCTGAAGTAGAGACAGAACGCGAGGCTATGATTTTACCTTGCGAATTGGTTTGCGTTAATAGCAAGACCAGTGAGAATCGCGTTAAACGCGAAGCTGATTTCAAACCAGCGTGTGATGGATTTTCTCCACACGAGACTACTGAACTTAACTATGAAACTGGCAAGAGTGCCAAAAATTGCGTAAAACGTGAAGTTAAAAACAAACCAGCATGTGAAGAAATCTCTCCATGCGAGGCTAAAAATCCTGGATATGAAACCAGAAAAATTGATAACACTCGTGTAAAACGCGAGGTTAATCCCAGAGGCAGGCCAGCGCGTGATGAACTTTCTCCATGCGAGACTACTGAACTTAACTGTGAAACTAGCAGAAGTGCTAGAACTCGGGTAAAATGCGAGGATAAGCCAGCGTGTGGTGAAAATTTCCCATGCGAGGCTATCAAAGTTAAACAAAAACTTGAGCCAAGTGTTACTCGCAAAGCTAAGGATTCTTGCGTAAATCACGAGGTTATGCCAACGTTCGAGGATACTCCCCCACACGAGGCTAAACAAACAACAGAAGTTAAACTTCTTCGAAAACGCCAAGTCGGCGTAAAACGCGAGGCTAGCGTATGCGAAGATATGGCTCAGCCTCGCGTGGAAGCTTTGAAACGTGAAGCTAACATCCAGCTCTGCGTAAAAAGGCTAATATACAAAATTAAGACGGATAAGCAATCTGTCGAGCAACAGTACAACACCACTGGCCTTGGAGAGTTTTAGCAGGCACATTGATTTCTCCGACAACCAAGTAGGCCCCACACCTGGAACATAACTGAAGATTTTCCATCTTCCAAAATCCTTGATCTCAAAGATTATTTGACAAATAAAAAGAAAACAATTCAAACTCAGTCGCATTCGACATGACATTGCGAGCAAATGATATCAGCTATACTGAATAATTGTTGTTGTGGTAAGAAAAAAGTTTCTGTATTTGATAGAATAACTGAGTCTCGTACTCCAAAAAAGAGAAAGAATAATTGAGATATACAATCAAGGAAAAAGAATTGAAGGCGGTAATTTCAAATATGGTCGGTAAAGGTAAGAAAGCCATGGAAAAAAAAAGAGTTGGATGCAGATGACGAACAATTTCATCATCTTACCCATCTCAAGTCAGGTGTTGTCACTCCTCAAAATTACCGAAAGATTGCAAAAGGTTCCTACAACGATGATAGCGACAATTCAGCCATAACTTCTCTACAGTCACATACTTCTTCTCGACTGAGAAAATTGACATCGCATGTGGTGGACAGGTCCTATGATGTCGACCAGAGGTTCAAAGCCTAAGAATAAATGATTTGAGATCAGCAAAAGGCCATCGATGACCTCAAACTAATTTTTCTAAAAGTGGTCAAAAATACCCAGAAGATAGTCGATGATAAGGCTAAAAATTCATCAGAACCACCACCCAAGACAAATGAGGAATCACCACCCAAGATAAATGAAGAAAATAAAATAGAAAAAGCTTATTTAGTGCATGAAGAAAACAATAAGTTTTCCTTCCATGATCCTCATGAAGAAAGGATGGAGAAACTACAGAGCCAACTTGATATACTAATATAAAAAAAGGAGTTAAAGGAATCAGGCATTTCGAAGTCATACCCGCTTGAGTGGGATTTCGTCTATTTTTCTGAAAAGTACAAACCACTTAAACTAGAATCATATGATGGAAAGGGGTCTTCATGCCAATACATGTACTACTTCTTATCGCAAACCGGTCATCTGATGGAAAATGATCCCATAATGACTAAGATACTTGTTAGAACCCTGCAAGGGCATGCCTTTACATGGTTTATGCAGTTGCTCCCGGGAACCATAAATACTTGGTATGATGTGGAGAAATAGATCTTGGCACATTTCTTTGAGTATGATACCGAAATATCGGTTCATTCCCACCTTGCGACAAAATAAGGAGAAGAAGAAGCGGTCAAAAGCTTCATTGAACGTTTCAGGGAAAAAACCGTGTATTGTCGACACGGTATGACCCAGGAAACCCTAGTGAAAACCTGCAAGTATAATTTTAGGACCGGTGTGCTCATAAAAATGGGAGCTGTGGAGTTCAAAACTTGGAAGGACTTGTTAAAACAAAGAGAGCAGGCAGAAGATATAATCTGCCAGATTGAGAAATCTCGTGGCACAAGAAATTCTACAAATAATAGGTCATATGCACAGAATTCTAAGAATAAAGAGAAAGCTGTGATGACATCAAATGTTACTCCAAAGCCGACAAGTCTGGCAAAGCCAAGATCTCAAAATCCGAATGGTGCAGGTCAGAATAGGCCTCGACAAGAGAGAACTTACACATTTAAGACAGAGCAGACATATACTCTATTCCATCTCCTCCTCAGAAAGGGCATGCTGAAGCTTCTGGAGAATCGAAAATCGAAAGATGCTAGGAAAACCAACGACCCTAACTATTGTCTGTACCATCAGAACATCTGGCATCCGACTAAGAATTGCTATCCTCTAAAGAACCAGATCCGGCATTAATAGAAGCCGGGGTTCTCACACTTAAAGAGGAGCAGAAAAAGGTTTCCGCAAATATGACAACGTTGGTCGTAGGAACCAATGAGTTTCTCGCAGGAGTAACGCTGGTGCCGGCAGTAAAACTGATAGTAGTAAATTATGATTCTCATAAAAAAGCTCAAAAAGGACTAACTCCGATAACCACAAAAAGGGGAGAGGTTATGTGGGTTCACCCGGATCTTCTGCAAGATGAGCAGTGGACTTCGTCCAGTACGCAAAGAAGGAGGCGGACTAGTAATACTATCTCTGCAAATCTTAAAGAAAAATACATAATTTCCAATGCACTAACGAATTCAGAAGAGGAGACCATAGCTATGGCCACTCACCAGAACGAGGCAGGTCCATTTGGTACTAGATCTTGCAAGACTTATATGAAAGATTATTCAAAAGTAGGCCCTAACAAAGAAGTATACGGGGAGCCTGCAAAACAGAAGGGGCTTCGTTTTCAGAAAGGTGCGAAGAAGAATGATGAAATGAAGGATGCCTCATTCCAATTGACATCATAGCTCAGTTGGCTAATATCCCGGCTCATTTCATACTTTACGAGTTGTTGCGATTGTCTAAGTTAACTCGAGAAGCACTCAGAGAGTCTTTAGTGGATTTCGAATCTTTTCTGGCACAAATCGTTGAACTATCCAGCGAAGAAAGAGATTCTTGCCCTCATGTCATCAAGTGAAGAGGAAAATTTCGCAAATAACCTTCTCGCCAGAAAACATGCAGGTGAGGAACATAAAACATAAACGGCATTTATACTATACTGGATATGTCGAATCCACCAAAGTGGACCGCATACAAATTATCCTGGGTCTGCACTAAGCGTCATCCTTAGAAGGTTGATGCAATTATTGGGAATCTCACCGCATCGTCTCACACCAACGAACACTACAATATTCAGTTTCAATGCCAATGACAGTTGTCCACTCGGCAAGATTAGACTTCGATGTCAGATCGGAGACCTGAAAACAGAGGTCACGTGTTACGTCATCGATGCAGACACGTCATATAATATCCTATTGGGACGACCGTGGATCCACGCCTACATGATAGTCCCGTCGACTCTCCACAAATACATGAAATATTACAATGAGTAAGGAGAAGTCCGGACTTTGATTGTAGATAAACAACCTTTCAAAGGGTTGGAAAACTATTTTACCGACGCCATGCTGTACAAGGCTGCCCATAATCTCTACGACAGTGGTAATGAAGCAGATACTGAGCATGAGTCTTCAGAAGAGACGGTGAGGATTATGAAATAAATCCCAATATAGATATCAACAAAATTAATGTAACCAACACTATTAATGACGAAGATGAATGGGTTATCAATGAAGACAAAGTTAGTTTATGAGCTTGCTGTTGCTACTGATTCGGAACTCTCTGGCACTACCACAGAGGCGGATGGCTTGTTCGAACTTAAAGTTTTGGCAGCATATCACATGCCTATCAGATCATCCCTCCTCTCTCGGTCCAAAATAATTAGCGGCCAAAATAATGTCTTTGAAGTACCTTCTCGACAAACACATCAGAAACCTATTGTGTTTGGCAAAGAGATGATGCCACTTACTCAAAAACAAAGTAGTGAGAGTGATGAGCAAACATCACCTCAATTCTACTATTATGAACAAAAATCCCAACAAATGATGAAAAGGATGGGTTATAACTTAGCCCAAAAACTGGGATTAAATTTTGGAAAGGGACGGTGAAATCTTCTACCTTCCTTTAGGCCGAAGGGTAAAAACCTCGATTACTATCATAAGACCCGAAGAGGGTTAGGATATGTATCCACTCCTTCTACATCATCGAACGAATTCGAAGGGACGACTCCGATCAACAATGAGGATAGCCTGTCGGACCAAGATTCCGATCAGAGTACCGGTGCTCTATTCCAGTTTTTAGTGGCAAATATGGTTTCAGCCGCACCAGAATGCGTCGAAGAACCCATTGATATTCAAGATGAATCCTGGGCTAAACACATGGATACCCTCTGGGATGTCCGTTTTGAACAGCGTGACCCACTCACAGAAGATAAGATAACACAAGTTAACATGAGAACTGAGGAGGATTCCAAAATCCATTTTTATAAGGGAAACACTAACTCTCACAGAAAAGGAAGAGCTTATAGCTTTCATTAAGGAATACATGGACGTGTTCGCATGGAGTTATGAAGATATGCCCGGGCTAGACCCCCAGGTCGTTATGCATCGCTTAAATATTAAAGAAGATGCCAAATCGGTAAAACAACAGTAAATGCGCTTCCGACCAGAGTTAATGGAAACCATAGAAGCTGAAGTTAATGAATTAATAACTTCTGGATTCGTTAGAGAAGAACAACATCTTGATTGGGTGGAGAATATAGTTCCAGTTCGCAAAAATAACGGCAAGATCCGGATATGCATTGATTTTCTAGATTTAAATGCTGCATGTCCCAAGGATGAGTTCCCTTTGCCGGTCACTGATGTGATGATCGATAATACATGTGGCTATGAGAGGATGTTCTTTATGGATGACTTATCTGGTTACTACTAGATTAAGTTGCACCCAGACGATGAGAAACACACGACTTTCAGAACACCACTAGGGGTATACTGTTATATGGTAATGCCCTTCGGACTTAAAAATACCGGGGCCACTTATTAGTGCTCAATGAGCGTCATAATTAAAGAACACTTGTGCAAAACCGTAGAGTGTTACATGGACGATCTTGCTGTCAAAAGCAAGAATAAAGAAGATCATTTTCAGGACTTAAGAACGGTCTTCAATCTTATGAGAAGACATCACCTAAAAATGAACCTTGCTAAATTTTTTTTGGGGGTATCCAGTGGCAAGTTCCTTGGATTCGTAGTTATCTCAAAAGGGATTTTCCTTGATCCCGACAAAGTGAAAGTGATTAAAGAAATGCCACCACCTTGAAATTTCAAAGAACTGAGGGGATTACAAGGTAAACTGGTCTATATCCGTTGCTTTATCTCTAACCTATCTGGGCGATGTCAGCCATTCTCTAGGCTCATGAAAAAGGGGGTTTTCTTTGTATGGGACGAGGTATGCCAACAAGCATTTGATAACCTCAAAGACTATCTTACAAACGTCATGTTCTCATGGGCCTCGTATCGAGAAGACTATTCCTCGTATATGTGAGGGCTATGGATCTCAACATAATGTGCACGGTCATGAGCATGCTCTTTTTTATTTGAGCCGAACAATGATGGGAGCAGAGCATCGGTATACTCCGATCAAAAAGGAGTGTCTAGCCTTAGTGTTAGCTATTCAAAAGATGCGGCACTACCTCTCTGGACAAACAATCCACGTCATATCACGAGTTAATCCACTAAAGATCCTGATGACCAAACCAAGTTCCTTAAACGAAAGATTAGCAAAATAGGCATTGTTATTATCCACATACGACATCCACTTTGTATCTCAAAAAGCCATGAAAGGATAGGCGATCGCCGAGTTCCTCGCAGAGGATCAAGTGTCAAAGAGCTCTAGGCTATTGGAGGATATTCCAGACTATTCAACAGAAGTCAATGCAGTTAATAAAGAACAACCATGATAACTATTCTTTGACGGAGCCGCAAGACGGTCTGCCGTAGGAGTGAGGGTGGTACTTACATCGCCATACAAACATATGATTCCTAATGGTTATTCGCTCATGGAGCCATATACAAATAACTTGGCCGAATACAATATTCTCGTTATTGGCCTAAAAATAGTCTTGCAACTGGAGGTGAACTATTTAGAGGCATATGGAGACTCTAAGCTCGTCGTCAACCAAATGACTGGCGAGTACGAAGTCAGACATGAATCTCTCATCTCCTATCATCAATTGGCCATTGAATTGGCAAATTGTTTTGCGCAGTTCTACATCGACCATATACCTCGATACGAGAACATCTATGCGGATGCCCTCGCAGCCTTAGCTGCAACGTTGGCACTTCCTGCAGGTTCCACTAAGAGTGTCACTATTAGAAACAGAGAACTTCTCCATCCTGATATGGTCCTACAGGGAAAGGAAGTATGTCAAGTAGGCATAACGCTTGAACCACGAGATTGGCGATTTCCATTTGTGAATTACGCCTTGCATGGATTACTTTCCGAAGATCCTAAAGAAGAAAAAAATTAAATCATAAGGTTTTTATTTAAAAAACTCTGTTGTAAATAAAATAGTCCAAAGAAGAAGAAAAAAAAGAAAAAAAAAAATAAATTTCCTTCTTTTTATTAGTTATTTATTTCCATTCCTCTATCTCTATGCAGAGAAGATAATATGTCTTTTCTTTTCTTCTTTCTTTTCCTTTTGTTTTTTTTCCCTCATCCTCCTCTGTTTAGAGAGGAAAGGAATTTGTTCCTTTTTTTTCTTTATTTTTTTCATGTCTAAAAGTTTAACTTAATGAGGACTAAAATCTAGAGTCGAGAATTGAATTCATGTTTTTAATTTATTTGAATACAATATATTGTATTGTGGTCATTAAGAAAGTTTAATGATGATCAGAAACTGAGTTGCCATGGATTATCATGTTTGTGAGAGCCCGACATTTTGAATTACTCCTACACTTGGCCAAACAATACTATTAATTAAACACTATGATAAATTAAAATTTGTTAATGACTGCATAAATACTATGAGACAAGAATGCATGTCATGTGAGATGCGTTTGCCAAGTGAAATTTAGGTGTGCACATATGCTACAATCTCCATAATATAAGCAAAGAGGATTTATCAGAATTGTATGTGACTCATAAAATATTAAGTGTGTGAGGGTAGATTGATACAGTGAAAATTAATTCTGCATCAAACTAAAATGGAATGTGAATAAAAACTAAATAAAACCAATATGAAAGTTAGGATTACACATGCCTTTATTTAAATAAACTACATTAGGATTACACATGCCTTTATTTAAATAAACTACAATACTGATCAAAAGAAAGGAATAAAAGAGGAGGAAAAAAAAATAGAACTTGTCTTAATAGAAGACTAAAAAATGAGACGAATCTCCACTTTGGCCAACATAATTTTCTTCTCTCTTTCTTCTTTCCTTTTTCTTTTTCTTCTGCTATTTGTTTCTCTTTTATTTTTAATTTTTTTCCTCCTCTTCTCTTCTTCTTCTTCTACTTTTTTTCCCAACTGTTTTTTTCTTTTTCTTCTCTTCTCTGGCATCTAGACAGAGAATAAACAGAGAAGAGTTTCCCTTTTTTTTTGTTATTGTTCAGTTTATTTAGTTTTTATTTAGATATTTAGGTAAACATAAAATTACATAAAATTACACAGATAAGTTTAAAGCTAAATGAATCCAAACTAATTAAATTTATTATTATCAAGTTAAACACAAATTGTAAGGTAATAAAAGATAAGATTTGTTAAATAATAATATTATCATTACTATTAAATTTATTTTTATTCTTTTAAGAAAAATATTTTTTTTATTTAATGAGGTTAGGATGTTACAGATGAGACACTGCGTTGACAACACGCAAATGTCTTATGAAAGTGTTATATTCTACTAGTTGCAACTGGACACCTGATTGCACTTTTATGTGTTGGTGGTGAAAAATTTCCAAATAAAAGAAGAAAGGAAAAATACTCTACAGAACGCAGAGCTAATTCCGTAGCTCCGCGTCTGGCTATAAAATTAGCTTCGCATTGAGTGAAACGCGGAGCTAAGTCTATAACTCCGCGTGAGCAGATTCTTAAAATCTTAAATTGATTGAGATTGAGATTTGGGCTTATCCAATACCCGAATTGAGTCCAATCAGTATTCAAAATCAAGAGATTTAAATTAAGACTAAAATATTTGATTAGAATCCTTGATAAATACAAACACCTTTCAATTCTATTCCTATGAAAACTCTTATATTCAACCAAAACCTATAAATACCCTCTTGAGGTAGACTTTGGGGATCCTTTTGATTATTTTGGAGTACAAATTATGCGTGAGAGTCTTGAATTCATTGGATCAGCACAAAGAGAGACCTAAGGCCGGCCATCATCTTCTTCGGAGAAGATCTTCACATCGGATCGTCAACATGTTCTACTAGATAGAGCCCATCGCTACACTAGAACTGACATTTTATTGTAAAAGAGAGCGATAAATTAAAAATCTTTTCGTTTGGTTTTCTATTGTTTCTCTTTCATTGTAATCAAAATACTCAATAGAAAGAAGCAAGAATTTTGTGGAGAACAAACTGGTGACCACTGTGGGAGATGTCTCTTTTACTAAAAAAGAGATCGTGGCGCAATTTGATGTGGAAAAGATCGGATCGGTCGTTGATATGCTTGTTGTGAAAATCAACCAGCAAAAATATGAGGAGTATCTCTTATCTGGATCAGATAACCTAATCGAAACACGGCACTATCACCGCGTGAGCTCTAATAACCATAAATCGGGTAATAAAGAATCCACCATTAAACGGGGATCCTTTGAGCCCACGGCTATAGAGTCGTTGTTTGGGCAGAAAACCCTAGCAAAGGATGACGTTCTTCCTGCCGAAGAAGGCATAGGAACTGGTTTGACCAGAACACAACTTCAAAATTGCAATCGTCGTGCAAGACGAAGAATCCTCAAAGTCCGCGTAAAACGCGAGGCTAAAGAAGAGGCAGAACACGAGATTACGATTCTACCTCGCGAGCTGGCTTGCGTTAATCGCAAGACCAGTCTGAATCACATTAAATACGAAGTTAGCCTCTGGCCAACATGTGATGGACTTTCTCCACGCGAGACTATTAAACTTAATTATGAAACTGGCTAAAGTGCCAAAATTCGCATAAATTGCGAAGTTAACTCTAACTATAAGCTAGCATATAAAGAAGTTACTTCACGCGAGGCTACAGGTCTTGGACATGAACCCCGAAAAATTGATAACACTCGGTTAAAACATGGCGTTGATCTCAGAGTTAAGCTAGTGTGTGATGGACTTTCTCCACGCGAGACTACTGAACTTAACTCTGAAACTGGCCAAAGTGCTAAGATTCGCGTAAAACGCAAAGATAAGCCAGCGTGTGATGGACTTCCTCTACGCGAGGCTATCATATCTAAACAAAAACTTAAGCTAAGCGTCAAACGCGAATCCAAGGATTCTTGCATAAATCGCAAAGTTATGCCTGCGTGCGAGGATACTCCCCCACATGAGACTAAACAGATAAGCCAGCGTAAAATGCGAAACTATCTTCCAGTCTCATGTAAGTGCTTTAAAACGTGGGGCTAATGCTCAGCTCCTCGTAAAACAGCTAATATACAGAATTAAGGTTGATAATCGAAATATTGAGCCCCATCTCAACTCCACTGGCTCCGGAGAGTTTCAACAGGTACCCGGATCACTCCAACAGCCAAATAGGCCCTAGGCCCAGAACATCACTGAAGATTCTTCATCTCCTAAAGTTTATGATCTCAGGGAATATTTGACAAATAAAAGAAAAATGACTCAAACTCCGTCACACTCATTATGTCATTGCGAACAGATAATATCAGCAGTGTTGAATAATTGCTGTTGAATAAAAAGAATATCTGTATTTGACAGAATAACTGAGTCAGACCAAAATACTCCAAAAAGGAGAAAGAATTATCTGAGATACAAAATTAAAGAAAAATAATTAAAGGCGGTGACCTTGAATATGATCGGTAAAGGCAAAAAGATCATAGGGAAAGAGTATAAGTCGGATGAAGACGATAAGGAACCTCATCATTTCACCTGGCTTAAATTAGGTACGGTCGCTCCTCAAAATTATAAGAAACTTGCAAAAGGTTCTTATGATGACGACAACGACAAGTCGGCTATAACTTCTCCACAATCTTGTGCATCTTCCCAACTACGAAAATCGGCGTCACATGTGGTGGACAGGTCCGACGATGTCAATCAGAGGTTAGAAACCCAAGAGCAGATAATTCAAAACCAACAAAAGACTATCGATGACCTCAAGGAAATGCTCTTGAAACTGGTCGAAAATACACAGAAGATAGTCGAAGACAAGGCAAAGAACTCTTCCTCGGAACCACCACCGAAGACAAATGAAGAATCACTGTTTAAGGAAAATGAAGAGAATAAAGAGGAAAAGTTTACTCGATGCATGAAAAAGATGACAAATATTCCTTCCATGATCCTCATGAAGAGACGATGGAAAAGCTGCAAAATCAACTTAATCAATTAATGCACAAAAATGAGCTAAAGGAATCGGGGTTTTAAGGCCATATCCGTATGAGTGGGACTTTGCCCCATATCCGGAAAAAAACAAACTCCTCAAATTGAAACTGTATGACGGGAAGGGGTCCCCCACCCAGTATATATATTATTTCCTGTCTCAGGCAGGTCACCTAATGGAAAATAATCCCATAATGACAAAGTATTCGTGAGTACCCGCGAGGGCTTGCTTTTACATGGTTCATGCAGTTACCCCTAAGAACCATAAATTCCTGGTATGATGTCGAGAAGCAGTTCTTGGCATGTTTTTTTGAGGATGATATCGAGATATCGGTTCATTCTCTCCTTACGACAAAAAAAGGAGAAGAGGAAACAGTAAAAATCTTCATAGAAAGATTCTGAAAAAAGTCCGTGCAATGCCGACACGGAATGACTTAGAAAACACTAGTGGAGACATGTTAGTATAATTTCAAGACTAACGTGCTGATAAAAATGGGAGCCGTGGAGTCTAGAACTTGGAAATACTTGTTAAAGTAAGGAGAGCAGGCGGAAGATATAATCCGCCGAATTGAGGAATCTCATGGTATGAGAAACTCGTTGAATCACAGGTCATATCCACAGAATCCTAAAAATAAAGGGAAGGCTGTGATGACATCTGACGCTACTCCAAAGCCAACAAGTCCGGCAAAACCAAGA
This sequence comes from Dracaena cambodiana, assembly GCA_036321105.1. Taxonomy (NCBI): domain Eukaryota; kingdom Viridiplantae; phylum Streptophyta; class Magnoliopsida; order Asparagales; family Asparagaceae; genus Dracaena; species Dracaena cambodiana. The sequence continues at coordinate 23,529,206 of JAYEPQ010000007.1, forward strand.
CTTCAAAATCTGAGAGGTGCCGGTCAGGATAGGTCCCATCAAGAGAGAACATATACATTCAAGACGGAGCAGACAAGAACTCTATTCCATCTCATTCTCAGAAAGGGCATGTTGAAGCTTCTAGAGAATAGAAAATCGGGAGACGCTGGGAAAACCAACGACCCTAATTATTACTTGTATCATCAGAATATTGGGCATCCGACTAGGAAATACTATCCTCTAAAGAATCAGATCCAGGCATTGATAGAAGCCGGGGTTCTCACACTTAAAGAGGAGCAAAAGAAAATTTTCGCAAATATGGCAACCTTGGTCGTGGGAACCATTGAGTTTCCCGCAAGGGTAATGTCAGTGCCAGCAGGAAAATTGGTAGTAATGATCGTGACCCTCATAAGAAAGCACAAAAAGGACTAACTCCGGTGACCATGACAAGAGGAGAGGTTATGTGGGTTCACCCAGATTTCCTACAAGATGAGCAGTGGACTTCATCCAGTACGCAAAGAAGGGGGCGAACTAGTAATACCATCTCCGCAAATCTTAAAGAAGAATACATAATTGCTAATGCATTAACAGACACAGAAAAGGAGGCCATGATTGTGGCCACTCATCAGGACGAAGTAGGTCCATCTAGTACTAGATCTAGCAAAGCCTATCTAAAAGATTATTCAAGAATAGGCCATAGCAAAGAAGTATATGCGGAGTCTGCAAAACAGAAGGGACTTCGTTTTCAGAAAGGTGCAATGAAGAATGATGAAGTAAAAGATGCCCCATTCCAATTCGATATCATAACTCAGTTGGCTAATATCCCGGCTCATGTTATACTATATGAGCTGCTGCGATTATCCAAGTCAATACGAGAGGCACTCAGAGAGGCTTTAGCAGACTGTGAATCTTTTCTGGCACAAATCGTTGAACCTTCCAACGAGGAAAGAGATTCTTGCCCTCACTGTCATCAAGTGAAGAGGCAAATTTCGCAAATAACTTTCTCGCCAGAATACATGCAGGTGAGGAATATAAAACATAACAGGTCTTTATACTATACTGGGTATGCCGGGTCTACCAAGGTGACCCAGGATCTGCACTAAGCGTAATCCCGAGAAGGCTGATGCTATTGGGAATCTCGGCGCATCGTCTCACACCGACAAATACTATGATATTTGGATTCAACTCCAACAACAGCTACCCCCTTGGCAAGATTAGGCTCTGATGTCAGATTGAAGACCTAAAAACGGAAGTCACGTGCTATGTCATCGATGCAGACAAATCTTATAATATCCTTTTAGGGTGACCATGGATCCACGTCTACATGATAGTCCATTGACTCTCCATCAATGCATGAAATATTGCAACGAGGAAGGAGAAGTCCAAACTTTGATCGCGGATGACACAACCTTTTAAAGGGTTGGAAAACTATTTTACCGACGCCATGCTGTATAGGGCTGCCCATGAGATTTCCCAAGAGTATGAAGAACTCTGCGACAGCGGCAATGAAGCAGATACTGAGCGTGAGTTTTTGGAAGAAGACAGTAGGGATTATGAGATAAATCCCAATATAAATCTTAACAAAGTTAATGTAACCAACACTGTTAGTGACAAAAACGAATGGGTCATTAATGAAAACATAAAGTTAGTTTATGAGCCTGCTGTTGCTAAGCGGATGGCGTGTCCGAACTTGAAGTTTTGGCGACATGTCATTTGCCAATCAGGTCATCCCTCCTCTCTCAGCCCAAAATAATAAGTGGCCAAAATAATATTTTCAAAGTACCTTCTCGACAAATGCATCAAAAGCCTATTGTGTTTGGCAAAGTGATAATGTCACCTACTCTAAAACACAGTAGCGAGATTGATGATCGAATATTACCTCAATTCGATCATTATGAACATAAATCCCAGCAAATGATGAAAAAGATGGGCTATAACTTAACCCAAAAGCCGGGATTAAATTTTGGAAAAGGACGAAGAAATCTTCTACCTTTCATTAGGCCGAAGGGTAAAAACCCCGATTACTATCATAAGACCTGAAGGGGGTTAGGATACATATCCACCCTTTCCACATCATCAAACGAACTTGGAGGAACGTCTTCAATCAATAGTGCTATTTATCTGCCAGACCATGATTCCGATCTAAGTACCAATGCTCTATTCTAGTCTTTAGCAGCAAATATGGTTTCAGCTGCGCCCGAAAGCGATGAAGAACCAATTGATATTCAAGATAAATCCTGGGCCAAACATATGGATACCCTCTGGGATGTCCGTTTTGAACAACGTGACCACCACAGAAGATAAAATAACACAAATTAACATGGGGACTGAGGAGGATCCAAAACCCATTTTTATAAGCGAATCACTAACTCCCACAGAAAAGGAAGAGCTTATAGCTCTCATTAAAGAATACATAGATGTGTTTGCATGGAGTTACGAAGATATGCCTGTGCTAGATCCCCAAGTTGCTATGCATCGCTTGAATATCAAAGAAGATGTCAAACCAGTCAAACAACAGTAAAGGCGCTTTCGACCAGAATTAATGGAAGCCATAGAAGATGAAGTTAACAAATTGATAACTTCGGGATTTGTTAGAGAAGAACAACATCCTGATTGGGTGGCGAACATAGTCCCAGTTTGCAAAAAGAATGGCAAAATCCGGATATGCATTGATTTTCGAGATTTAAATGCCGCGTGTCCCAAGGATGAGTTTCCTTTGCCAGTCACTAACGTAATGATGCCTCTGTTAGACACTGGGAACTGAGCTTGGTAATGAAAGCTCTTGAAGACGATGGCGGGGTAGAATCCTCCCTTGTTTGATTCAGTCGTGTAGAAGACTGTGTTCATCTTTGCTATGCGGCGATCAATCTCCTGGATGTCGACCGGCTTGTGTCCGCAAACTATAGGCAGACTCTCCTTTAAATTTAAAGAGAGGTAATCTGCCCACTTCTTGTGGACAATCACCTGATTACACACACCTGCTAGGTCAGCACAGATGTGGTAATGGCACATCATCTCCCAATATGTCTCGTAGATACACTCGTTCTTGGCATTCAACATGTTCAACTCCTCGATTGTAGAATTGTATTCTTCATAGAGAACTTCGCCCATGGATAAACCCGAGACTTCATTCATCCCGTGGAGAGTAAGTTCCAGCTCACCCACTGGTATGAAGAAGGTGTCGGTCTCAGGGTTGTACATTTTCAAGAGGCTGAAAAGATGATATGAGCTCTGGGGAATGTCGTACTGGATATTTCGGATGGCTTTATAGAGGCCAATCTCCTTCAGGATTTGTTTGTGAGAATCCACCATATACTTGACAAGGCGGAACCACCACATGTTGCCTGAGGTGTGAACCTAGCCAGGCATCCTAAAATCATTAGCTGGGTATTGGCCACCCTTCGCCACAAACTCGCTAAAAAAGGTTTATGCATGAGTCGAGACTTCTCCCACTGGATGCTCCTTGGTAATTCTACCCAGAAGGAATCTAGTGACACACTTAGTGGGACCATCTTGATAGGCCCCATGTGCGGCAAATTTTCCTGTGGTGACCTTGTTATACTCTCGGGTTAGCTCCTATTCTAATTCACGACGAGCTGATAATCTCTGAAGGTATACTAGAGGGTAGTTGAGCTCCATATCGGGTAAGAACATCAACAGATCATCGGTCTGGTGTAGCCACTTACTTTCCTCTTCAAACAGAATTTCATCTGAATTCTGCATCGCGTCGCCAAAAAGGAATGCTGGTTTCTCCAAGGCTTCCTGGTTCATGGCTTCAAAAGTAGCATCAGTAATAATCTCCCTTGCAGTGGCAGGGCTGTATTTCAACAGTTTTTTCCGACATTCGCTGAGACCTGGCTTGTACGTGGGGAGTTCAAATGTGAAACAGAATTGGGTTGCTTGGTCTGCGCCTCCAGCATATCCAAAATGGTGCCTGTGAGAGAGAGGATCCATTGAATAGCCAACTGCAAAAGAAAGAATCAAAGTTAGAAAATAATCTGAAAGAGTTGAAAAATGCTAAGTGTTGAAATGCGGAGTTAAAGATAACTTCGCGCGGAGCTAATCAAGTAACATCGCGTGAAATCAAAACGCGAAGCTACAAAATAACTCTGCGTTTGAAGAAAATACGCGAAACTAATAAATATTTTCACGTCAGAAGCTAAAACGCAAAGCTAAATTCATAACTTTGCGTAGGAAACACAACAGTCAGAGATAACCTTGCGTAATAAAGCGTTTTGACGCGAAACTAGCAAAGTAGCTTCGCGTAGAAGAAGACCAAAGGTATCTTTTTCTCCAAGTCATCACTGACTGGAGTACGGCTATAATTTCGCCATTGAAGATGGTGATTGGCCGGTTAAAACCGAGCCAAATCACCTCAAAAACATCCTTTAAAAAGTCCAAAAGTGGAGATTTTACCTCCAATCGGCGCGGCGAAGACTGAGCCGCCGCTGCGGCCGCTGCCACTGTCGCTGCCGCTGCTGCTGGTACCGGCCGGCGATGGAGACGAGGCGCGCGAGGAAGTGCTCTTCTTGGGTGCCATTGATTGCGAAAATCACGAACGAAAATGAGAGAAAATGGGAAAAATCTCGTCAGTTTCTAGGGTCTCTGAGAGCTCTGAATTCTTGAAGTTCTTGAAAATTCTTGAAAGAGAGAGAAAGAAGAAGAAGAGACTCTGTTTAAATGAAAAAACCCGCCCCTTGGTATTCGGCGCGAAGATCGGAGCAGTTAAAATCCAAACATGAGTCTATTAGATTCGAGTGGTGGAGAGCAAATACAGAGATAAAGTGTTGGCTAACTTCGCGTTCAGGTGCACTAAACTAAAAATCCAAAGAATTTCAAAATTTGCTAAGTATAAGCCATTTTGAAAACTTTGGAGGAGATCTTGCTGGTGGTGAAAAATTTCCAAATAAAAGAAGAAGGAAAAATACCCCGCAGAACGCGGAGCTAACTCCGTAGCTCCGCGTCTGGCTATAAAATTAGCTTTGCGTTGAGTGAAATGCGGAACTAAGTTTATATCTCCGCGTTCAGAGTACTTAACTCTGCGTGAGTAGATTCTTAGAATATTAAATTGATTAAGATTGATATTTGGACTTATCAAATACCCGAATTGAGTCCAATCAGTAATCAAAATCAAGACTAAGATATTTGATTAGAATGTTTGATAAATACAAACACCTTCGAATTCTATTCCTATGGAAACTCTTATATTCAATCAAAGCCTATAAATACCCTCTTGAGGTAGACTTTGGGGATCTTTTTGATCGTTTTGGAGTTCAAATTACGCGCGAGAATCTTGAATTCATTGGATCAGCACAAAGAGAGACTTAGGGCCGACCATCATTTTCTTCAGAGAAGATTTTCACATCGGATCGTCAACATGTTCTACTATATAGAGCCCATTGCCACACTAGAACCCACGTTTTATTGTAAAAGAGAGCGATAAATTATAAATCATGTTGTTTATTTTTCTATTATTTCTCTTTCATTGTAATCAAAATATTCAATAGAAGGAAGCAAGGAAGCAAGAATTTTGCGGAGAACATTATGCTTCCCTCGGATGTACATTGATTTAACTCTAGCTGAAAATAAAGCGTGCTCCTCATCTAATTAAACACCTTGCACTCCACAACAAAGGAGCAAACACTTCACTGCATTGTCTATGCTCCCTTGGATGGGGATTGATTTGTATTTTTCACTTGCAGCTGAAAATAAACATGCTCCTCTTCTAAGGGAACTTCTAAAGGGGCACAAGATTTTTCCTAGTGAGCCCAGATTTCCTAGTGAGATCAGTTTAAGTTAAGAAAAGGAAAAATTTTCTTAGTGAGCACATATTTATTCCCAAAATACCCTTCCGCTATATCTCTCGTCTCACTCTCTCCTCACTTCATCTCCCCGCTCCCACCCAGCGCCCTCTCCCTGCTCTCCTCTTTTCTCCTTCCCAAACTCCCCCCCCCCGCGGCGCCACCCCCCTGCTCCCCCCGCACCCGGCGCCACCCCCCCGCTCCCCCCCCCCGCGCCACCCCCCCGCTCCCACCCAGATCCGCCCGACCCCAGCCCCATCTCCACCCCGGCGCTCTCTTCTCCGCCCGCCTCCGCCCTCACCGATCTCCGCCCGCCCCTACCCCCTCCGCCCCTACCCCCTCCGCCCCCACCCGCCTCCGCCCGCCCCCACATCCCCCTCCGCCCCCACCCGGCTCCGCCTGCCCCTACCCCCTCCGCCCCCACCCGCCTCCGCCCGGCCCCCCAACCCTCTGCCCGCCCCACCCAGCTCCGCCCCCACCCGCCGCTGCCACACCCCAATCCTCCAGTGTCTGCTGCCATACCCAACCCTCAGCTGTCTGATTTCTTCTCGGTTCAGGATTTTTGAGCTCTACTGTAAGTTTTCTTTAATTTAAATTTAATTTTGTTTTATTTTGTTTATTCTTATATGCTTTGTAACTGTCTTGAAAAGCGAAAACTTCTTGTATAGTTCGATAATAATTTACATTCGGAAAATTCTAAACGAGTACAATTTTTTTGATAATTTTGTTTATTTAATATTTAGATTATAATTAGGAAAAAAAATATAATTTTGTAATTGTAGTTGTAAAGTTTGCGAGACCAGTAGTTATTTTCTAATCGGAGGTGTTAATATTAAAATTTATTAATAAATTTAGAAGTTTAAAATAAATGGATAAAATATGATATTTGTAGGAAATTATACTTTATTACTAGTTATTTGCACATAGAAAATTTATTGGTTTGATAACAAGTATGTATAAATGAAATATCTTTGTGTTACATAGATGGATCCGGCAGACTCTTCTTGTGTTCGACCAACGGCCTCGTTAAGGAGGAAAAAAGCAGCATCCAGACCACAATCCAACGCTCGATACGAGAGAGAGAAATCGAAGTGGGTGTGGATACTGAAATAAATATAGAAACTCCAAATTTGATTAGATATGCTAGTGAACGACGAGAAGAAGGGAATACTGATGTAGAAGGCTCTGAAGATGATCTTCATGAGTCAAATTACCGGGGTCCAGTTGATTTCACGTTGCTTTTTTTGTTTTAAAAGATGAGGTAATATTTCCGTTTTAAACCTTAAACTACTTTACTGTATGTGTGTGCATATATTAAGACTATAGTATATATACAGGAACGAGATCCACTTAGATGTATTAGTTACTGGAGAAAAATAAGTGCATGGTCATTGTTAACACCTGAGCCAAACACCCGTTTCATGGAATTAGTACGTGAATCTTCATTGTATCCATTGGTTAAATGCTCCTACCAGTACATTAGCGCTGTTGAGGTTAGTGCATTTGTTGAGAGATGGCATCCTGAAACAAACACATTTCATATGCCATTTGGTGAGATGATGATCACGTTGGATGATATTTCCTGTTTGCTTGACTTACCTGTTATTGGAAAATCCGTCTGCCAACAAGTATCAGCAGCTTCACGTAAAGCTGCTGATACGATAACTCATTCCTTGGGCGTCAGTTATGATGAAGCGTGGAATGAGCTCAATACCAAAGGCGGTGCATCGGTTCGACTAGATTGGTTACGAGAAAAATTCTGCGGGGTTGACGATACTGACACCGAACATAGGATTCGGTGTGCTGCAAGGGGTTATTTACTTTATCTTCTTGGTTGCACGCTCTTCACGGACAAGAGTTGTACGAGAGTTTCCATTGATTACTTACCATTGCTGCATGATCTCGAAGAAGTTCAAACGTTCGCCTGGGGTGCTGGTGCTCTTGCATGGTTATATAGGCAGCTCGGGCTTGCTTCCCGAGCTAACGTTGCTCAGATTGCGGGGTATTTGACACTACTACAGGCTTGGATATTTGCTCATTTTCCAAGTTTTATGCCGGTCTCGAACCTATCTTTTACCACCGGTGAACCACTTGCTTGTCGCTGGAAGAGCAGACGGGATCACAATATCTCCCAATCACATGTGCAGTCTATTCGGTCAAGTCTAGATAAACTCACAGGCAACCAGGTAATATTTCCCCCTTTTTCATAATCTTATTTAGTTTGCAAGGTTTGTAACAGTAACTAATGTATTTCTTTGTATCCAACGTACATGCAGGTTGATTGGGATCCATATCGGAATTATAGAGAGAAATATTCATTCAGAGAAATTACATTTTTTATGGGTACGTTGAAGATTTTCAGCGTGATTGAGCCGTATCATCCAGTGCGTGTACTAAGGCAGTTTGGTCGTCAACAGTATATTCCACCTCCACCATTCTCTGCGTTACGTGAAGCACGGGGTATAACAGCCAATAGTTATGTGGTAAAGTACACGCACATTGAGGAGATGTGGATAAATTGGTATGATCACGTATTATATCTGGAGCACCGTGGGTCTATTGCTGACTACCCATCTGATTGCACGTCAGATTATATTTCTTGGTTCTCTAAAGTTTCACAGCGCTTCCTTGGAGTAGCACCAGATGAACCCCCAGCAGAGGAAGGAAATCAAGCAACCCGGGCAAATGTCGATGATGAGGTAATAACCATATATCTTCATACTTTAATGTTCAATACGGTTAACCAGTTTTTCTGCTGCTTATTGTTTTCCCGTCCACTAATATAACAGAGATATAAACGCATAAAAGAAATAATCGATCCATTACTTGCGCAAGGAGATAAGGCATTCAAGAAGCGATCTGGATTGTTATTTACTGCACTTGCGAAGATCAACACCGTGCTAACCGGTTGCACTCAGCCAGAAGAAGCACCACAAGAGCAAACTGAGGAACCAACACCAGATCAATCCACTCCTAATGCACCCGATACGGCAATTATGACTCGAACCAGAAGCAGACGTAATCCCCCGAGAAAAACAAGGAGACAGTGATCATTGCACGAGTTATGTAATGATATGGATAATGTATGTAACATGAAGGTCTTGGTGTAAAATTATTTCTTGCAAACATATCAAGTTACGTTAAATTAATGGTTTTTTTCTATGTAATGCTCTCTCTTGTTCGTTTTTTCTCGTTTTAATATAAACACTATTTCTTTGTATAAGAGTTGTGTCGACATATCAACGTATCGGAGTTGCCATGTTCCATTATATCATAATATCGGTTAAATAATTATGTGTAGGTGTATCATTGTGTTGCAGTGATTGATGTATCAGTGTATCAATGGGTTGGTGATGTGTATCGGTATTTCATTGTATGCTTACTTGCTTCCTTGCCTAAATTCCAATAATAATATATAAATACTTTCATTACAACTAAATAAATCAATTAACGACTAGAATATTCAGAGACCGGGTTGATGGCCACTGTTCGGGATGCCAGTTCGAACGAACGGGTATCGTTCGGACTGACAGTCCGAACGAGGGCCATGGTCAGAACCCGCTATATTACCCAATATTTTACATAAAAAATTGGTAAATCATTAGTCGACCCAATGTAACACCATATTAATTGTGCTTAAATACATTTAATTATACAAATTTCTACAAAATATAGTTAATTTCACAACAATGATACAGTAGTTAACTAACGCACTGATACACGGATACATCAAATTAAAACCCAAAATTAACTCGTACAGTCCGAACGGTCGGATTTCGTTCGGACTGTCAGTCCGAACGAAATTCTGCTGTTCGGACTGTCAGTCCGAACAGCAGGGTTTCGTTCGGACTGACAGTCCGAACGAGGGCCATGGTCAGAACCCGCTATATTACCCAATATTTTACATAAAAAATTGGTAAATCATTAGTCGACCCAACGTAACACCATATTAATTGTGCTTAAATACATTTAATTATACAAATTTCTACAAAATATAGTTAATTTCACAACAATGATACAGTAGTTAACTAACACACTGATACACGGATACATCAAATTAAAACCCAAAATTAACTCGTCTGCAAGTAACAAAACTAAATTACAACTCAATAACATCTTGTGTAGCAACCGAAGATGGTACAATCCCTTTGAACTGTTCAATCCGTGCTAAGTATGGTACCTCCCATCCTTGTGCAATGGGATCATGGTGTCGGTGCCAATTCAATGCAATTTGAGGGATGGGATGAAGTTCTTTCAATGACACCTAATAGTAAAGATGTTATAACCATATATAAGCATATTATTAGTTAAATCAAACTAATTTTAACAACAATGAATTGTGCTTACATGTACAAAGTGACAGTCCGCAACGAATGCCATAGTCACTTCTTTCCGTTGGATATTTGCGGCAGGAGGAGGAGTTCTGAGTGGCAAAAAAGTAAGGCATTGCGCATTGGATAAGAAGAAAATAACAACATTATAACGGGAAGAGACAATATGTCCCATGTCCGGCATCGTCATCCAATAGTCGGCCTTTGGAAAGTCCCGAAAATAATTAAGTGCTTTTCGGAGCTCAACAATCCGATCAATACTCCCAAATAATGGAATGTAGAAGACGTAATTTGTATCGAGTTCAATCAACAAATCTCTTCTGATTTGCATCCATTGATCTTCCCCCATACCAAGGCTGTGTGCGATAACCCTAAAACCACAATTTCCGTCGGCCTTGACATCGCGAACATCTTCTATATATGGCAACATAAATCCAAGCAATGAGTTTTCGAACTTCAAATCGGGCTTGGGACAAGGTTTTAACTCCAGTTCAGGTACGGACTTTCCGATCATACTACCAGCAGGATCTGTGTCAGCTAAGAATTCAACAGGATCTGCAAGAGTTGGAGCTTGATGGAGTTGTTCCGCATGGTCTGCAGGCAGTTCATGGGGGGCGGTCTTGGCATCAATTTTCGATTTCTGTTCGGAACAAAAAAATTATAATTATAATATATTCAAGTGAAATATAAGAAGAATTAGTTATATATAATAGTGAACCTTGGTCATATGCGGCCTTCTTGGAATTAACTTATATGGTTTACGGTCGCTGCGGGGAATCAATGCTGTCGTTTTTGGAGAAGCACTATCAGAGCCGGAGGCTATTAGCTCAAACGCACACGGATCCCTTCGTGTCGAAATATCAAGTTTCCTTTTGCGGCCAACTGTATGTCCGATCACCCTGGACACAGGATCCGCCAATGAAGAACAAACTGGAGTAGATATTTCCCTTAATTTCCTCAATCTTCGAGTACGTTCTTCGTTATCACACATAATAAAGTTATGAATAAAAACCTCAACGTCTTTCTGATACCCGATACCTTTAACAACCAATGCTTTACTCGCGGACATATCAAGCTTCCGCCAATGTTGGTCAATGCAATCCAAGGGAATTGGTCGGTTGTCTCTTTTGTATATTGCAATCTCATGAGCACATGGCAAGTTGTGAGTTTGTCGAATGATGCAATCACATTCAGCAGGGTTGACTCCAACAGACTCAGTTCTCTTTACTTCGGCTAAGATCAAATTCATTGCATGGATTGATACTGTGCCCCGTAATTCCTTAAATTCTACCAGCATAAAACATCGTTTAACGATGGTCAAACTTTTTTGAAAAGATGCTTTAATCTCTGTATGTTGAAGTTCAAGTAATGTATGTATATTACTCCAACACTTTTCGAAATCGCCTTGACTAGTTCGCAATTGTCTTTTCAATTTTGCGTGGGCACTTTCTGCTCGGTTGCTAGTCACGTTGTCCCGATGTTGAAACATATTTGTCCAATAAGCCACGAACTTCTCCTTGTGTGGATTTAACCATGTTTTCAGAATGTAGTCAACTGCCTCAGGTTTTCCTTGGAAATCGTTTGTTAGATTGCTTAGATTTGCATTGTATGCATCTAGAGAATCAGATAGCATTATCAGCTTCCACATTAAGAAAAATTTCTCCCACTCACTCTGTTTTTCTAGCAATTTCTTGCAGTTTGTCAACACATTCTTATTTATATGCCATCTACAAAGAAGATGCCGGCTAGGCGGGAATATCAGTTTAACTGCATTAACAAGCGATAGATCTCTATCTGTAACAATGACACTTGGATATACATCGTTCAGAAACAGTCCACGCAACTTGTCAAGTGCCCAGGAATAATTTGTTTCCCTTTCTTTTTCAAGAAAGGCAAAAGTAATGCAAAATGACATATTCGTTAAGGTTACTCCAATCATCTCTAGTAAAGGATATTTGTACCTGTTTGTTTTATAGGTACAATCCATGATAATAACACCTGGAAATGCTCGGAGAAGATCGACGCCAACAGGATGAGCCCAGAAAAGATCCGTTACTGATTCTGTTTGATCATTGCTTCGATGCCATTCGATATACTTGAGTTCAGAAATTTTTAGTAACAACTGTTGCATCTGCGTTCGACCACCTTGTTCATTAACTCTTAACTTGTGTCGTGCATTATATATTGTTTTCATTGTCGAAATATTTTGTGGATCCTTTTGCTTCAGTGCTGTCAGTATATCTTTCGGCTTTACGTGACACTTCGACATTTCGAACACAACATTTGTCTCGGTTTCAGATAATCTTCCCGCATACGAATGGCCTTCGAAATAATCTGCTGCTGGATGATTATGAACACCGGATAACACCGTCAGGTTATATTCGGGGCCCCCTATTGATATCTGTTGACCCTTTAATCGAAAAGGACATCCACATTTTTTACTGCCCCTGTGGCCTTCATCATTCTTTAATTTCTTGAATCTTGGTTGTCCACCCCGTTCACATCCAAACCATATTCTCCCCTTATTCAATTGACCTCCAGTATCAGATTTTGAAATCATGATGACAAATCCTAATTTCTTTCCAATATCGCGCACCCACCGGCAAAGTTCGTCTCGATTTGTAAAAATCTATAGTCATAATAGACAGAAAATAATTTTTTAGTGGAAAAATTCTAATTTCAATATGACCAGGTTCTAAACATAATATCATACCTGATTTGTTGTGAAGTCCAAACCATAATCGATAACTAATTCATTATCGACTTGCCTACTCTGCGTCGAAATATAACCCTGTGTTCCAAGAATTTAACAATATTAATAATTAATAATTGATAACACTCTTATGGAAAGAAACCATCTTTAAAAATTAATTTTGTCCGGACTTAAAGTCCGAACAAAAAAATTTGGTCCAGAGTTTAACTCTGGGCAAATTACTTTCGTCCGGACTTACAGTCTGGACGAAATGAATTTGTCCAGACTCTAAGTCCGGACAAAAAGAATTTGTCCAGACTTAGAGTCCGAACAAATTCTTTTTGTCCGGACTCTAAGTCCGGCCCTTAAAATTTGGGGCGGCCTTTCAGTCCGCACCGCAACGTCAACCCCCGGTTTCTCGCCCCGCATCGACCAGAAAACTGATTTTTAAAACCCTAATTTCATTATACTCAACGAATATCTAAATCTAAAGGTATATTTCGATTAATTTAATACAAAGAAGATGCAATCAAACCTCAAGTGTGTTTTGATTCTCGAATGAAACCAACGACATCGTTGTATTCTCCATTGACGTCTCGTTCGACACAACTCAAAAATTTCTCTTTTGTTTTGATTTCTAATGAAAATACACAAAACAAAGAAAATAATTACCTTTTAAATTTCTAATTAACATATTTTTAAAAGGAGATTGAAGATTGAAATGGGTTTTTTAGGTTTAAAAAAAAAAAAAATTTACCTGTTGTCGCGCGCGGGACGGATGGAGGTAGCGGGAGAGGGAGGAAGGGTAAGTTTGAAATTTATTTTGGATGACATTAGTGTTATTTATAGTTAGTTTTCACTGGGCTCACTAGGAAAAAACCTGTGCCCCTTTAGAAGTTCCCCTCTTCTAATTGATCACCGTAGCACTTCAAGACAAAGCAACAACTACAGCATGATAAGGTTACCAGAAGAGCATTGATACTGAACATCTAGCAAAAAATTCGAATCCAGCTAAAAGGATGATGTCATGTTGACAACATACAAGTGATATGCTGGTGTTTCTATTCTATTCTATTCACGGTGATTGATCAGACACTTCATTGCATTGTTTATGCTCCCTTAGATGTGAATTGACTTGCGTATCACACCGATTTGTATATTTAACCGGAAAGTAAGCATGCTCCTCATCTAATTAAACAACATAGCAAGCATGCTCCTCATCTAATTAAACAACATAGCAACTCCACAACAAAGAAGCAACAATAGCATCATGAGACCAATCTAAACTATAGCGGTACTCGGAATAAGCACATATTTCTATTTAATAATAGTGAATAAATGAGACATTGTGTTAACAACATGCAAGTGTTTGTGCAAGTGTTCTACCGGTGGCAGTGGATCAGACACTTCATTACATTGTTTGTGCTCCCTCGATGTGGATTGATTTGTATATTTCACCAGTAGCTGAAAATAAGCACGATCCTCATCTAATTGAACACCATTGCACTCCGAGGAGTCCAATTCTAAACCAGATGGGTAGCGATACTCGAACAATAAGCACATATTTTGATGGTAGGGATGCGATGGATTACACATATCACTGACAATATGCTAGTGTTTATGCGAGTGTTTCTATTCTATTGGTAAGCAATGGATTCAGACACTTCATTGAATTGGTAAGCAATGGATTCAGACACTTCTTTGAATTGTATATGCATCCCCCCCACCCACCTCTGCATAACTCAGAGAGAGAGAGAGAGAGAAACCACTGCAACTTGTATAGACAGTGGAAGAGAGATATAGATGTGTTACAGCAGGGCAAGAAAATGAATCCAGAAGAAAATTGTAAACATATTTTGCAATAGATATTATGATGCAAGGTACAAGCACCGCCACTAGACTCTCAACCTACGTAGGCAAGAGCCTAGCTAAAGAAAATTTTCAGACAAAATACTAAAAAATTCTTTAACGCAGATTTTCATACTAGGACCAGACACAAACCTAGTAAAACAATCGAATGCAATATAACAAACTATTTCCTTCAACCGAAATTTAGCAAGCAAAATAAAAATGCACAATAATGGGCTCATTACCAAGAGGGGAAAAAAAAATGTAAAAGGAAATGCACGCAATAAATGAAATAGTTGGCAGATTACAAACACAAACATATAAGAAGAATTGTTGAAGGTCACGAGAGGATGAAAGTAATCCATCCCATATTAAGAAATAAACAAACTATTATTTACCTGCAAGCAAACCTGAACAGGCTAGAACTCCCAAATTATTCATGGCGATACGCATTCAAAAGAAACCAGATTACCCTTTCAAAAAAGTGTCTTTAAACAGGGGAAAGAAATAACTATCAAAACAAACAACCAGGAAATAAACTGTCAGAGGATACAGACTACAAAGAAAGAACAATTAGATTGCAAAGGTGGGAGTACCACAGAATTTACAGAGAGGAAGAACCTGAACTCAAGAAAGAAACAAAAATAAAAATAAGATTCCTACTAAATAATTATCTGATGCTCCCTACTTTTATAAGAAAAACATAGCACAAAGATGACTGGTTCTTAGCAATATTTTGGCATCCATAGATTAAAACGAGTTTATGACGGTATCCTACCTCCCTTCTTATAGCCATTCAGGCATAATCGCTGACAGCACCTGAACTGGTTATTCATCAAGAGTTACCAGGGTCTGTTGGGGTAGCACAAGGTGCAAGAGAGTTTGGAGGGAGATTAATTCCTCCCCCTCTCACCGAGAGATTTGGGGCCCTTGTTGTGCTTGCACGGCTAATGAGATTCGAGTCAAGGAAGATGACGATGACTGTAATATCATCATGGAAATGACGACGGACTCCTCGATCAATCTTCTTCAGGTCAGAGTACCGCATCTCCCTTTTCTTGGCTGCTTCTTGAAGTGCAGCTTTCAGAAGCCTTCGAGCACTTCCCTGCAGGAACTTTATAAACTCAGTAGTGTTTAAGCCTATGTTCCCATGACCACGTTTAGAGTGAAACATAGACATAGCCTATGAAGCACAAATACTTCTATTGTGAACACGGATTATGAAAACATGTTCGTGTCAGATACGCGTATTGGACATGCGTGCCCTGCATTTTTTTAAGAATTAATCATGTGTCAGAGTATCATTTATCGGTGTCGGCATTGCCGTATTCATGTATCATAGGGCATAGCCCATGCTGAAGGTTAGATTGAGCCAAAAGATACACCAATAGAGCATTGAGATGCATAAATAAGTCATTCAAAAATAATGAGGTGGATGAGAACTCAATGAGTCAATGACACAGAAGCACATGATATCAACAGCAACCATAAAGAATATTTAGGACACGGTAACACCACAAGCCAATAATAGCATGTTGCAGAAAAGTTTTATGGGTTGATGATGGCCCAAGGAGTTTTCTTCACCTTACGCTGCCATCTACTCTCCTACCTGCAAACATCCTAACTTTTACTTTGTTTTATTTGAAATTCATTATACGAGCACTCTTCTAATACCCAAATTGTCAAGAAACAACACCATGTAAAAATTGACATTGCTTATAAACCACGAAATAGTGCCAGATAAAAATTGATATTGCTTATAACGAATGTATACATAGCTTTCCTAATACCTAAAAAACACTAAACTGGCTTTTCAATTTTCTATTAAAGTGTTGATAAAAATGTGAAGATGTCATGGAAAGTGTTGATAAAAATGGTTTACAAGGTGCTTATGCAGCCACGTAAACATGTGCCCTCAGACCGAATGATTTGGTTATACACCCATAATATTTGGCCATCCAACATAATCAGGTCATTGCTCCTTTTTGTGAGCAACAACATGCTCAGATTGTTTTCCTACCCAAACTTGTATACATATTGAACCTAACTCAAAATATAATAAGACAAAATCATAAAACTTTGATCCTATTTCAAACTTTCTCCCCTTCTCTCCTAGGAAAGTGAGGAAAGTTTTGACAACAAAGCTCTCTTTTTCATTGTTCCCTTAGCCCCATGAAGATCTTCTGTCTATTGTAAGTATTCAACAGACTTCCATTTTCTGAATCTCCCCTCACAATCTTCAAGCAATTTTGTTGCTAAAGTTTGCTCGCATTCAACACTTTGCGAACCAGAACAAGAACTCCTGGTACTAAGTTCCGAATTATTTTCTTAACATAAATTAATGATTTTTTATATTAATTGAGAATTTTCAACATATCATGTATAAATATTTAGACATATCTTTAAATATATGTATATAGATTACATTTCAGCATAATTCCGAATAATCTTTTTGTGTGGTGTATAAAGCGTTGTGTTACGCATTGCTGGCCAAAAACGTTCATCATGGAGTTTGAAACAAGTCAAGGTCATACTACACATTTGAAATATGTAATGATTTCCAATATACAATTTATAAAGAGTAGCTCACATAAAATAGCTAGAGATATATGAAGTAATAAAACATAAAAGGCAATTGGCAGATGAATAGTTCATACTAAGATTTTCTTTATAATATGTATTTGACTAATCCTTATTATGGAAAGCTCTACCAACAGCTATGGACCTAAATGAAGTACTGCCAACAAATGTACTGCCTGATGGAAGGGTGGTGTTGGACCTTGGCCAAGTTTGTCATATACAACACACATCAAATTGCAAATTGTCAAATGTCTAATTTAGCTATCTGTGTTCATAAGGGTGTAGGGTGGTTTAAACCACCTCATGATCAGACTAAAAAGAAGTTCTTAGCAGTAAGGAAAAGAAGCATGTTTATATATCTTCATACTAGATTGTTTGAGTCCAATGTTTTAGATATCCAATACCAGCAATATACCGATCAGCAAAATTATATACCAAATGCCGGATACTGGCGATATACCGCGATATGGTACTAAATACTGGATGTCATATAGGTGTCATACTGTTAAAAAACATACATATTATTACATACATAAAACATATTAAACTACTTAAAACAAGTTTAGAATATTAGAGGATACTTACAGTGACAAATTTGATTGAGAGAAACGATCTGCTCAAGAGTCAAGACAAGAGGTGGTCGACTCGAGAAAAAGGAGCGGCCTACTTGAGAGAGAGATGGGGAGTTGAATTATTTACAAAAGAGTGAGAAAGAGATTATTATCAGGGCTCATAGCCATGAGTTGTTGAAGTTGGAGGTCTCGGTATCATTGCTGAGAGTGGAGAGAGGTGTGGGGCTCTCTATCGTGACATGTTCGATGCGATATGTAACTGTATGCGGAGAAAATTTTGAAAGCAAGAGGAAAAGGCCACATGGGGCGAAATAGCCTCGCGTACGCGAGGCTATTAGCCTCACACAGGGATGACAGCTTCGCGTGCGCGGAGTTATTCCAGTTTCTAAATTGGGTTTACTTTTAGATTTCCACCAGAATTCCGATCCTAATCATATCCAATAACTCGGAATTAAAGATTTCATATCCAAATATCCAAATATCAGGTCAGAGATTTGATTTAACTAGAATTCCATCTTTATCCCTAAGAAAACCCCAAAAACTATAAATAGAGGCCAAGAGGGGGATTTTTGGGATCTATTGGGAGAGATCATTGGAGACCAAGTTAATTTCTACAAAGAGCACGCCGACCAGCAGCAAGAACCGTCGGCAAAAAACTTCATCATATTCTCTACGTTCAAGACCAATTTTGGACATTAGATCGTCAACGGAGTACAAAAGTGACGCTTCATAACCACGTTAGAACCCATCCTTTTGTAAAAGAGAGAGACGTATTCTATAAGTCTTCTCGTTTGTTTTCTTTACTTTCTTTTCATTGTAATTTGGATATTTTAATTGTAATTTTTATAAATCCATGACAATGAAAGGAGGCGCGTTTTTTGCGGAAATAAACTGGCAACCACAGTGGGAGAAGTCTTCTACACTGATGAGAAGATCGTAGCCCAATCTGATACCCATAAAATTGGTAAGTCTGTAGAGATGCTGATTGTAGAAATTGATCAAAAGAAATATGAGGAGTACTTGTCCTCTAAATCAGTCAGTCTGGTCAAAACACGGCTCCATCGCCACTTGGAAACCCTCAGTAAAAGTTCAAATGACAAAGGGCTCCCATTGAACAGGAGCTCCTTATATCTTTGGTCTTGGAAAAGGCGAATGACTAGATGATTCCCGTTAAACAGGAACTTCTCGGATCTTTGAGTTCTAAATAGCAAATGATCAAAACTACGAATTCGAATGACAAGGAAACTCTCGTTGAACAAGATCACTTTGGATCTTTGGATTCCAAGATCTTAGAAAAGGAAAAATCCTCTCCTATCATGGCTGTACAAAGAAAAGCCAAGATTTGGACCGACCATGACTCAAATTCGCAATCGAAACCGTCGAGTGCAGCGGCGAGTTTTCAAAAATCAAATCCAAGACAAATCTGGTCTTTAGATGCTAGGCTAATCAGCCCAGTAACTCTGCACAAGGCTAATTCCAAACACCAGACTAAACAGCCTAGCTGTGCGTGACTAATTCAAAATGCAAGGCTAAACAACTCAGCGTAACTCTGCGCGAGGCTAATTCCAAGCACGAGGCTAATCAGCCCAGCGTAACTTTGCGCAAGGCTAATCAGCCTAGCATGACGCTGCGCGAGACTAATCAACCCTACGCACAAAGAGCAAAACGCCAGGCTATTCAACCTTGCGTAAAAAGTCCAGAACACAATACTAAGTCCCAATTCCATGAAGTATCAGCAAAGACTAGAACAGGACCTCGCTAAGGACAGAAACTCCAGTTTTCTACACCCACTGACTACCATAAACACAGTAGGGGGTTTTCTGAAAGTTTTAGCAAAGAAGAGACTTATCAAGAGATTGATTTACGAAAATTCCTCAATAACAAGAGGATGGCCCAATCCCGTCCATTATGCCGTTGTGAGCAGTTAATCTGCGCAATACTTATCAATTGCAATTGTGGTCCGCTTAGACCCTCGGTTTTCAGTCGAATAACCGAGCCGAAGGACAACATGCCTAAAAGAAGGCATGTTCATAGAAAAAGGATCACCAATATTGAAGAATCTCTATTCGTGACTTCAAATATGGTAAATAAAGGAAAGAAACCACGAAGCGAGACATTTCTCGGATGCGTAAGCTCACCATTTTACTCACCTTAGGTCAAGAATTCTAGCACCACCAAGTCACAAAAGGTTGGCTGGGGATTCAGATAGCGAAAGCGAAGGAGATAGTGATCACTTTGCAATCGCAACACCACGATCATACGAGTCTTCTAGGCTTGAAGATACAGTGGCCCAAATGACAGGAAGCTCCAACGACGTGAATCAAAAACTGGAAGCACAAAAACGCCTAATCCTAGAGAAATAAAAGAGTCTTGATAAACTCCGCACATTGCTTCTCAAAATTATGAATATGAATACTGAAGACAATCAGAGAAATTGTCTGATGAATTGCCAACAGACGATGGAGGGAAATCAAAAAATGAAGAATTTCGCTATGAAGTAGATCCGCATGCGGAAAAGAAACAGAAAATATAGGACCAACTAGAACCCTTGATGTACAAAAAGAACCTGTAAAAGGTCGACATTACCAGACCGTACCCAATCGAGTGGGAATCAACTCCTTTTTCCGAAAGATACAAACTTCTAAAATTAGAGTCTTTTGACAGAAAAGGTTCGTCCAATCAACATTTGTACTATTTCTTATCACAAACATGCCATCTTGTAGGGAATGATCCCATAATAACTAAAATCTTTGCAAGTACCTTGAGATGGCCTGTATTTGCGTGGTTTATACAGTTGCCACCGAGAACTATTAAATCATGGTCTGATGTGGAGAAGGAATTCCTGCGCCATTTCTTCGAAGACGATACGGAGATTTCGGTCCATGCTTTCCTCGCAAACAAGCAGAAAGAGGATGAAACTATTAAAAGTTTCGTAGAACGTTTCCAAGAGATGTCACTACGATATCTGCATGGCATATAAAAAAAACGCTAGTCGAAACATGTAAGCATAACTTTCAAACTAATATCCTCGTAAAGATGAGAGCGGTAGAATCCAAAACACGGAAGGATCTGGTTAAGGAAAAGCAGCAAGCGGAAAATATAATCTGCCGTATTGATGAAAGTCATTCCAGAAAGAGAGTGGGTAAAGAGGCTATGACTACTAGGCCTGCTGCAAATCAAAAGCCGCAGAATAACCGGGACTCCTTCAGATTACAACAAACGTACGACTTCAAAGATTAACAAACGACCATGTTCTTTCATTCGTAAACTAAGAAGGGGATGTTCAAATTGCCTAAAAACCAAAAGCTAGAGGTTGCTGGAAAGACAGATGATCCCAAGTATTGCCTCTACCACCAGAATATTGGG
Organism: Dracaena cambodiana; assembly: GCA_036321105.1. Taxonomy (NCBI): domain Eukaryota; kingdom Viridiplantae; phylum Streptophyta; class Magnoliopsida; order Asparagales; family Asparagaceae; genus Dracaena; species Dracaena cambodiana. The sequence goes on from JAYEPQ010000007.1 coordinate 23,550,375, forward strand.
CATCTGACCAAAAATTATTACGTTCTCAAAGATAAAATCTAGGCGCCCATAGATGCAAAGGTGATCCAATTGAGATCGGAATAGAAAAGTGTCTGCAAATGCAACTACAATCACTATGGGGTCTTTGCAAATTCCAACTGGTGTGACTCCGATCCCTGAAGAAAAAGGGGCTCTCTCCAGTCTTTACCAAGAAAGGGGAGATCATGCGGATACACCTAGATCTGTTGAAGGACGAACAATGAATCACTCCAACTGACTCAAAGAAGACCAAGGGAAAGACTCTAATGCAATATCCATCCTTAGTGAGAAGACCAATCTTGCACCACTTCACTCACTAATTTAGAAGTGAAGACAACAATGGCCACTCATCCGAAAGAGGGAGGGCCATCAGGTACTTGGTCCGACAAGAACTACCTTAGAGATTACTCGAAGGTTGGACTAAGTAAGCCCATAAAAACACCTGAAGCGCCGCTTGCTAAACAAAAAGAACTTCACTATCAGAAAGATTCGAAGGATGGTGAGGCAATAGGGGTACCATTTTGATTCGATGTGTTAGGCTAGTTAGCCAACATTCCTGCCCGAATTACACTCTATGAGCTTCTGCAACTATCGAAGGCAACAAAAGATGCCCTAAGAGAAGCCTTGGCTAATTCAGAAACTTTCCTCGCACAAATTGCAGAACCATCTGCTGACGAGAAAGATCCTTGCTCGAGCTGCCATCAAACAACGAGAAAGATCCCACATATAACATTCTCACCTAAAGACATGCAGGTGAAGAACCCGAAGCACAATAGACCTCTATATTGGGTATGTTGGCTCAGCTAAGGTGAGCCGAATCCTGATTGATCCCGATTCTGCACTTAAGCATCAACCCTCACATATTGATGCAATTCCTCGACATTTCTGCTAGTCGTTTGACTCCCACCAATACCACCATCCATGGGTTTATAACCAATGGTAGTTATCCTTAAGAAAAGATACGACTTCGATGCCAAATTGGAGATTTGAAGTTAAAAGTTGTGTTACGCCATCGATACAGACACGTCATATAACATTCTGCTCGAGCGTCTCTGGATCCACGCCTATATGGTGATCCAATCGACACTCCATCAATGCATAAAGTACACCGACGAAGAAGATCCCATCGACACTCCATCAATGCATAAAGTACACCGACGAAGAAGGCAAAGTGCATACATTGATAGCAGATAAGCAACCATTCAGGGGGGGGGAGAATTACTTAACTTAACTGATGCCACGCTATACCAAGAGGCCTATGGAACTTCCTAAGAGCTAGTAGAGGAAAGTTACGACAGTGGTAACGAGGCAGATACAGAGCCCGAGCCAGACGAGGATGGCGATTTTGAGTTCGAAATAAATCCATTTGTAATTAGTTTAGATAATATGGATATACTTAGTGCCACCGATGAGCTAGGCGAATGGACCATTAATGACAACGTAGGATTTGCTTACCTACTGTTGTTTCGGATTCTGTGCCCTCCTGTACGAGCACAGAGGTAGATAGCTTGTCTGAGTTGGGAACGTTGGCGACCTTTCACTTACCGATACGATCATCACTCGCTATACAAACAAAAATAGTTGATCCAAACGGCGTTGTTTTTGAGGTACCTCCTCAAAAGCCAAACCAACATCCCATAATATTTGGAAGAGTTGAATCGCGAGCCAATCCAAATCTAGGTGATGACAGTGATGGCTAAGTATCACCACAGTTTGAACTCTATGAACCGAATTCATATCGAATGATGAGAAAGATGAGTTATTATTTAACCTCCAAGCAAGGCTTAAACTTTGGAAAAGGAAGGAGGAATCTATTATGCTCATTTGTACCAAAGGGCAAGAACCCGGATTATTACTACAAAACCCGTAGGGGTCTGGGTTACGTCACGCCTTCAGAAACAAAATAGGAACAACCAACCAGCCACAACAGATTCAGATTCGAATATAAGTACTGGACCTATATTCCAAGCTCTTATATCGAACATGACCTCTGCAATTTTTAACGCAGAAGAAAAGGATCCACCTCTATCATTAGAAGATCCATAGGTCCAACACATGGAAGCCCAATAGGACATGCGGTTTGAGCAACGAGAACCACCCACTGAAAACAAGGTAATCCAAGTTAACATAGGAACTGAGGAGAATCCAAAGCCCATCTTTGTAAGTGAGAACTTGCTTTATCCAAAAAAGATCTATTAACTTTGATAAAAGAGTATATAGATGTTTTCGCCTGGAATTATGAAAACATATCGGACCTAGATCCGGACGTCGCAGCCCATCGGCTCAATATCAAGCCGGAAGTGAAGCCAATAAAACAGCAACAAAGGCGCTTTCACCTTGAATTAATGGAAGCAATAGAAGCCGAAGTCAAAAAACTTGTTGATTCGGGTTTTATCCGTGAAGAGCAACATTCCGATTGGGTGGCAAACATTGTCCCCATACTTAAAAAGAACGGTAAGATCTGAATATGCATAGATTTTCAGGATCTTAACGTTGTCTGCCCTAAAAATGAGTTCCCACTGCCCATAACCGACGTCATGATAGACAACACATGCGGCTATGAGAAAATGTCCTTTATGAATGGTTTCTCAGGATATAATCAGATCAAGATGCGCCACGAGGCCGAAAAGCACAGCTTTTAGGACTTCGTTAGGGATATACTGTTATACAGTGATACCTTTCGAATTAAAGAATGCTGGCGCAACCTACCAACGAGCAATAAGCGTCATCTTTCAAGAACATTTAAGTAAGATTGTCGAATGCTACGTGGATGACTTGACGGTTAAAAGCAAGAAAAAAGAGGATCACTTGAAAGACTTGAGGACCTTATTCGAACTCATGAGGAAGCATCAACTGAAGATAAACCCCACCAAATCTTTTCTGGGGGTATCAAGTGGCAAGTTCTTGTGATTCGTTGTGACCTCGAAGGGAATCCACCTTGATTCCGATAAAATTAAGGCGATTCAAGAAATACAGCCACCTCGTAGTCCGAAAGAACTTGGAGAGTTGCAAGGGAGACTGGCTTATATTCGACGATTTATTGCCAACTTGTCAGGATGATGCCAACCATTCACAAGGCTCATGAAGAAGAGAGTGTCATTCATCTGGGATGAAGCATGCCAGTAGGCCTTCGATGACATGAAAAGGTATATGACAAATCCACCTGTTCTAACAGTCCCGGTTCTAGAGAAACTTTTCCTCATCTACGTGAGATCAATGGACCACGCCTTAAGAGCTTTATTAGCACAATATAATGAGCAAAGTCAAGAGCAGGCCATCTATTACTTAAACCGCACCATGATTGGCATCGAGCATAGGTATAACTCGATCGAGAAAATGCAACACTACATAGCTGGACAGACGATTCATGTCATCTCTCGGATTAACCCGTTGAAGTTTCTCATGACAAAATCGGGTGCACTAAATGGGAGTTAGCAAAGTAGGCACTCCTATTATCGTCGTACGATGTACGTTTTGTCCCACAGAAGGCCATAAAAAGACGAGCAATAGCAAACTTTCTCGCATAACACCCTGTACCAAAGAATCCAAAACTCCAGAACGACATCACTGGCGAAACTGCTCAAAGTCAACCTGGTCAACAAGGAACAGACCTGACAACACTTCTTTGATAGAGCAGCAAGGAGAACCGCAGCCAGAGTGGGAGTTGTACTAATTAAGTCCCCATAAACAAGCGATCCCAGAGGTATTCACTCACTGAATTGTGCACAAATAATGTTGCAAAATACAACGCACTCATTGTTGGCCTCAAATTAGCTCGACGACTTGGGGTGAAACACCTTAAAGTTTATGGAGATTCCAAGCTCATTGTCAATCAAATGACTAGAGAATATGAAGTGAAGCATGAAGACCTCATCCCTTATCTTGAAGTAGCAATTAAGTTAGCCAACAAATTCGAAAGATCCTGCATTAATCATGTTCCCAGACACGTGAACGTGTATACAGACGCTCTTGCTTTCCTGGCCGCAACCTTAGCTATGCCACCCGGAACAAGCAAACAAATCTCAATAGAGAGTCGGGACCTTTTGCATCCAAAGACGTTATTCGAGGAGGTATACCAAGTAAGTTCGGATCTCGAACCTCACGTTATTCGAGGAGGTATACCAAGTAAGTTCGGATCTCGAACCTTGCGATTGGCGCTTCCCTTTTATTGACTATGCATTATATGAAATCCTCCCGGAAGACCCCAAAGAGGCAGCCTCAATTAGAAAGAGGATGTCCAAATACTACTACGATGCAATGTCGCATATATTGTACCGGAGATCGCATGACGGCGTTCTGCTACGTTGCCTTTCAAAGAAAGAGACTGACGAAGTAATCCATGAAATGCACAGCGGTACCTGCAGGGCCCACCGGCCAGGGCCCAAGCTATGAGACCGTATAAGAAGACTTAGCTATTTTTGACCAAAAATAATTGCAGATGCCGTGAACTATGCAAAGCGCTGTCACGTCTGCCAAATACATGCAAATTTCATTCACCAACTGCCGAAATACCTATATAACTCTGTCGCTAGCTAGCCGTTTGAAGCCTGAGGCATGGATATCATCGGTCCAATTACTCCGCCATCATCTAAAAGGCACCGTTTTATACTCGCTATAACAGACTACTTTTCTAAGTGGGCAGAGACCGTCCCTATGATGGAAGTGAAGATGACAGATGTTATCAAACTTATTAAGCACCACGTGATATACCGCTTTGGCGTACCCATGCTGATTATCCACGATAATGGTTCCCAGTTTGCTAACCAAGGATTCACGCAATTCTGTAGTAAATTCATAATCCAGAACATTGCGTTGACACCTTATAATCTGACAGCAAACAGACTAGCCAAGACCTTCATAAGACCATTGTTAAGCTGCTTAAAAAATTTGTGTTCTCCAGTAAGCAAGACTAGGACGACAAGCTAGGAGGATGCTTGTGGGCTCACCGAACCACAATCCGAACTCTAACAAAAACTATACCACTCTCCTTAGTTTATGGGTGCGAAGCAGTTTTGCCACTCGAGATACAAACACCGTCTCTACGAGTTGCATTAACTGCAGAAATAACGATAGAAGAACAACACCAGCGACGATTGTGAGAACTCGAAATGCTGGATGAAAAGTATTAAAAGGCACAGTAGCAAATAGAGCTATATCAGGCATGGATTTTGAAGGCTTTCGGCAAAAAAGTCAAGCAAAGAACCTTCAAAGAAAGAGATTTGGTCTTATCTATTAAAAGACCAATGATTATGACCCACAAAACTAAAAAAAAGTTTGAGTCCAAGTGGAAAGGCCCCTTTGTGGTAAAAACTGTCTACTCAAACGGAGCATATCACCTAATCAACCAAGTCGGGGATAGAATAATGATGCCTATCAATAGCAGATTCTTGAAGAGATACTACATATAGTCACTCTCTTCTCCAAAAAAAACCGTGCAGATAGCAAATTTTATTGTCCAAATACCACCTAGGTAAAGGGAAGAGAACTTATTTCTCAACAACCCTATCATACTAGCGGGTAAAAGTATGAAGTCAAACAGCCGAAAGCCGAAAGACGAAAGAAAAAATGAATGTTTGACATTTAAGTCCAAGCAAAAACTCTCGACAACTCATCATGTTGAAGGGAATAACATGGCTAGCCCAACGCAAACGGTGGTTGATAAAGACATACCAAATCCGTTTATAGCTGGGGTCTGCTAAAAATTCCATAAATCTATCATATTAAGCTCTTATTTCTGACAGCGAGATTTAAACCATCTCATTCGTATCACTATATGGAAGACACTTGTCACAAACTTGTGATGTTAAACTCTCATCTCTGACAATGAGATCTGAATCATCTCACTTATTTCATAAATTACCCTATACGTACTTCAATAAACAATCGTTCTTATAACCTTGATCCGATCATAACTCTGTCTGCTTTCCAAGCGAATCACCCCGACTTTGTCTACTTTCCAGGCGAGTCAACAACAAATCTCAAATCGATTCTGCCACTTATCTAGGAAAATCACCCCGTCTTTGCATGTTTTCCACGCGAGTAACCCCCAAAACAAACTCCGAAATTAAAAACTTGTTATGGTTCCACAATACCCATGATAAGCTCCATCTTTCGCAACTCTATTTTTAAAAGATTCACAAATCCACAACTCCAATTTTCACATCGGCTTTGTCTACTTTCCAAACAAGTCATTCCAAAAAAAAGTGGCCATGGAGGTGACGTAATCTTGGCAAAACTCCACATACAAGTCCCCTTTCTTCAGGAGATTTACTCTGAAACCCCGAAGCATCCACAAGTGTATCACACAGCAATTTCAGAATAAAGCAACTTATTGAGGAAATGGTTGTTAATTCAACAAAACAAAGGAGAGAAACAAGGCAGCATAAACAATCTTATTATTCATCTAAAGCAAAAAGACAGAAAAAGAAGACAAGGAAAGAGAGGAAGAAAGATTTAAGGGTTGCCCAAAGCCCTTAAACTTGACCCTGCATCTTCAAGAGCTGCTCGCCGAGTCTCCTCCACAGTTGATAGTATTTGACGGCGTAATTCATCTTTATTGATAGCCAGCTACTGGGTAGCTTGCACCCTAAGCGTCCTCAGTCACCTTACTACGCATGTTAACCTCATGTAGAAACTGGCCGAAGCACAGAACAAGTTCGTCCTGCCCCTTCAGCACTTCATCCTCCTTCGATTGAGTGGCCGCAAGAATGGCTTGAGCTTTGCCAATCGTCTCACGAACACGGTCTATAGCAGCCTGATTGGCGTTCAGCTCAAATCTCACCTCCTCTATTTCTTCATTAATAGCCTCTTAACTTGCCTGGAGGTTACCAACTTCTGTGGTCCAAACTTCTTGATAGCGAAACTCTTCTTGCCGCGCAATTATCTCCGCCCTATGACGAGTGACTTCGATTTCTGTTATGGCAATGACATCAGCTCATCAAAAAGTCTTTAATGCCCGAACCTATTCATCCAAGGCAGACAGGCGGGCCCGATAGCGAGCAGCTCGTTATAATCCACCGATGTTCTCATTGTTGGTCAAATAATTCAACATCAGGCGCCCAAGGTCTATGGAACAACGATCATCTAAGAACATAAACACGCACCGCCGCAACAAGCGCAAGAAGTCCATGACGCTGTGCTAGAAAAACTCTTTAAGTGGATTGTCATCAGGAACAACTTGGATTGAGGCCGAACTAGTGTTGAAGCAGGAGTCACAGAAGGTGTCGCGATAGTAGAAGTTTCGTAGCTTAATACTGCCATGATATGCGACACCAATAATTGCAACAATGGACGAGCTGACTCTGGAATCTTGGATGAAGGCCCCCTGGAGTTACTATGATGGTGGTAATGGGGGGCAGACTCCGAAGGAAGACTCTCTTCCAAAATATTCTCAGTGCAAAATCCTGCCCCCTCAAAAGAAAACACTAATGATGGTTCAGACGAAGCAAGTTTCCCGGTCGAAGGCCCCATGCCATGATCAGTAGACAATGAGGTAGCGATGACCTCTATGAATGCCGACGTAGGTGGAGTCAGAGTTGCGACAATAGCGGCTGGCAGACTATGCGGTTGAACACCGACATCTACAAAATAAGCATAATCAATGAATAATAAAAAATATAACGGAATGCAAGTCTTATGTCAATGCGGGCACCAAACTTATGGATTCACGAAAACGTCTTTACTGAACTCTTTGTACAGCTCATTGTATTGATTTGATGCTTGAAGATATAGACAAGATGACAATCCATAAGGAGACTCTTGAAACAGTAAAAGTGATCATACAATTCATATATAACAATGGCTGAATTTTGAGTTTGATACGGACATATATGAAAGGAAAGGAACTGTTAAGGTCAGCCATCATTCGATTCTCTACGTCATTCTTGACTTTACAAAGACTATAAATTAAGACAACCATTGAAGATGTTTGATTCTGATGATTTCACCAAGAATGCTTAGGCGAAAAAACCGAATGCAGTGAAGGCAAAAATGATAGTGCTATCTAGCAAAAGCTTTTGAGGCCGAGTTCTCTTTTACTTAAGCATCACACTTCCTCTGGTTTATGTGCTGCAAGAGGTGGATTCAGATGTGAAATCTTCCATTCCTTTTCTATATGAGATACTTGACAGTTGCAAAGAGAGAATTGTCGATTCTGTGGTGACAGTAAGAGGAAGTACATGCCATACTAGAATTTGATTGATAAGAGATGGACAGGCATGTTGCATAGACCCTTCCATGCAACGGCTTAATTTCTAAATCCTAGATACTTCTACAATGACATACTCCAATATTCCTGAGGTTAGAAGAGGTCTTCGTGAATGTATGCAACGAATGATCCCCGATCTCAATGAGTATGCACAAGTTGATATGAAGCTGGATTAGTATAAACAGAAACTTGGAGAATTTGGATCCCCGCTAGTTCAAATGACTATGAAATAATATGAATGCTTGAAATCCTAGTACATCATAATTCATTGTTTTTATGCTTAGAGTTCTATTTGTAGAGATATCATTAAATTATTTTTTTATATTTTTTAACACCAAAATTAATTATCTATTTTAGCTGTCTGGTGAGAAAGATTTGGAAAGGATGTTCCAACACCCCAAAATTTTGTAATTCGAATTCTCTCTCTTCCGACTAGTGCTTCTGGATGTGAACGCAATTGGAGCACTTTTGAGCAAGTATGAATTTAAAAAAAAAAAGCTTAATATATTATTTTTTTAAAATACTTTATTTATCATCATGCTCATATAACAATTCACAACTTTGTTAAAGGTGCATTCAAAAGGAAAATATCGTTTGGAGCAAGAATGCCTACATTCTCTCGTGTACATCATGTACAATATTAAATTTAGAGAGAAATATTAGGAGGCGAATGAATTTGGTTCCAATTTTGATAAATGACGCGACATCAAAAGATGAATGGCTTGTTGAGAGTAAAGAGCCTTATCTCTCAGAAAATCTTAGATTGCTAGATAAACCTACTAATGACGATTCTAATACAAGAATAAATTATTTCGTAGAAATCACCGCAATTAATAACAATCAAAATGTTATTCCACCCATTGTGGATAAGAGAGACAAGCAAGATAAAACTGAAACCCCAACAAAGAAACGAAGGCTCGATACTTCTTGTAAGTTATCAAATTTTTACAATTTAATATTCTTAAATGAATATTCTACTATCATAATTTGAGTATTTAATAACATCCTAATTTGCATATCTCTTGTGTAGCATTTTCTTCGGACAAAGAAAAATAATTGATGATATTTTTGATGAGACGGGCGATGATATCAATTCGGAAGATGCAACTTACATTTTGGAGGAGAATGATCTTGTTATTATAGATTAGATGATGACATGGGTTTATATTCATCTTATAAAGAAAAACAGTATTTTGTTGTGTATGATTTATAATCATGTAATCAATTTGTATATTGTGATGTGAAGTAGTAAACTACGAATTTTAAACATACTTTAAAAAATTATTGTGATATTTGCTATGAAATTTTAAAATTTTTCTATGCCTTTAAATTGATTTTACAGTATTTTATATGATTTTTAAGATTTATTTACTTATTTATGAAAATTATTAAATATGATTTTATATTTATTTTAATTAAATAAATACAAAATTGTGTAACCTACATTATGCATTACGTTATTTGCTACATAACCTAATAAAAAAACATTACATTAACGCTAACGTTATTGTTATTTTAAACATTGGCGACATGTATCAGACATATAATCAGATTTTCAACTATCTGATACTATATCACCCTATTAATATCGGTATTAGCAGCAAAGGATCGTACTGTCCAAGAAAAATCTAATATTAGGCAATGTCTACTTATATATCGATAAAGCACACGATTAGAACCAACAAAGCTCTAAACAACTAGGAAATCTTGTACATGAAAAAGATGAAGAGGGAAAATTTGAATTGATGTCTTACCTTCAAAACATCACAATCAATCCACGGCTGACAAAACAACTAAATGGATTATCAGAGATTATTGGAAGGAGTCCTTGGTCCCTTCAAGGAGTGTTTTAAGTAGTATTTTAAACCGGTCAATATACGGATACATCGGTCAATATTCCAGTTTCTACCCTTAACAATATAATATGGTTTTACTTTCTATACCATTTCAGGTTTCGGACCGAAATGAACCAATATATTGGTTCCAAGATGAGACATCGCGCAATATTTCAAATCAAAATATTGCCTCGCAAGCAATAATATCGTATCTTTCTATTATCTTTCTATTATGTAAAAAACCTAACACGACTGGTTAGCTCATAAACTGAATGACGTATACGCGTAAGAGAGAATTAGGGCTCAATTGGTAGTCGCTTGCCCTTTTCTTCATCAATAGTGGCGACAACAAGATGTGGCCGCCAATTACACCTTATGTATTATTTTATTTTTGTTTTGAAGGTTGGGCATTCAGTAGGTACGTCCTGAAGCATTTGAGAGTATTCAATAAATGTCAAGTTATTAGTGATGAATATTCAATCAGAATCGTCAGATCTCGGGAAAATTCGACCGACTTTGATTGGACAGATGAATCAAGACTTATACCGTTACACTTGGCCAGAACCAGACTGAACTCTGACTATACTTGATCAGTTGGATGCAATCGGACTTTAACGAAGTCGGTCAGGGTTAGAGTTTTTGCTAGTGTCATCTCCCACCTAATCATTCAATTGATTCTTAATAGATTTTCGTCGGCGGTGAGTCTCCATCTTTTTCGATGGTGACAAGCTATTAGCAAAATTATGCGACAGATTAGAAATTTTGGGTGGAATACAGAAATTTCATAAGACATGAAGTAGCAATCAAATCTAAGAGCCTAGTGCGGTTAAATCAGAGGGCAAAAGCGTGTGCGTCACCGACTCATCCTATTTACACAAGATTAAACACCCCCCACTTAATTACCCACTCTGTTGTAGAACCTACTTTCAGTGGATTGAAAAATTAGACAAAAAGCTTATCGTCATATGCAAACATGTGGGGATCAGTTGCGATTGAAATTAAATTTAATTCAGTTAATAATTAAAATCACTTTGAAAAGCAACTGAAGCCTGCCACGACTAAAAAAAATAGTAAATATGTGACCATTATTAGGACACTCTCTCTCCTGTGGAAGTTGCCCTTGGGTGCTCGTAATCAATGCGATTGTGAGCTCCTACATCTCCATCCTCTCCCCCAATTCTTAATTAGAATTGCATTTCAAATTCCCACCTGTGCTTGATTAATCAACAACATGGGCAGTTGAGGATACCAAAGTCTCATTGCCGCCTTGCCACATCATTCTCATCTCGACCAATGCCAACCACTCTATCACCCTCTTTTGTCCATACTTGGGAATCACATTCAGATAGATTAGAAGACCAACCGACTTCGACAACATTTTGACTGCCTCTGACCGGTTACCATTTTAAAATATGACTATGACAGTACTAAATCTTTGCACTCCGACCGAACTCCGACCTACCCAGAGTCAGTCGACTTGGCCAGAGTCGGGTTAGCCTATTTATCCCTACAAACTATTTATAGACTCAATGTAAATTGTTAAAATAGGTATCCCTTAAGACCCTAACTTGTTATAAATTTATAAGTTTTATAGTCATAATATGTATATTTATTATCAAACAAGATGTCAGATAATTAGTAAATATCGTGATATATCAACCAATATATGATTTTCGATATAGAATTTCATCGACTGAAATGTCACTGGTATCTAATATATAAAACCCTATCCCCTGCATGCTGAAGTGGTCGTGATGGGGGAGGTTCCATCTCCAGTAAAAAAGGAGAGAGGAGTGATTGCATAAGATTCGATCTTGGGGATAAAGCCTCTCCATCGAGGCAGATAGACAAGCAACACTGAGAGGCGAGCAATGTCAATGACAATTTTTCCTTTTTCTCCTAATCTACGGTATATATAATGGATTTGGTTTGAGTAGGACATGGATTAACCTTATATAAGATCGGGTGGGTTTGGATTGGGTGCGAACCTATCCGTACCCAACCCATCTATATATAAATGGAGAGGGTCTACGATATGCCCAAACCCAACATAGATCAAACTCATCTTTTATACTATGCTAAAAGTAGACAAATTAAGAAAATTACAAAAGACAAAAAGTTTTGGACTCCCACATTTTTGGGCAACTATTTAAATAATATTTAAAATTCTCATTGCATGCCATTGGTGTTAGTATTGTATTGTAGATGTGCTTTCTATTAAACTCTAATTTTAATATAAATTCATTAAGCACTAAAAAAATACAACAATTTCTAGTAATTAATTTTAAAAGAGAAAGTAGTTAACGTACTTCAAAATATTACTTACATGAAATATTGTCCCAAGTACCATTTTATACAATATTCATTGAATTGTGACCAAAACTGTAATCAATTAATTTGTAAAAATATATCAAAATATTAAAGTAATCGTATTTTGCTTTCTTAAAAAAATAAAGTAGTCGATACCAACATCTGATATAGCCAATCCAAATATGGCTAACATTCCTTATATTGATGACTCCGATGCATAATATGATCTGCCTATTCCTATAACAATAGTGATACTGATATTTAAAGCCTTGACCACCCTGATCATTTATGCAAAACAAGATTTATGCTGCTACATCATTTATAATATTCCTTTTACTTTACTAGAACAATTATGTAAGCAGTTGCAAAATAATAGTTATATCAAAAAATCTTCCCCTATTTGTCATTTGCAATATGAGCTACTTATAGAGGTAAAGAGCATCAGAAAACTGCATCTGCATAACATATGGTAGCCTCAAATATGAAAAGAGCCTTCCAATTCAGTTCAGCAACGTATAAGCGTATATACAATCTCATGTAGAAGTGAAGAAATTTTGTGACTCAAGTAAACTTATCATAATGCTAATATGGAAATATCAGGATGGTAACTTACATTGTGAGGGTTGTTATGAACAATATCAACTGCTTCTTGGTTGCTAAGGTGCTCCCATAGCCCATCAGATGCAAATATCAGAAACTGGTCATGTGGTTGTAGTTGGTGCACAGAGATTGATGGTTCTGAACTGAGAATTGGTTTTTTGAAAGGTTCACGAAGACGAAATTTAGTATATAATGGCTCCCGATTATACTCTGACTTTTTCAGGTATACATCACCAATTGACCTAGAAACCTGCAACATAGTTCAATTTTGTAAGACTTATAAGTTGCAAGTTCTAGCTTAATCCAGCAACAGCAATAAAAAAAAAATCAAAGAGAAACTGAAGCAAGGAATTAATGCTCAAGAAATTGATTTACTGATATAAACGTTTGCAGACGACTTAAATATAATAATAACTTCCAAAGCTACTGGAAACCACCAAACATTATCTTCTATAACAATGGGAAGCAAATATTACCTTCGATGGAAAGGTTTCGGCGTAAATAGAACTGCGCAGAGTTTTAACGGAAAGGGATTTAGATAACAAGATAGAAAACAGAAAATACGGTCTGGTAAAGGCTATGTATATACTGTAAATTGAACTAATCTGAACATTTTTTTCCCATAGCATTATTCAAGGGAAGAGTTTTATAGGAAAGGAAATTATATAACATGATGCAAACAAAGAAAATACTATCTGATAAGGGAACGTATATGAATTGCAAATTGCAATGTGCATCCCATACCAAAGATATTAAGCACAGTGGCATAACTGATTATTGTTTCTATTTCTAGACGAAAAGTTGATTCATTTTGAAGAACAGAAAAGCATGGCTCTGAGGCGTAGAGCAGTCAATAAAAGTTAGATTGGACTATAGGACGTCCTAGGTTTAAGTGCAGTTTATAGGACAAACAAGATAAAACTTTCTGTATATAGAAAATTTATAAGACATATAACACCACTATACTAAGAAAAGGGAATATAATATGCATATAACAGAAACAACAGAAAGGAAGCCTTCATACCAAGTTTTGGCCGCAGCTACATGAACCATTTTTATCGCATCATGTGCTAGGAAGCACGAACATAGACACATATTCAGACACGGATTCGCATACTGTGGATTTGTGAAAAAATGAGGATATGGACATGGTAAGGATAGGAAAAAAAATATAAATACAAGTATATATTCTTATAATATTAACATAATAATTTTATTAAAATATCCAAAAAGAAAGTGCTGACAATGTATAGATTTATATCTCTTTATTCCTTTATAAAGGATAAATCTTACAATCAACCATATATTTATATCTCACCCTCAAGCTCTATAAGCAAAGAGATAAAAAGAAAAGGCGGTGATAACAGTGGGTCACTGATCAGCGTAGAATGTGAAAACTGAAAATCACTTCTTCAAACATAAAATTAAATAAGACACATTTCAAAAAAAAATAATAATAATCAAGTATAACTTTATAAAACTAATTATAGGTAAATGTTACCAATTTAGTAATGATTACTTTTAGTTTTCGCAAACCATCTAACTCCTTTTTTAGACACAACTTATAAGAAGTTTAAATACGGCCAATACACAACTCACAAGAAGGTCGGACACAGCAATAACATGGCATTTTTTTCTTTTATTTTATTGTATACGCCAGGTAGCGCATCCAACACAGTCTTCTAACGTGTCTGTAACGTATTTGCATCAGATACGTGTCTAACACGGACATGATATTCCTAGCAACGTATCCGTGCTTCTTAGATCCTGTGTTCATTTTGGTTGACTCCTAACGACAATATAAGGTTTAAATAATCAAAATAAGTATCCGTATCAACCAATTGTAAATGGCATCAAAATCACAATATCAGGCATATTATATTGGCAATATCAGAAATATCTGCAATATCAGATCGATATTAGAGTGCATATCACGTATCAAGAACCTTAGATATATGCGATATATATCAGTTTCGATTGATATTTAAAACCTTGCTATTGGCATGTTCTGATATTTGTAAAGACGTAAGTTATAGTATAAATGATATAGCTATACTCTGGGATGATGTAAGCAAACCATACTGCATCTCTTTAAATACGATAAAGTGATAAGAACACCCATACAGTATACAATATAAATGCTAGAAGGTCGATGACAATATACAGGTGATATGAAAACAAAAACATAATTTCCATCTTTATAATGTTAGCATGACAAGGAAAACCAAGAGGTTTTAGCTGCCATATTTGAAGTGTGGTATAATGCCGTCAAGGAGGCCACCTAAGTTGATGTCATGATAGACTGCCTACTACTCTATGTAGGCTACCTTATGGCCAGACATAGAAGAACTAGAGACAAACATAAGTTCATTAATTTGCACCATTATATCTTTCATTTAGTTCTTCATAATTGTGAGCAAACTTTGCATGCAATTAAAACTGCAATAATCTCAATCAGCCACTTGGTCCTTGGCAGCATAAAAATACTGAAGCAATTGAGACATGCAGTATGGAATGTCAGATGGAAGCCAGCAGGCAGAAATGAGGTAGGAACCAGCTGGGGACTCCAAAAATATGATGTGGACACAGCCTACCACCTCCTCACCACCTATAATTCATGGTAAATTGGTTTCGTGTATGAAGAAAACTAGAATTCTTGCATCCATTCATCTTCAAATCAAGATTGCCATTAGAAACTGATTCCGTTGATCTCTGGAGATCCACATAACAGTACAGATCCTAAATTGCCTAAAATGTTTGCTTCTCTAAATATGATCATTCTGTGGTCTTAACTTAAAATTGTTTATTGCGAAAGAACAACTGAATTAAGATAAGCCAGGCATGCGATGGGCATACCATGACAGTGACAAAGACACACGACAAATAAGGTATAATCAATAAACAGCCATAAATAAAACACAAACAAATGGTCCTATATGATAATAATTTATGACTAAATTATTTATAACAAATTTATTGCGCAACTAAATATTAGTTTTGCATTACCAGCTATTTAACATGAGAGCAAAATTAAGGTTATCTAGATACCTCCGAAAAACTTATTTTGTTTTGTATGAAACCATATTTATTTTATGCACTTCCACCATGGCCAATGAATAACAAACACGGACTAAAGGAGAGATAATACAGAACTTTGAAGTAAAACTGTGCAAACTTTTGTGCATTATTTATTCCTTTATAATAGAAAAATTATGAAAATGTAACAAAAATTAGGGTAAAAAATTAGAAATAGTAAAAAGATTCCCAATTGTGAACCAGCATATGTTTAGTTGGCACATTAAAGGAGAAAAGATGAGAAGGGTAAGGGGGCATTTCTCAAGAAAAGATTTGGATAACTTTTTAAAAGCCAATACCCTAATCACTTTTAAAGCCCGAGACCTGATGGTTAAATCAAAAATATCGGTCACTACAGGGCTATCAGATATATTGACAATATTGGCAATGTTGGTACTAATATTACAGGGTCTAAATCAGATATCTATGGAAGTGCATTGGTATTACATAAACCCTGTTACTGTCAATATAGTATATATGATACTGCTACTTTAGATAGACAGATACCATAAACTATTGGCTGATGATGGTGCCAATTCCAACATTTTAAATCTTGACTTAGATGTAGTGACTGATGATGCCAACTGTTGGGGAAAGGACTCGTGCATTTGCGTAACATGTTTAAGAAAGGATTGGAGGAAAGTACTAAGCACCAGCATTTGAAGGTGGAAGATGCTCAAAGAAGCATGGAAGGGAGAGGTTGAAGGAGGGTTTTTAGAATAAATGCCAAGAATTAACATAGAAGGGAAAAATGATGCACCTCTTAAATAAAAATGCAAGGGAAAGACACAAAAGGAAACATATCAATAAAACTGGTAAATATAAGAAATTAACAATGAAAAACTAACAATCCACAAGTAGTTAAAAATAATGATAAGATTCATGGAGTGCTTCCATCCATTGAATATATTTGCAAGTAATATCCAGTAGTCAGGATTATGTATCTTAACGTGAGACTTCATGAGAAGAAGAACATATTGATCTAAAATTAATATGCCAGAAAGATGCCATTAAGTCATTAATTAGCCTTTACACACACCACTTCATGGCGATTAGATTTAAAAACTTCACCGTAATTGTATCCGATATTTTTGTTTTACAATGTTGGAGTCAGGCTAGAAGGCAATAGATATTTTAAAGCAACAAGAAAAGTAACTACTGATACTGGCATGATGCAAAACTGAAGTGATTTAGGATTGCGGTAGGGATTTGGCGGATTTGAGAAAGCACAAGTTAGGGTTTTAAGAAAAATAAAAAAGATAGGATTTGGAACTCACACCAAGCAAATCAGACTCATTCTCACACATCACACGTAAAAGATTTAAGAGTAACAAATCATATACTCTCAAAGAAATAAATTGCTTCCATAATAATTCTCTAATTAACTGATAGTTCATATATGGCTATATATAGCTCAAAAATACGCGCATCACACATGCTAATAAAATAAAATAAAGGGTTAATTACACTCAGACCTCCTGTAGTATGGAGATGTATAACTTATTACCCCTAAAGTTTTAAACTCTTACTTAGACTCCTAAACCGCAGAAAAAATATTTTCATCTGAATTTTCCTGTCAGTTTTTTTTTTTGCGGTCTAGAGAGTCTAAGTGAGAGTTTCAAACTTTAGGAGTGATAAATTATATACCCCTCATACTATATAGGGTCTGAGTGTAATTAACCCTAAAATAAATATCTACTACTAAAACCTCAATAAAATATAATAAATCTAAACAATAAATCATAGTCATTCGATGTCCTCATTTATTCTCCCTAGTTTGAGAAGATTTACCTTTGGTGAATAAATGTGAAGACATATCTGAACATGTTCAAGTTGAACTTGTGGACTACTTAAATCATCTATTATGATCAATTGGAATCTAAGGCCACCATGCCAATATTGACCGCAATAATATGATATGAGGAGCTCACATGTAGAATCTCACTATGATGTTGGTATCTAAAAGTAGACTTCAAATCAACCGATGCAACACTTACGCCAAAACTAATTAGTCTTGACAAAAATGGGTAGAAAGTATCATAGTAGACTTCAATAAAGTCATCAAAGTTGGCTTCATCATCACAATCGAAATAGACTCCTTAAGCGAGGACGAAACTGAAACAAGAGGTGAAGGTGTGAATCGAGGTTTGCATGATAATGCAATAGATTCAAACTCAATTTCAGATACCAATTATAGCTCTGGTATGGTATCAAATTCTACTTTAGACTCTATGGCATCAAATTCTACTTTAGAGTCCTGATGTTCTCATTGGGCTCTACCTCTAATTCTTATCTCTTTTTAGTTCTTAAACTATGTCTTAGACTTTGGTCTTGGGATACTTTCAATCTTGAGCTCCACTGAAGGAAAGAAGGGAGATTTAGAAAATAATTTGCAAGATGACGCAGAGCATGCCGAACATGAAGGAGAGCTTACAAATCTCCAAAATTAACATACTATACATGTGTCATTGCACCAAGAAGAAGATTTTTCAACCAACTTAAATAAGTATAAAGTTATTTAAATCAGATCCGACCTTAGAGAAACAAATGGCAAAAATCTTCAGGATGGCTTACCTAATCTTCATAACTATACCAATCATTAAAACCCCAAAATTCGAGATAGCGTCATGTATATCAAGCTCAACTTTCTTTGGATATCCGTCAGTACAAACGTATCGCCACAAAATATGAATCCCATGGTTAAAAATTTTAAGTGAAGAAAGCAGAGAATCAACGATTCAAATCAAACTTGAAATAGACGTTAAAATACCCAATAGACCCTTAATACGTCTTTATTGTTGATAGGGGGAGAGATCTTGAATGTTTGCAGACTCGGCCCAATGTTGGCTCCAAAAACTAGCACGAGTCGATCGGATGTTGTAGTCAACTCGGGAAAGTCGTTCCCCTGTATTAGGCTATACTGAGCCAAGTTCGACTTGGATCCTAAAAACAATTTGGATATGAACCAATGGTGCTATGATTGCCTATGTTCTACGAGGTAAAACTTGAGAGGGACAGACTCTGGGAACGTTAGTAAAATTTAAAGAGGACCATAGAGGACTCAAGCAAGAATAGCAAAGGTCAACGAGATTAGATATAGCCTGCCTCGAGAGGAACTGAAGAACTTGAATCGATTTTAAAGGAGGAACAATGGAAGGTATGATTATCTAGTCGTCAATGGGGTTGGCTGACGATGAGGTGAGTTGTCCAAAATGACAACAAAGATGGAGGGCGAAGGATGTGGCATTGCTCGTACACCTAAATCTATTGGATCTTCCAAGGTCGCAAGCTCCAGTGGTTGTGGGATGACGATTGACATCAATAGTGGCGTCCATGGATAGCAAGAATTAAGCCTCACGAATGAGGAAGCCCTCGCAGTAGCATCGGCAATTAGATCTGGGGTTCCAGATTTTGTATATTTTTTCTTATTTTTCTACATTTTCACTCTTTTTTAGAATTTTTCAGAATTTTTCTCTCGTTTCTTTTGATTTTTACAAACTCAAAAAAAAATTGGAAAAGGTGGAGATAATATTTTTGGCTTCTGATACCAAATATGACAAAAATGGAAGCACTTAGGGTTTTATGGCGAGATCTGATTGACTTGGGAAAGACAAGTTAGGATTTCAAAGAAAATAACTAAAGATAAAGTTCATTCAGGTTAATCACAAGCCCACTCTCGCACATCCCAAATAAAAGTTTAGGAATAACAAATCACATGCTCTCAACGAAACAAATATTTTCCATACTAATTCTCTAATCAATAATAGTCAAAAAATATTTTTAGCCTAAAAAAGGCACCACGGTGCAATTAAACATAAAACAATTATCCTAAATTTCAATTAACACAACAAATCTAAATGATAAATCCTAGCTATTTGATGCCCCTATCAGATATGTATTGAAAATGTGAACCAAATGCTATATAGACAATATAACACTAGTCAATATTTAAGAATTTTTTGATATTGTTGATATGATGTGTTGGATACTATCAATGACAATATCATAAACCATCAAACAGACAAATTATGATTTTAAGATTTAAACTTTAATTCAAAGTAAGTTTCACATCTGTATATGAAACATGCCAAACAAACAGATGCATGCATCAAACTTACCCAATGCTTATAAAAAAACTACTCATTATGAGCAGGATAAAAAAAATTATAGGTTGTCAAGCTTGAAAGAAGAAAAAGTCTTGTTTGAACACATGGCCATGTAGATCTCTTCTTTCTAGTCTATATCTAAGTGTGAAAACGAGAATATGAACATAGAATCTTTCCAACATCGAGATTGGATGACCCAAGCTCTTGAAAGATATGAACAAGGGACCTCCACTATTGGGGAAGAAAAAGTGGATATAAAGCGAAATTGGAAGCGAATCTAGAATCGTCCTAAGAAATGTGTCATTCACATAGTAAAACAAGAAATAACAAGTTTAGAAAGACGATTTAGAAACTTTAGGCCAATGTTCTCTTTTTGCTGCGCTAAGGTTAACTCCCATTTTCTTTTAAAGCACCCCCAAGAAAATTAGTCTCTCTTCCTATAGCTCTTCTATTTTAGTTTGAAACTGAAATAAAACTCATGATAGTCGAGTAATAGTGCATGTGTTGAAAGTCCCTTCCACTGCACCAAAACTCCTAAGTTATGGTGAGGATTGAGGAAAATTATTTTGTATTTTAACACGTCCCCGCAGATTGAAGGCCCATTTTGGGCAGAAACCTGAGATTTACGTAGCGGTATATTTTTTTTTTTTAAACTCGCAATTAAATGCGCGCCCGATAGGATTTGAACCTGAGTTGCTCTGATATCATGTTAAAAGTCTCTTCCACTATACCAAAACTCCGAAATTATGGTGAGAGTTGAGAGAAATTATTTTGTATTTTAACAGCATGCATGGTTTATACTTCTCTAAGAAGGCAAGAACGCAATGTTTACATGAATGTTCGGTGTAAGCAATTTCCAAAAGTCAGGAGGTTGGGTGTAATTACACAAAACGCTATTTACTATTTAGATATCTTTTTGTAGAATTGTTCAACCATTAATCCTATAGACTCATAGGTAATTAGTTCAGTTTAGAAAGAGACCCAAAGCTTTAAAGTGCATGCAGGCGTAGCTCCCCCAGCCAACCCGACTTTCGATCCCCAACCAATTTTTTTTTTTTTTTTTTGTCAATCTGAAGTAATTCAGAGAAGCTTATGCATGCCATAACTCCCATTAATCAGAAAACAGAAGTCTACATTGCTTAATTTAAGAAATTTGTAAGCCCTCTTATTTTGTAATGGCCATTAAGTGAGTGATTTATTACATGAGTTTTCTAACTTCTAAAGGTGAGTAATAAGGACCTTCAAAAAGTATGTGTTAATTATCACTACTCTTCGTATTATATTATGATGTCATGATATAAACTCTGGAACTATGATTAAAAAATAAAATTTGTCTGTTTCTTTGGGTGAAGTAAATAATTATTTTCCATACTTGTAGAGCCATATAGGTATAAGTATAGGCATAATTCTTTGCTGGAACAAATTTTATTATGAATTTTATCAAATTATAATATAGAAAGGAATAAAGAATATGTATATGCTATGATCCACAGAACGGGTATCACGGGGGGTCAGACACAACAACCCCCAATATATAGACATAATGACACGTCTATAAAAGTGCAATTTTTTTAATATATGTATATTTTTTCATAGTACAAGTATATTTAACCAACAAAACATTTGTCAAGCAAGTGGAATACCACATTCCATCAATACGTACCGGTGAGGCAAATAAAGAGTTAAACATTTATATTAGTCGAATATGGATGATCAAACCGACAAGGCTAGTCAAACCGCAAATTTTGGTTGAGGCTGGACCTGGTAGTTTTGGAATGGGAGAAGTATTCAGCATGTTATTGTGCAAACGTTTCCCTAAAATGACTTGTACTTAAGGACGAGGCCTACCCTCTAAGCTTGTACACATAAAGAAGGAAGCTTTTTGTAAGATTAATATAATAGAGTAATTAAAAAAACTGCCAACTACAATGAACTTTGATGGTTTTACTATACATGTCTACTAGTTTAAATTTTAATATTGTGTGTTGAGGGCACAGGCAAAAATTAAAAATGATCTGGTCCAGCTCCATCCTTAATTCAACGTGGTGACTGGATTGAGCTTCCTCCCATCAAAGCGCAGTTTGTTGGGAATGGAAACTAAGCTATCCAAAACAGTTCAATTAGGCTTTGACTAACCACTAATATTGGTAAATATCATTATATTTCAAATTGGCTTTCATAAAATAAAGAAACCAGTATCTTAGTCTCATCTTTAAAATAGAATGCATGCACTTTAGAACCAAACATAATAAATCAAATTGACTTTGTTTATTATTTCTGGGTTTCTGCTAAACTTACCTAAAAATATGCTTTTCTGGCTCATAGTGGTAGATTTGGTAGTTAAAAAGAGAACAAATGTTAGAATAAACAATTAACAAATTAGTTAACATGTAATTATCCCGGCACCAAGACATACTCATCAATAGTGTTTTAAATATTGGATAGTGGTAATATATCAGCCAGCAAATTTCTATACCGAATATTAAATATCGAGCAATATATCGCAAATATTTACTTCATATCAGATGCCATATTAGATAACTTTTCAGGTGATAAATATATATGTCATGCCTACATAAAGCACATAACTCTATTTAAAACAAGTTAAAGCCTTAAGGGATACACGCTGTAGTAATTTGTGAGCCTATAAATAACTTGTCATATGTAGAATCTCCTCAGATACTTCAAGACATATACTTACTGAATTTTCAATGTTCAAAATACAAAAATGAAATCAATGCATGTAATATCCATGGCCTTGACACCAATGTCGCTTACCCGTGTCGCAATTGGCAATCACCGCTCGCAATGGAGGAACAATCAACGCATGAGGTCAACCAAGCCCAAATTCAATCTCTTCCTCGAGTAAAGGTCATCAGTTTTTTTTCCCAATTTTTTGCATAATTGAAAAAAGGCCAGATATCATTGCTTGTTGGGCAATATTCGTGGCCAAAATATTGGCTAATATCTTGCTTTTCAATTGATATCTTGTCCACTTCAAACCAAAATGTGTATCAGCTAGGGGTAAAACACCGAGACATTGGCTAATGCACCAATATAATTGCCGATATTAAAATCACTACTCATCGAAGATCAAAAATTGCGATGTTGGATATTGATACTACAACACAGCAAGAAAAACTTTTAATGGAACATTAGCATGTGAATTAAGATTTACTGGTCACCACTTCCAAAACATATTTTATTTTTACTTTCGCACTTTTATTTTTAAAATATTTTCCTTCCTCTATAGTGTGATTTCTTTTTAAGAGGCAGAATGACCACTAGAAACGATTATAAATGTGCTTCAGAAGCTCCAGCCTCAAGAGATCACCATAACTCATTTAATAACAATATTAGTCAAGGACCTAACAAATTATGAGCCAGTTTTAAACAACTGAACAAGCACAAATAGCTAAGCTTGGGTCACATGGTTTCCTTAGCAACCTGCTCATGGTCGATAGCTTACCCAACGCACCATGTAGGCCTAATAACTTCTTGTTAGGATGTGTGGATGAGATTCACCAAGAAGGCAACTAAATATTGAGAATGGTTGAAGGAAGAACCATATTCTATTAACTAAACACAACCTACTAAGTTAGTTTTAAAAAAATTATCCAAGGTAGCTACTCGCAAAAAAAAAAAAAAAGGGGTTGCTACCTGATGTAGTAAGGTTTACTGGCATAGGGAAGCAAAGCATCTGGTCAAGTCGATTCAACCAACTATAGCATAAATTTGCAAGGAGGAGGCAAGGGGGGAGCCTGGGGGCAATGGGGGCACGTGTCCCCTTACTTTGGAAAAATTCAAGGTTACATACTCATGTTTTAATGGTTAATCATAGTTAATATTTCATAATTTAGTAGGCAATTAATTCACTATCAAATGCTAAACAAATACACATATAAAATTATCAGATAGCATGATACCTTCACTGATGGCTTCTAATGAACATTCTTGCATGGATAGTGTCTAAGAGTACGTTTATGATAAAAAGCAGTTTAACATATAAACGCAGTAGACTACCGGGGTTTTCTTGATATTTTGACTCCAAACTACCTTTCTAATTTTCCCAACGAACAGGTGGACACAGATTCAAATCTAGATTGCAATCTTTGTTTTAAAAACTAACTCTTAAACTTCTTTTAAGCTTACAATAAATATACCCTTACATAAAAAATATATTCTTTTAGATCATTTTACCCAGAGACATAAGTATATACATAATAGTAAAATATTAGAATTTACTATCTAATTGTGCCCCCCCCCCCCCCCCCCCCACTCCAAAAAAGGGGGAAAAAAATGTTTTAGCTCCGTCCCTGGGAGGAGGGATCAATCTTTAAGACCTCTTAGCCTGCCTTCTATCTGACCATCTGTCCTTTTCAATTATTTGCCACATGTCATTTATAATTGTATGTACATTGTCACGTTCTCTCTCATTTTCCACTATATAATTGTGTGGCATTCTGTACATTTTAGAACGGGATTCGCTGTTAAACAAGTGCAGAATGTAATGATCACAGCAATATTCCTTTTGCTCATTACAAAGAGAAATAGATCAATTTAAATATAAAAAGTCAAGGTGTCAACCACATTTTGCTTACCAGTAGAAAATCAAGGTTGCCAGTGGTAAAAGTATATGCTTATACCAATCTAATGATACCAAAATCAAATATGGTATGACCTAGTATTTGAACTACCATAGTTTAAAACTTAACTGATATTTGAGAAACAAATAGATGATAATATGGAAATTTAGATAAATGAAATAAACATTTAACAAAAAGAAGGGAACAGCTACAAATTGCATGATGATTCTTCAAAAAAGGGGGAATACTTATTACCATAAATAAGTATATAAATATCCCACATGCAACAAAAATATAAAAACAAACAAAATAAATTTTTAAGTAATTTATATCTCCCTACTTCTTTCTCATAAACTAAAAAAGAAAGCAAAACCCACACGCGATATCAGATATTTATGATGGAAATTGGATAAGATAGAGTGTTTAGATTGTTTGGATTTAAATGGAATTTTTCAGATAGGGTTTGAGTTTTCATAAATTTTTAGTTAGATCATTACTGTTAGGGATTCGGATTTTGATTTTGAATAGAATTTTATTCTTATCATTATTGTTAAAAATTTCCTATAAATAAGCCTTGCATGCAGAAATTGGAAATTAATGAAAAAAATTGTTGAAAATTACTCCTTACATGAGAATTGTTTAAAAATCCCTCTTTGCGGATTCGTTGAGACTGAACGTGAATTTACCTAGGTGCTAAGGTCCGAACCTATTAGTTTTTTTCTAAATGCATAAAATCCCTAATTTCCAAATCCCTAAGCATAATTTAGCTTCTGTACTATGTCAAATTTACTTCAGAGCTAAACTTTTCAAAACCCAAAAATCCCCATCCACATCTCCTAACTTCCATCTTATTTTCTTTAAATTTTGTTTTTAGTTTTATTTTCAAAAAAATAGAGAAGAAATTTCATATCAGGAAAAAAAAATCCACAACAGCAACATCCAATCCCTCCCCTTCATCTCTTCCAACTGCACTATCGCTGACCCCACCCTAGCACCACCCCGCCCTTCAACCAATCACCTCTACCATCTCCCAGCGAACAATCCTCACCCGCTAGTGACACTAACCAGCTCCGTCACCTCCTGACTTCGCCAAACAACCATCTCTATCCATCTCCAGTCCCCACTTCCTTAGCACCTCTCCATCCCGATCTCACCTCCTTCCTCTCTTCACTAATAGCCAACTGTCGCCACCTCGTTGCTCCGCTTGTTGCCTCCCACAAGCCACTCTCACCCTACATTAACCGCTCTTAACTCCTCCATCTCCAACGACATCATTCCCTTGCCGGAAGTAGGGAAGCTCACGCACTGGAGTGAATGCTTCAGAAGTCCACCTTCACAACAGCCCTCCACCTCTGCTTTTGCCTCGCTAACCTCCGCTTCAACTCAACTGCACCAGCCGCAACCCTCTCCAACTTCGCCTTCCTCTCCAACTACAACTTTTGCCCTCCTCTCCAACTGCAACTTTTGCCCTCTTCCAAATTAGCAAGTCTTTGGATCTGGATCTACTTAACCAAACCCACATCCAAAAAAAAAGAAATTGGGTCAAATTTTATTCAGATCAACCTGACCCACAAACTCCAGATCCAACTCACTTTAAGTTTGGTTTGGTTCGGTTCAGCAGTTCGATACGGATTTACTTGATTATCACTTTGCCATTCACTAAAGGTTTATCTTTTTAAGCTAGAAAGAATTGATGGAAATTGGATAAGATAGTGTTTAGATTTAGATAGGATTTTTCAGATAGGAATTGAGTTTTGATAGAATTTTGATTAAATCATTACATTAGCGATTTTAGATTTTGATTTTGGATAGAATATTATTCTTATCGTTATTGTTAAGAGTTTCCTATAAATAAGCCTTGTACGCAGAAATGGGAAATTAATTAAAAATTTGTTAAAAATTACTCCATTCACGAAAATTGTTTAAAAATCTTTTTTCGTGATTCGCTTAGAGTAGATGTGGATTTGCCTGGGTGCTGCGACCAAACCCATTAGGCCTTTTCCAAATCCATAAAATCCCTAATTTCCAAATCCCTATAACTAATTTAATTTTTGTGTTGCGTCAATTTGACTTGGAAACCAAATGAGTAACTGAAGTTACTGAACATCAAGAGAATAACTTGAACATGCATGTAATGGTCCACATAACTTAAATCCCTAACCCTAAATCGATCGAGCTCTCTCCCCCTCATCGAGTTTTCCAGCGAGCTCTCTCCCCATCTCGACCCTCTCTCCACTGCCATTCCGGCTCCCAAACACCGGCAAAAAGCTCCGATCAACCTCCTAAGCCATCATTTTTCTCAGAATCTTCGATCAATCAAAGATTCGACACTTCCCCCCTCTCTCCCTAAGTGCTCCAGCCCCATCTCCGATTCTTCCCCCCTCTTCGATCCCACCCTGAGGCTTCCTACCTCTCTCCCTCAGCACTCCGGCTCCATCTCTGGTTCTTCCACCCTCTCTTCGATCCCACCCTGAAGCGCCCCCCTCTCCCTCAGCGTTCTGGCTCCATCTCGATTCTTCTCAGTTCTCCCCTCTCGTCGATCAACCCTGAAGCTTCAGTTCCTCCTTGGTCCCTCTTCGGCTCTTCCCCCCTCTCTTTGATCCCACCCTGAAGCTTCCTCCCTCTGTCCCTCAGCACTCCAGCTCCATCTCTAGTTCTTCCACCCTCTCTTCGATCCCACCCTGAAGCGGCCCCCCTCTCTCCCTCAGCGCTCTGGCTCCATCATTGGTTCTTCCTAGTTCTCCCCTCTCATCGATCAACCCTGAAGCTTCAGTTCCTCTTCGGTCCCTCTTCGGTTCAACAGAGGTAAGTATTCTAACCAATTTTTCTTAAAATTTATTAAAGAATATACTTAATTGAGTTAATTTTATACTGTTGGATTATTTGCATTCATGCATTGTTGGATTATTCATTGCTGGATTATTTGCATTGTTGGATAACTTGATATTTGCAATTTTACACTGGATTGTTGGATTAATGCTAGAAGGTTGTGCAATTTTGCATCAGATTTTTTTGAATTATGTGTAGTGTGCACTGTTGGATAATTGGATTATTGTTTGAGTGGATTTTTGTGAAGTGTGCACTGTTGAACTAGGTGCAGTGTGCACTGTTGAATTATGTGTGAATTATGTGCAGTGTGCACTGTTGAATTATGTGTGAATTATGTGCAGTGTGCACTGTTGAATTATGTGTGAAATTGTGAATTAAGTGAAATGAGCACTGTTGATTTTTGTGAATTATGTGCAGTGTGCAATGTTGAATTATGTGCAGTGTACTGTGCACGGTTGGATTTTTGTTGGATTGATGCTAGATTGTTGTTTGAATTAATGTAAAACACTATTATGTGAAGTTAAAAAAATGGATTTAGTAAAAAATTGAATAATTTGATGAACTTGAAGTAATTGTTGTAGGGTTGATAACTTGATATTTGATATTTGATAATTAAATTAATTGTTGATTCTTGAATAATTAAATTATTGAATTATTTGTGTAGATTAAATCATGTCAAAAAATATAGATTCGGCTAGAGAATAGGGGATTCACAAGAAAAGGAAACCTCCAAATTTTTCTTATTGTAAATTCTGTAATCACCACATAACTGCGGGAATCACCCGGCTTAAACATCACTTGGCCGGTATGAAACATTGGGTCAAAATGTGTGAACGAGTGTCGCAAGATGTAAAGAAAGCATATAAAGATACTTTGAAGTCTACTGAAGTAAAAAAAGAAGAAAAAGCCATCACTAAACCGTGAAATTGGAAGATTGGGCGATCCAAACGCTGAAATTGTGAGCCAAGAGCTTAAAAGCACCGCCGGCAGCAACACTCTCAAACTCTGGAAACGATGAATAAATTTATTAATTTTGAAGCTTGCCAATCAACATTGTAGACAACCTTAAAGAAAAAGGCAAGAGAGGACTGTGTCAGAAAAATAAGAATATGTATTTATGCAAACGGGTTGTCATTCAATATCTTGAATAGTCCATATTGGAAGGAGATGATCGAAACAATTGCAAATTTCGGATTTGGCTTGAAGCAACCATCTCCGTACGAGGGTTCTTAAGGCCGAGATTGAGAATATTGACAAGATTAAAGAGAAGCACATGGCAGCTTAGAAGAAATACGGATATACAGTGATATCATATGGGTGAAATAACAGGAAGAGCAGAAGTTTAATAAACTTTCTTGTGAATTCACCAGAGGGAACTCTCTTTTATAAGTCTATTGATGTATCGGCTCAGTTCAATACAGGAAATTACTTATGCGAGTGTCTTGATAAGATAGTTGAGGAGATTTGAGAGAATAATGTTATACAAGTGATTACGGACAATCATGCTTTTTATGTCAATACGGACACAACTTATGGATTCACAAAAACATCTTTACTGGACTCCTTGTGCAGCTCATTATATTGATTTGATGCTTGAAAATATAGGCAAGATAAAGATCCATAAGGAGACTCTTGAAACAGCAAAGGGGATCATACAATTTATATATAATAATAACTGGATTTTGAGTTTGATATGGACATACACGAAGGGAAAGGAACTATTAAGATCGGTCATCACTCGATTCGCTATGTCATTCTTGACTCTATAAAGACTATAAATTAAGACAACCATCGAGGAAAATATTTGTTTCTGATGATTTCACCAAGAATGCTTAAGCAAAAAAATCGAATGCATGCAAAAAGGGTTGTGCTATCGAGCAGAAACTTTTGGGGCCGAGTTCTCTTTTACTTTAGCACTACACTTCCACTGGTTTATATGTTGCGAGAGGTGAATTCAGATGTGAGACCTTCCATGCCTTTTCTATATGAGATCTTGACAGTTGAAAAGAAAAAATTGCCAATATTTATGGTGGCAGTAAGAGTAAGTACATGTCATACTAGAATTTGATTGATAAGAGATGGACAGACATGTTACTTAGGCCCCTCCATGCAGCAGCTTTCTAAATCCTAGATGCTTCTACATAGATACATTCTCCAATGTTCCATAGTTAAAAGAGGCCTTCGTGAATGCATGCAATGAATGATCCCCAACCTCAATGACTATGCAGAAGCGAATGTGGAGTTAAATCAGTATAAACAGAAGCTTGGAGAATTTGGATTCCCGCTAGCTCAAATAACTATGAATGCTCGAAATCCTGAAATATCTTAATTCATTATTTTCATACTTAGGGTTGTATTTGTAGAGATATCAATAAGTTATTGTTTATATTTTTTAAAACCAAAATTAATTATCTATTTTAACTGTCTGATGGAAAAGATTTGGAGAGTATGTTCCAACACTCCAAAAGTTTGCAATTCGAATTCTCTCTTACGACTAGTATTTCTGAATGTGAACGCAATTGGAGCACCTTTGAACAAGTATGAATTTAAAAAAAACTTAATATATTATTTTTTTAAGCACTTTATTTATCATTATGCTTATATAACAATTCACAATTTTGTTAAAAGTGCATTCAATAAAAAGATGTCACTTGGAGTAAGAACGCCTACATTCTCTTGTGTATGTCATATACAATGTTAAGATTAGAGAGAGAAATATTCAGAGCAAGCGAACGAATTTGGATCCAATTTTGATATATGAGGCGACACCAGAGGATAAATGGCTTATTGAGAGTGAAGAGCTTTATCTCTCAGAAAATCTTGGATTGCTAGATGAGCCTACTGATAAAAATTCTAACACAAAAACGAATGATTTCTTAGAAGTAACTGTAATTAATAACAATCAAAATGTTCTTCCACCCATTGTGGATAAGAGAGCAAGCAAGATGAAACTGAAACCCCAACAAAGAAACGAAGGGTCGATACTTCTTGTAAGTTATCCAATTTTTACAATTTAATATTCTTAAATGAATACTCTACTATCATGATTTGAGTATCTAATAACATCCTAATTTATATATTTCTTGTGTAGCATCTAATTCGAAGTGTAGCATCTAATTCGAACAACAGAAAAACAATCAACGATAGTTTTGATGAGACGGGAGATGATATCGATCCGGAAGATGCAAATTATATTCTGGAGAAGGATAATCTTGTTATTGTAGATTAGATAATAACACGGGTTTATGTTCATCTTATAAGGAAAAACAGTATTTTGTTGTGTATGACTTATAATCATATAATCAATTTGTATATTGTAATGTGAAGTTGTGAACTATGAATTTTAAACATAATTTAAAAAAAATGTTGTGATATTTGCTACGAAATTTTAAAATTTTTCTACGCCTTTAAATTGATTTTATAGTATTTTATATGATTTTTTTTAGATTTATTTACTTATTTATGAAAATTATTAAATATAGTTTTATATTTATTTTAATTAAATAAATAGAAAATTACGTAACCTACGTTTTGTGTTACGTTATTTGCTACATAACCTAACCAAAAAAAACATTATGTTATCGTTATTTTAAACATTGGGTGACAATTCCAATTAGAATTTGGAACTGACGATCTGACTGAAGTTAGCAAGTATTAATCGGGTATAGGTATAAAAAAGGTCGACAACAGTAATTATTTATGAACAGACTGGTCTCACATCAGACCTCTTGACCTGTATGACCTAAAGCAATCTGATTATATCAAGTAAATATGGCTTTACTATATTTATTACACACCTGGTTAATAGCTCAGAGGGTTGAGATGTGCTTTTTATAAAGTATGAACTCGAGTCCCACTTGTGGCATAGTGCTCATCGCTTTTATTTAAGCTGCACTATATTCAAATCTAGGACAAGACCATCCTATCCAAATATGAAAAGAACCAAGTTGATTCTTAAAATAAGCAGGTCATATGAGTCAGGTTTGATTGATTAAACCATGTAAGTTGGTCAGGACCTGGTACTGAATCTGATGTGTATTATAAATGGGTCAGCTTCAACTCTAGGATCTGATCATGTGACCCACCCCGAAATGGCCAGACTTCCAACATAATGCCTGCCTCACCATCAATGCACTATAATTTGATACAATTATCTCCTAGCCACAGATGGCATTAGTAAAGGAAAGTATGATCCTAAATAAAGTACACAACATATCAACATAGAACAATATTTAGGACAACAAAAACCATGGTTCAGCAGATATGCTAATCAGCTAAAGACTTCATAAGGATTTTTGCAGAGCATGACAGGTATTGCAGGAAGGTTTTTCCATCAAGCAATAAGAAAATGTAACAAGTAAATCATCTTGATTAAAAATTATCAAGAAAATAATAGAAGCATATCTTTGCATTGTACAAGACCTAGTCTGGTATAGGGCCAATATTCATGAGTTAAAAATACAATTACTTCTATATCTGAAACTATATTGGTTCAACTACAAGGCTCTATATAGAAAAGGCGTTTCGCAGAGAAGTTAAATAAGCATATAAGCAGTGGATAAAATTTTCAAAGTAAACACATAAGGGTGGGAATATTGAAACAAAGGATAGTTCTCTGAGTTAAAGGGGGAGAAGTAATAGATATGGTGCATGAGGAAGGGGATGGACAGATCTTTCAAATAGCTTATGGAGTGAAAATATGTAAGTAATCTTTGTAGAAAAAATAATAACAGTGTAGATAATAAAAGACCCCATGCAGTTGTTGAGACCACAGGTATTACAAACAAACGACGCTTCCAACAATAATAAAACAAAATTGCTTCTCCTCTCATTACTATACACAGAAATAGAGATGTTGATAGGCGCAAATGCAAGACAAGTGACGGAGAATACTCCAATCTGACGAAACAACAAAGTAAAAAGATTCAGAGTTAAACTATCAGCCCAGCATAGATGAGACGTAATTAATTAGGAGAAAGGAATAGGCTTATTTAAACTTTGATTTTGCAGGATAGTATAATGAGCTTGTCTGAACTTTCAAAACTGCAAAAACTATGCTTATCATTTGTCAATAACCTTCAGGCTCCAATAATTTTGCAACTGACACCAGACTTGAAAGTTACAGAAATCTCAAAACGTACTTCAACTTCCATCTCTTTTTAAAGTGCAAATAATAGAAATATTTAACTACCGATATGATATACGTAAGTAACAATACCACATGAAGGACAATCTACAGAAATTGCATGTATTACAATAACATACTTATTTTGTCACAAATTTATAAATTAGAATAACCACCAACAAGAATCATTGCAAGGCATACCTGAATAAGTCCCTTTACACGCCAAACATTATGTTTCAGAACAACAATCTGTGAATCTTCTGGGTGTGATGACTGCAATTCTTTTCTGACAGATTCAATACTTGCATTGTGCTCTGTTGACAGTTGGACAGCAAGAACCTCTCCAGTTGCCTTGATAAGCCTCCCTAAAACAGCACGTGAGTCTCCAAGATTAGCAACATACAAAGTTCCACCACAGATTACACCAACAAGACAGCAAGAGCCCACGGCTGCAATCTGGGGATTCATAGGCCATTGTTTTGCAACCAAAGAGAAAAACCCTTCTTCCGTTGCTTGATAAGCCTTCTTTATCACATCCACTGACATTGACTCTTGCTCTGATGTAAACCCTGCCAATTACAAGCATCACAACTATTATAATCGTTGGAGAAAACAAAGGTAATAATGATAGTAATATGGACACAATATTTATACAACTGCTTTAAACAGACAAGAATATCAAAGGGAACTTGAGAAAAAAATTAATCAATACGCATTTAAACCTCTCAAAAGATTGTGAAATAGTCGGTGCAAAATAATTCACTAGCATATTTCAGGTGTGAAACTCCATAAAAATCCAAGTAACATAACATCTATCAAACATTAAAATTAATCAAAGCAAGTCAGGCTGATAGGGGCAAATCATTACAGATAATACCCAAATTCTGCATCACTTCAATTACACAGACGAATCAAAGACCAGAGATGTCAAACCAGTCAAACTACAGAATTAATTGGCCAAACCAATATGCATGAAGAAATCTGAAAAAACCTAAATCAAAAGGCGTCCAAACCTCGCCAGCCAGGGAAAAAACTAGTTTATGCAAATTAATTAACTGGCAAGTTTCAGATGACAAAGTCCATCACAGTTCCAAGTAAAAATTAACATTAGATTGTCGGGGCCAAATTAAAACTTCACTTAGATTTGTTGAGGCCCAAGAAGCCAGGCCCATGACTCACAAGCAGGCCCAGAACTCATCACAAAGAAATGCACACTGAACTGCTACAGTGTTTATAGCCGTTGAAATTTGAGATCGGATATCTAGATATGAGCTGAGAGAAGGGAAGTTATATATAAACACTGAGCCTTTTACATGTAGGGCAAGTTTTGGATCAATAAAATTCTAACTTTCCCTTTCTCTCCAATCCTCTCTTCATCTTCTTCTTCTCCTTCTTCCCTCACCTTAGTCAACTATTCTTCTCCTCTACTTATTTTTCATCCAGATTTCTACCACCCATTTCAGCAGGATCACTCATTGAAGTCATTATGCTGAACAGTAAGGCATCTTCATCCCAAGTTCAGCGCAGGTCTCTAACCTAGGTATCAAAGCGCAGGCCAAACTCTCTCCGATCGCCAAAAGAATCGGGGTCGACAACTTCTCCATCCGCTATGGAGTTTGGGCTGTTGAGAGACATGGTGGTGCAGCACAATGGTGAAATGGAAGAGTTGAAGGGTTGGATGAGGAAGTTGGACATGGAACGCACCTGTGATAAGAATTTAAAGCCCCATTCCTCGATCTGCAACAAAAATTGTTCGTCGAGCCATTTCAGCAATCATCGGGATCACTCACTCGTGATGAGATGCATGCCGTGACTACCAGTGAGCGCAATCTCAACCTTAATTGTGAGGGTCCACTCCTCCCAACTCCTCCCCATCTCTCTGCCTTTGGATCTACCTTAATGCTGATGACCAGTAGCTCCTATTACAACACTAGAAGACATCAGGTGAACAGGTATTATCATCGACCCAAACCCGATTTTCCAACCTTTGATGGTGAAGATATCCATGGCTGGTTATATCGGGTGGAGCAGCTATTGGAGTTCTACGAGATTAGCCTAGATCAGAAGGTGCGGACAGCTGCCCTATATTTGGAGAAGAAGCTACTTCAATGGTATCGCTGGTCGGTACGATCAAAAGGAGCGCTGCTAGAGTCTAATGAGTTTGAGAAACGTCTTATTGCCTTGTATGATCCCATCATACCACCAGCTATGCGGGCGAGTTATCAAAGCTAAAATAAGAGAGTGTAAGATTGGAGTACATTGAAGAATTTATGAGATTGTCGCACCATGTTCATGGATTGTCGAAAAAGTATTTGATTTGTTGCTTCATTAGCAGGTTGAGAGACCACATCAAATTTGAAGTTGTGGCGAAGGATCCTCAATCAATGAGGGAGGTGATGCAATTGGCTAAATTGGAGCACAAGACTTCTGTGATCAAGGCAAACGAGCACCCCTAAGAGTTTCACCACATTTTTCCAATCCGCTAGGCCTAAGGGAGTGGGTCGAGCAATGTTAAAGTCACATCTGGGTCAAGTGGGGGTTCTACTACTCCTGTGAGGAAGTTGACGTACCAAGAGTTGAAGGAGAGGAGAGAAAAGGGGCTTTGCTTTAGTTGTGATTAGAAGTACTCAACCGGTCACAAATGCAAGAACCAAAGGCTATATCGCTTGGAGATAGCACCTAAAGATGACGAGGAGTGTGGCTGGAGAATAGATGAAGTGAATGAAGGAGAGAAGTTGAATCCCCTCCGGTTAACACTTAATGTGATTGAAGGAGTGGTCGGGGTTAATTCAATTCAGCTGATAGGCATGGTGAACAAAAGGACGGTCGGATTCTTAGTGGACACAGAGGCCACTCAAAACTTTGTGGATCCTCAAACAGTACAGAAACTGCAACTAGCTATGGGAGAGGTGGATTCTTTCAATATGATAATGATCGGGGGCAAGAAGATTAGAGAGCAAGGGTGTTGTCAGGAGTGCAGCTAAACATCCAAGGCCAAAGAAGTGAAACCGATTTGTTAGTGGAGCCACTGGGGGAGCCACAGAATGTTTCGGGTACCGTGTGGCTTAAAAGCCTTGGGCCAACTATTTAAGACTTCTCCACACATACATTGAAGAACTAGAGAAAAGAGAATGCAATGACGTTACAAGGAGTCCAATCATCATCGGTCAATCTAGTGAACCGCGAATTGTTCGACAAAATGCTTGCTCATAAATTGATCGCCTATGCAGTCCAAATGGAAGAAGCTTCAATACAAGATCGGGAGAGTATTCATGAGGATCTTCGCAAGTTGTTATAGGAGTTCTCATCAATATTCCAAGCGCCTCAAGGATTGCCACCAAAATGTACATGCAACCATCATATCCCACTCATCAATCCAAACCAAACGGTGAAGATCCGACCCTACACTATCCCTTCCACCAGAAGAATGAAATAGAGAGGCAAATAAGAGAAATGCTTCGATCGGGCATTACAAGGCCTAGTGCCTTTGTTTCTTCAGTGGTTCTTGTGAAGAAGGTCGATGGTAGTCGGCGGTTTTGTGTTCATTATCGATCCCTCAATCAAAACACTGTTAAAGATAAGTTTTCCATTCCATTGATTGATGATTTGTTGGATGAATTACATGGGGCTACATACTTCTCCAAGTTGGATTTAAGGTCCAGGTATTATCAAGTGAGGGTAGCAGAGAAAGACGTGGAGAAAACAATGTTCTGAACTCACGACGGTCACTATGAGTTCCTTGTGATGTCATTCGGCTCACCAATGCGCCATCCACCTTTCAAAGCCTGATGAATGAGGTTTTTGGGTCTTATCTGAGGAAATTTGTTTTTGGTGTTCTTTGATGATATCTCAGTGTATAGCAAGAGTTGGACTGAACACTTGGGACATGTGAGAACAGTTCTGGAAGGTGTTGGAAAGAAACCAGTTGTTTGCCAAAGAGTCCAAATGCTGCTTTGGACAAGAGCGGGTAGATTACCTCAATCATGTGATTCCTACTAATGGCATTGCAGTCGATCCTAGGAAGATAAGCGCCACATCCAACTGGCCAATTCCGAGGAATCCAAAAGCATTATGGGGTATTTTGGGTTAGGCAGGCTATTATCGGAAGTTTGTGAAGGCTTATGGAGGCATTGCAGCACCCCTACATGCTTTGCTAAAGAAAGGAGAATTTAAGTAAAATGAAGAAGCTATGAAAGCCTTTGAAGAGTTGAAGCAAAAGCACCTATCTCCGCCTGTTCTCTGAATGCTAGATTTCAGTAAGAGGTTCACAATTGAATGTAATGCATCCGCCTATGGAGTCGGGCAGTTCCTCTGCAAGATGGGCACCCAATTGCATTCTCCAGTTAAAGTATGAAGGGTAAGGCTCTAACACTCTCCACTTACGAGAAGGAAATGTTAGCTATATTGTGGGCTGTGAAGAAATGGCGACAATATTTGGTGGGAAGACGATTTACAATCAAAACAGACCAAAAAAGCCTCAAGTACTTATTAGATTAGAGGTTTCGAGAAGAAACTCAACATTCATGGTTGCAAAAACTAACTGGGTTTGATTATCTTGTGGAGTATAAGGGAAGGGAAAATATAGTGGTTGATGACGAAGGTTCTGTGGAAGAAGGGAAGTGTTTGATATTTCTTTGGTGGAGCCAGTGTAGTTGGAAGGTGTTCTGCAAATGGTGAGTGACTCTGCATACTTCAAGGACCTGGATAAGAAGAAATTAGAAGGAACTCTCAACACCCAAAAGTACCACAAGATCAATGGATTATGGTTCTATAAAGGCAAAACACTACTCGACCCGCAATCCTCTTTGTGCCAGCAAGTAATTTCGGAGAATCATGACACACCAACGGGAGGCCACTCGGGGTATCACTGCACTTTACAGCGGGTGAAATGGACTTTTTGGTGGAAGGGAATGAAGACAAGAATCAAAGACGCTCTGCACAGTTGTGACGTTTATCAACAGCACAAGCATGAAGCCGTGCATCCACCGGGTCTGCTGGACCCATTGCCCATGCCCACTCAAGTGTGGGAGGACATATCCATGGACTTCATCGAAGGCCTTCCCTCTAGCAATGGTAAAAATGCTATTTTGGTTGTTGTAGATCGTTTTTCCAAGTATGCTCACTTTGTTGCTATCAAACACCCCATCAATGCCTCGCAACTGGCCAATGTGTTCTTCAACAATATCGGGAAGCTATAAGAGTTTCCATCTTTAGTAGTAAGTGCTAGTGATAAACTCTTCATGGGGGAATTCTGGTGTGAGTTATTCCGATTGCAAGGAAGCAAGTTGCAGTACAGTTCGGCCTACCACCCATAGTCGGATGGACAATCGGAGAGGATCAACCAATGTCTTGAGACATACCTCTGATGTTTCTGCAGCTTTTAAGTCCTACGAATGGGAGCGGTGGCTAGGATGGGCTCAGTATTAGCACAACACTACTTGGCGTTCAATGACGGGGTTCACTCCATACAAAGTGTTTACAACCGACCTAAACAGATTCAACACATGCCCAAGACTATTCAAGTGCAAGCAGTAGAAGAGGCACTCTACAACAGGGATGTGGTTTTGTGCATCTTGAGAGATCATTTCCTTCGGGCACAAGAGAGGATGGTGTATGCCGACAAGAAGAGAACAGAGAGGAGTTTCAATGTAAGAGATTGGGTTCTCCTCAATCTTCAACCCTATCGGCAAAAGACTATTCAGGGTTCACTGCCTTATAAGCTATCACCAAGATACGTTGGGTCTTACAAGGTGAGAGCGAAGGTGGGAAGAGCTACTTATAAGCTGCAGCTACCAGCGACAGCGAGGATTCACGATATATTTCACGTGTCTTTGCTCAAGAAATATGAAGGAGATGTTCCCTCATCTACAGAGGATCCCCCTATTTATGGGAAACTGAGGAGAAGAAGCCCGAGGCTATACTGGAGAGGCATATGGTTAAGAACAGTGACGCAACTGCTAATTCATTGGAGAGGAACTGACCGAACTAAAGCCACCTGGGAAGATGCTGCTACTATTAGAGAGAAGTTCCCAAAGTTCAACTTAGCAGACTAAGTTGGTTTTTAAGGAGGAAAAATTGTCAGGGCTAAATAAGAACTTTACTTAGATTTGTTGAGGCCTAAGAAGCCTAGCCCATGACTCACAAGCAAGCCCAGAACTCATCACAAAGAAATGCACACTGAAATGCTACAGTGCTTATAGCCGTTGAAATTTGAGATCAAGTATTTGGATACGAGCTGAGAGAAGGGAAGTTATATATAAACACCGAGCCTTTTACTTATAGGGCAAGTTTTGGATCAATAAAATTTTAACTTTCCCTTTCTCTCCAAACCTCTCTTCATCTTCTTCTCCTTCTCCTTTCTTCCCTCACCTCAGTATGCTATTCTTCTCCTCTACATATTTTTCATCTAGATTTCTAATACCCTTTTCTACAGGATCACTCATTGGAGTCATTATGCCGAACAAAAAGGCGTCTTCATTCCACAGTTCAGACCAGGGCTCTGACACTGTAATAACCCTTAATTTTCATTAGACATAAATAAATAAATAAACACAAAAATAAATATGACATTTCACACTCTATAACCTCTAAAACTTTTCATTTTCTAACCTCCAAACTCTTCGTTTTCTTTATTATTTAAATCATAAAACTCCATATTTAATTCTCAAAATTAAATCTCCAAATTAAACTAACTTTTCATCTTTTATAACTCTCAACCCTTTCACCTCCTAAACCTTCACCTTCTAAACTCCCAACTCTTCATATTCAACCATTAAACCCTTAATTTAACTTCTCTTTTTAATTCTAAAATTAAACCCTTAAATTAAATAAAAATTCTTCATATTCTAAACTCCAATTTAAAAGCTATATAAACCCATATCTCTAATCCATTTCAAGCATATAAATTTTTCTCTAAAATTCTCTCTTCCTCTCATCACGCCGAAACCACCTTCGGAGTTGCCGGAACCACTATAGGAGCCACCATCGAAGCCGCTGCTACTTCGCCGATGAAGAGTATCTTCTTCCTTTTCTTCACATTTTTGATTTTTCACCTTTTAACGAAGAGGTAAGAGATAATCTTTCTTTTTCTTCTTGAATTAAATTATTTTAATGAATATTAGGTAACCTCACTCACTACTTAATAACCCTAATAATATAAAAAAAAACATCCATCATCTTATAAACTCAATAAAATGTAGGCAAACTATTTTTGAATTTTTCTATCGTAATTACTGAGTATTATTGTGGCGAATTTATTGAGGCTTTAGCATATTCAAAACAAATATGTTGTCGATACCTGCTACACATGCTCGTATACCGTATATCGAGAGCGGGGAGTGACAGGTATTCTAGTGGTATCAGAGCCAGGTATTTTGATCTATGTTCGACTTCTTTAGAGACTGAAGATTTCCATCCGAGATAAAAATTAAATATTTATCCTTTAACTATACTCTTACTCTAGATTTTTTTTATCTATAACCCTCCATTGGTTTCATTTATATTTCTTTCTTAAGAAGATGATTCCCATATTCTGTAGATCAAGCTCGTGCACAAGTGATTAATTGTGAGTAAAAAAAAGAAACTTTTACTATGAGTCCAAAGCAAACAAAAAGTTTTTTTTTTTTTTTTTGCCTTATTT
This sequence comes from Dracaena cambodiana, assembly GCA_036321105.1. Classification (NCBI taxonomy): domain Eukaryota; kingdom Viridiplantae; phylum Streptophyta; class Magnoliopsida; order Asparagales; family Asparagaceae; genus Dracaena; species Dracaena cambodiana. Next base: position 23,590,704 of record JAYEPQ010000007.1, read on the forward strand.
AATTTTGAGAACGAAATTATTTTTTTAAGAGGGTAGAATGTAATAACCTTTAATTTTTATTAGACAAATAAATAAATAAACACAAAAATAAATATAACATTTCACATTCTATAACCTCTAAAACCTTTCATTTTCTAACCTCCAAACTCTTCATCTTCTTCATTATTTAAACCATGAAACTCCATATTTAATTCTCAAAATTAAACTTTCTAATTAAACTAAAACTTTTCATATTTTGTAACCCTAAACCCTTTCACCTCTTAAACCTTTCACCTTCTAAACTCTCATCCTTAACTCTAAAATTAAAATCTCTAAATTAAATTAAAACCTTTCATATTCTAAACTCCCAATTCTAATACTATATAAACCTCTAAATCAAATACATTCCACTCATTCTAAAGATCATTCTCTAACATTCTCATCTCTATCTCTTATCTCGTCAGAGCCACCTACAAAACCACCGCAGGAGCTGCTGCCGGAGCTGCTACCACTTCACCGGAGAAGAACATTTTCTTCCCTCTCTTTCCATATTTTAGGTTCTCACCTTTTGACAAAAAGTTAGATATTATCTTTCTTTTTCTTCTTGAATTAAATTATTTTTGAATTCTAGGTTAGATCACCCACTACTCAATAACCCTAATAACCTAAAATAAGCATCCATCATCTTATGAACCCAATAAGATGGATTCAGATCCATTTCTAGAATTCATACCCGTTAATACTAAAATCAATTTTGAGTGTATTATAAATATTAGAAAAATTCCTAAAAATCATATAAATTCATATTAATCCGTTTTTAATATTCTTAGAATATTTTAATGTATAGATTACTCCGTTGAGTGACATCGAAAAACAAAATCCAGGTGAGTTCACTTTTGGACTCACTAATCATATATCTATATACATGTTGTTTCAATCGTATTATTTATTTTGTGCAAATTGATTTATTATTTTGTAGGAATTTATCATCGAAAACCTATTATCAATTGTCATTAAATTTAAATTACATAGTATAGTTAGATTTTAGAATAATCATATATACAAATTTGATAAATCACATAAAAGTTATATTCAGAAAAAATATTGTTTATCATATCATTTTGTGTCGGTGTCTAAAAAAGTTATCTTGTATGTTGGTTCTCTAATTAAGAAACGTGCAACGCACGGAAAATCTCCCAGCATCCATACACTTGCCTAGCCGATATCTTTATGATGTCTCAAATCAGTAACTTTTGAATATAGCTAATTGTGATTTATTGAATAAAACATAAACTGAACGGACTCTATAAATTATGTTGTTAACAAATTAACAAAATTCAATTGAAATATTGTACCTGATATAATCAATATACAAGTTACGAAAACCAGAATTTAGACCTACATGGACTATACCTAAATGATACAGGGTTGGAGGAGAAACTGAATGATGGAAATATACTATGTTTTGGTTGTAAACTTGTTAATTTGTATAACTGAATATTTCGCACACCATAAGTGTGTGATGATTTGCTGGATCATACCTGACTATAATTCATGTTTGCCTGACGATGGGTCCAACTCAGCACCGTACAATCCATGTCACCATTTCCTGGGTCTGTACAGGAAACAATCGAAATAGTGGTATCCCATCACTTAGCTTTTTCCAATTACATGACATTCTAGACAAAAATCCTCTGTTATAAAGTTGACTTCACTAAAATGATATTAAAATAAGCTAAATTAATTGATATCATTATTACAGACATTTTATTCCATATTTTCTAAAACTTGTGTTATTATTATGTTTGGATATAACCATTATATTTTACATTCTTTCTGCGTATTTTATTTTGGTCGCAATCTAACGACCTGAGTGTGCATATCCAGATTTACCGATGGACACCAAAACTGACGCAGGATCTGGTGTTGTTTAAAGATCAGATTGAAGTTCAATAATGGCTTAGAGATTTCTTGTTTCTTTTTATTTAGTTTTATTGTATTTTGTTTCAACTGTATCTAAATTTCGTTCCAATAAGTGAAAAGTCAAACTTTTATTGAATTTTTCTATCGTAATTACTAAGTATTATTGTGGTAAATTTATTGAGGATTTACCATATTTAAAATGAATATGTATTCGGTACCTACTACACGTGCTCGTATACCGTATATCGGGAGCCGAGCGTGATAAGTATTTTAGTGGTATCAGAGCTAGGTATTTTGATCCATGTTCGACTTCTTTAAAGACTGAAGATTTCCATCCGAGATAAAAATTAAATATTTATCCTTTAACTATACACTTATTCTAGATTTTTTTTTTTTTATATAACCCTCCATTGGTTTCATTTATATTTCTTTCTTAAGAAGATGATTCCCATATTCCATAGATCAAGCTCGTGCACAAGTGATTGATTGTGAGTAAAAAAAGAAACTTTTACTATGAGTCCAAAGCAAACAAAAAGTATTTTTTTTTGCCTTATTTAATTTCGAGAACGAAATTATTTTTCTAAGAGGGTAGAATGTAATAACTCTTAATTTTCATTAGACATAAATAAATAAACATAAAAATAAATATGACATTTCACATTCTATAACCTCTAAAACTTTTCATTTTCTAACCGCCAAACTCTTCATATTCTTCATTATTTAAACCATTAAACTCCATATTTAATTCTCAAAATTAAACTTTCTAATTAAACTAAAGCTTTTCATATTTTATAACCCTAAACCCTTTCACCTCTTAAACCTCTCAAACCTCTCAAACCCACATTCTATAACCTCTAAAACTTTTCATTTTCTAACCGCCAAACTCTTCATATTCTTCATTATTTAAACCATTAAACTCCATATTTAATTCTCAAAATTAAACTTTCTAATTAAACTAAAGCTTTTCATATTTTATAACCCTAAACCCTTTCACCTCTTAAACCTCTCAAACCTCTCAAACCTTTCACCTTCTAAACTCTCATCCTTAACTCTAAAATTAAAATCTCTAAATTAAATTAAAACCTTTCATATTCTAAACTCCCAATTCTAATCCTATATAAATCTCTAAATCAAATACATTCCACTCATTCTAAAGATCATTCTCTAACATTCTCATCTCTATCTCTTATCTCGTCGGAGCCACCTACAAAACCACCGCAGGAGCTGCTGCCGGAGCCGCTACCACTTCACCGGAGAAGAGCATCTCCTTCTCTCTCTTTCCACATTTTAGCTTCTCACCTTTTGACAAAAAGTTAGATATTATCTTTCTTTTTCTTCTTGTATTAAATTATTCTAATGAATATTATGTTAGCTCACTCACTACTTAATAACCCTAATAATCTAAAAAAACCATCCATCATCTTATAAACTCAATAAAATATTTGCAAACTATTTTCCTAATTTCAGACTCACTTAACTTTAAAATCAATTTTGAATACGTTATAAAAATACTGAAAAATCTCTAAAAATTATCTAAATTTATATTAATCTATTTTTGATATTCTTAGAATATTTTTAATGTGTAGATTGCTTCGTTGATCGATATCGAGGAACAATATCCAGGTGAGTTTATTTTTTGACTCACTAATCATGCTGTCTATATACATATTGTTTCAATCATATTATTTATTTTATGCAAATCGATTTATTATTTTATAGGAATTTATCAATTACTTATTATATTTCTTGTCATCAAAAATCTATTATCAATTGTCATTAAATTTAAATTACATAGTATAGTTAGATTTTAGAATAATCATATATACAAATTTGATAAATCACATAAAAACTATAATTGTGGAAATATACTATTTGTGATATCATTTTGTATCGGTATCTAGAAAAATTACCTTGTATGTTGGTTCTCTAATTAAGGAACGTGCAACGCACGGAAAACCTCCCAACATTCATAGAATTGCCTGATCGATATTTTTATGATGTCTCAAATCAGTAACTCTTAAATATAGCTAATTGTGATTTATTGAATAAATCATAAAGTTATAAACTGAACGGACTCTATAATTCATGTTGTTAACAAATTAACAAAATTCAATTGAAATATTATACTTAATATAATCAATATACAAGTTATGAAAATCAGAATTTAGACCTACATGTACTATGTCTAAATAACACTGGGTTGGGAGAGAAACTGAATAATAGAAATATAATATGTTTCGGCTGTAAACTTGTTAACTTGTACAACTGAATATTTCACACACCATGGGTCCGTAATGATTTATTGGATCATACCCGATTATAATTCATGTTTGCCTGACGGCAAGTCCGACTCGGCACTAGACAATCCATGCGATCATTTTCTGGGTCTGTACAGGAAACAATCGAAACAGTAGCATCCCCTCAGTTAGTTTTTCCAATTACATGACATTTTAGACAAAAATACCCCTGTTATAAAATTGACTTTACTAAAATGACATTAAAATAACCTAAATCAATTGACATCATTATTACAGACATCTTATTACATATTTTCTAAAACTTGTATTATTATTATGTTTGAACATAACCGTTATATTTCACATTATTTTTGCGTATTTTATTTTGGTTGTAATCTGACGACGTAGGTGTGCATGCCCAAACTTACCGATGGACACGCCAAAACTGACGCGAGATCTGGTGTACTGTGAAGATCAGCTTGAAACCCAATAATGGAATAAAGATTCTCTGGTTCCTTTTGTTTAATTTTATTATATTTTGTTTCAATTGTATCTAAACTTCATTCCAATAAGTGAAAAGTCAAACTTTTGTTAAATTTTTCTATCGTAATTACTGAGTATTATTGTGGCAAATTTATTAAAACTTTAGCATATTCAAAATGAATATATTGTCGATACCTGCTACACGTGCTCGTATACCATATATCGGGAACGGAGCGTGACAGACACATCTACCCGAATCATCAAAATCTATCAAAACTGAGTCATACTGCTGGGCAACAAATCATTACAGATAATTCCTAAATTTTGTAGCACTCCAATTAATCACAGCCTAATCAAAGGGCAAAGATGACAAGCCAGTAAAACTGCAAAATGAAGTGATAAAACCTAGGAGTAATCATTCAAGGGTTTAGAATTGACTCACTCTTGAGATGATTGAAGAGATGATTGCTGATGTACCGAGACGTCTCTGGACCACCATGCCCATCATAGACACCAACAAAGGTCCCGTATGGCCCGGAGTCGAGAAAGCTCAGTGCTCCCGACTCAATCTGGCTCTGGTCCTCAAGCAAGTTATTGGCCTGGACCACAGCCATCGAGAACTCCCCATTCACATGTTGCCCAGAGTCTTTATACCACAGGAGCCCATTTTGGTGGCCCACTGCATCAGAACCGGAGTGTACGTAACGGTCTGACGACGATGGCCGCCAGCAGGACCGGAGCAGGTTCATCAACGTAGCTAGCATCCCTCATCTCAGCCAAAACCGCCACCTAGTTCTTGACATGGACGATGGCAATAAAACATATATTGCTTCTTCTTTTTTTCTTTAAAGAAATGCAAGTTCTCCTTTTCACCTCGTATTTACAATAAAATTTAGGAAATGAGCTTTTAAGTAGATATAAGGAGGCCGCTGCTGAGATTCTCCGTGGTCAAAATGAACTGGCTCTTTCCTAATAAAATGAAATCAATAAAAACGCGAAATCAAAAACAAACACCAAAAAAAAGGCAAAAGCTTAATTAATCAACGAACATAAAGTAAAAAAAATGTAAAGGATGTTCCTTTCTAATTCGTAAGAGATCAGTTAACTTTGGGACTAAAGATAATTGATCACAGATCATTATGAGGGTGAAAAGATTTGGTAAAAGCCAAATCGAGAAACAAATTAAAATCATAATAAATTACCTTCCTTGTATTCAATTATACGCTTAGATAAAACCAGTCAGCATCCCTTCTGCTGCCCCCTTCAAGATTCTCCAGCACTTCACTCAAAAACACCCATCCAGTCGTCCACTCTCCTCAGTTACACAGCTGCTGACCAAAAATAGCAGAAACCCATCAAAATTTTAACCTCAAGAGCCTGGAATTTTGCAATTTCGCCGGCATTACAGAACAAAAGAAGCAGCAAAATCTGACCTTTTGATGCAGATCTGAATATTCCAAAAGAGAAAATTGGTGGGTTATTGTTCAGGAATCAAGTGGCCGACTTTGGAGATTGGGGGAGAAAAGATACAGAGATCGAACTCTCCTCTCTCTCTCTCTCTCTCTCTCCTCTTTTGCCTTTAAATTTCTCCCTGTTAAACGGGGTGAGGAGACAAAACCAATAAAAAAACAACAAAGGAGAGCTCACGGCCAGCGAGGCAAGGGTAGCGGTGGGCTCCACCACCACACCCGAGAGAGGGCGAGCGCGGGCAGATTGGGAAGGATCAGGGGGAGAAGATTAACTATTTGGGGGCAGATTGGGAAGGATCAGTTGAGAACGTGAACTTTTTCCTTCTCAAAGACGATCAGAAAATTATAAATGTACCATCAATTTTATAGTAAAGTGTTTTACTTTCTAAATACATTTCTTTGAGTTAAAAAAAAAAAAATACGAACTTTTTCTAAAAACAACTACAACAAATATACTCCCAAGTAGTTCTTTTTTTTTTTTTCCTTTTTTTTTTTCATCCATCCTCTCTTTACGCCGACCTATTTTCACATGCAAAAATTGATGGGTGCATTTAACAAAACAGTTTGGTTGCAGAATATAAAAGATATTAGATGCCAAATGAAAAATATTTTTGGGTGTTTTTAAAGTATGTGTTTTAAAATATTTTGATGGTATTTATTTTGGGACGTTCTCATCGTAAATTTTTAGGTGTTCAAACATGTACTTGAGAGTTTAGTGTTTTATAGATTTTTATTGATTTCATAAATATTAAAATACAAATATACTCCTATTTAGGGAAAAAGAATTTAGAAGATGGTTGGAAAACACCCTGATTTGGGATATTCGCAAAACTGTTCAAAATATTATTAAAGTATTCTAGGATGTTCTAAGAATACTTAAAACAATTATCCAAAAACTCACCATCAAATATTCTTATAACATTATATAATATATCACTCTAAACGATCCCAAAACATTTCAAAACTAATTTCTCAAATATAGCCTAAGGAAACAAACAAAATAAAAGCAACACCTATTTTTCTACTTTCTTTCATTTTTATCATCTTCTTTTTTCTATCATATATTTTTTACAATGCTCAACATTATGGATATCTCTCTATTAAATTTCTAATCTCAATTTGGGGGGAATTTTAAATTTGTTCCGAGAATCATTTCTAGTTCAGTTGTAATCAAACCACCTTATATCTTTTATGCACCATATATAACTTCAAAATATGAAGCAACAATAAGGATTAATTGCACAATTAATACATCATGTTTTTGCATTTTATATTTTATTCTCAATTGATTTTTTCTTTCCAAAATTAGACTTTGTTCTCTATGATCTTTTTTCTCTCCCTCCTTTCACATCACTAAACTCCAAGAGCTTTTTCCTTTTTAAAATTTTTTATCTTGGTTTGAGAAGGTTTTGCTTTGTATAACATTCTTGACCTGCCAGCTTCCTAACTAAGTATATTTTGTGCTAATTATAGCAATTTAAGCCTGAATAATTAATATTAATCTAATATAAAGTACATTTATTTCATGTTGTATCCTAGTTCTCTTGTATTCTACTCATGCTAAAGTTAGAGTTACCAAAAATTGAACAATAATTGATTTGACTTCCTATAAAACTATATAGAATTCTAAAACCCCAACTGAAATCCTAACTTTGAGATCTTCTTTTTCCCTATTTTTCTAGATTTGGTGATTATTTTAAAAAATATTCCAAGAAAGTTCCACAACCGGCAAAAAAACAATTAACGATTGATAATGATAAGTTTCTTGACAATTCTTATCTTACAAATCTATACATTAAAAAATTATTTCATAAATTGCACTATAATCATTTTCATTTTTTCTACTTCTAAATATTTTTCTATGAATTTTTGTAAATGTCGAAAAATGTAAACCCAAATTCCAAAAAAAAATTTTATTTCTTTTTTCTATGCTAGAACTCACGAAACCCTTTCATTCTATTCTCTTGGCTCACCTAATTATGTGGGGAGCATTATGAAAAATAGGAGTAATTTGTGTAACACTCCTATCCCACTATACCGAAATTTATTTTTAAAATATTTTTTGTCTTACTTTAATAAATAGTAATTTTGATTATTTTAAAGATAATACTATTTTAATATATTTTTATTGCTTAAATTTAATTTATTGTCATAACTATTTTTTAAGACAAAATAAATGAGATAGGTTTTTTTTTAATCTAAACCATAACACTCAATCTTACTCAATAATTCTATCTTATCTCAGCAAGTTAAATAATTAGCAAGTCTCTCTTTCTCAATTCTTTTTTACAAAACAAATGAAAAAAAAACGTAGAGCAAAAAAAAATAAAAAAAATAAAAATAGAGAAGAAAAATTAAGAGAGAAGGTCGGAAATTCTTTGTCGGACTCTTGGAGGAGATTTTTTTTGTTCTGTGTAAAAGATAGTGGTTATCTCCTCTCTTTTTTTTCCTCTAACTATTTGACTTTAAGCCCAAATCACTTTATTGGCATTTCCTGCATGGAATTATTTGTTTTATTTTCTATTTTTAGTATGGATATTATAATTGTTCAATCTGACTAATTATTATTTAATTATATTCATGTAGTTGTTTTCTTCATTTTAGTCAGTTGTACAATTTGTTTTAATATAAATTATTTTATCAAATAAAAAATGCAATTGACTATAAATTGAGTATATTAAAACTAAGTTATCTTATGCCTTTTTTGAATCATACTTAAGTACAAGAAAACTGAAATTTCGTGATGAATATTTCGTGAAAACTGTAAACATTGTGACAAAAGAAGGGTATATGGTGACAACAAATAAACATTATCACTAAAAGTGGATTTTTTGTGACAAAAATAAATATTCGTCACGTAATTCTAACTTTTAGTGACAACGCATTAAAACTTTTCAATAAATATTAGTTTTTAGTGATGATAAATTTTTGTTGTCACAAAATTATATTTCAGTAATTAATTTTTTGTGAGAAAGGTAAAAGTTATCACTAAAAAAGGGTATTTTGTGACAACAAATAAAACTTGTCACTAAAAATTAGATTTTTGTGATGAAATAAATACTCATCATGTAATCCTAAATTTTAGTAACAATATATTAAAAATTATCATGAAATATTGGTTTTTAGTATCAATACATTTTTGTTGCTACGTAACTGGATTTAGTCATGAATATTTAGTGAGTAAAGTAAAAATTATCAGTAAATGAGGTTATTTTGTGACAGCAAATAAACATTGTCACTAAAAATTAAGATTTTTTTGTGATGAAGATAAATACTCATTACGTAGTCCTAATTTTTAGTAAAAACATATTAAAAACTATCACGTTTTAAAAAAAAAACTTGGTGATAATAAATTTTTATCGTCACAAAATTTCATCTAGATTTTAATATTTGTGACATAAGTTTATTTAGTTGTTACTAAAGAGTTTTTATGACGATAAGATTGTCACACTATACAGAATTTTAATAATGAGTATTTAGAAACGAAAATAACATTTGTTACTAAATAGGGACAGTTTGTGACAACAAATAAATGTTGTCACTAAAAATGAATTTTTTTGTGACGGAATAAACAGTTGTCACAAAATCATAATTTCCAGTGATTATAGATAAGACCTTGTCATGAAATAGTAATTTTTAGTAATTATAAATTTAATTGTTATGAAAAGCAATCATGATTTTATTATCTGTGACAAGTCTCTAGTTAGTTGTCATAAGAGATTTTGTGATAGATATAATTGTCACAAAATTGATGATATTTTTCTGATAAAGGGATCCTATCCTTTCTCACATCTCCTAATTTTTTCCCCAACACATCATTTTTATCTCCCTATAGTGCGAGATTTAGTCGTCTCCTCGACTACCCCAGCCTTCTCAACCTTGGCCGCTCTCCTAGTCTGCAACACCCGCCTGAGCTCACCCTCCAACAACAGTCCTCCACCAGCGTGCAACCCTAAAGCCCTTCGCCAGCAGCCCGCACCCCTTTCACCGTCTTGCCCCTTCCTTCCATCCCCATCCGTTTCCCTACCCCGCCTGCATCCTTGCCTCTCACCATGGCTCAACAAAATAAAAAAACCCTAGAATTTCCTCTTCGAGTATAAATTCTCCAACGAGGCTCTCCCCAAAAGCGCTAATGTTATTCCTCTTGCTCTTGCCTTGGGCGTCTGCCTTTCTTCAATCATTGAAAAGAGTTTCTTGATCAACTTAATGTGAGATCTCTCATCTCATTTTCCTATTTAATTCATGTCTTTATTTAGATCTTTAAATATATGTTAAGGTTTGTTGGTCTAGGGTTCGATCTGCCATTGTTGGTTGATTATTGTTGTTTGAAATTTAGTTTTATAGCCATTAGTTTTTGGATGTGAAAGCTAGAATCTTTAGTTTTGTACCTCTTGAAGTCTATTTATATTCTTACTTTGAGTTAAGAAATTGTGTAATTAAATACTTTTACTGGATTAATTGTTTAAAGCAATGTTTTGTTTTCTTTTGGTAGAAATTGGATTGAAAAAATTGATCTTCTATGATAAGATTTTTTCTGTTAATATATTAACAGGTATGCAAGGTCAATTTTAATGAGTTTTTTTTTTTTTGGTTTTAATCTTTATTCTCTATAATATATTTATCTCTTTCTTCAGCGAATATTGAAAATGTATAATTTGTTTAACAGCTTCCATATTCTCTTTGATGAATCATGTGATTATATTGTGTTTTCAAATAATCAGGATTTTTTACTATGTTTGTTCCTCTCTTTTTGATGCCATTGCAAAGATTCTTTTCTTCTTGTTTTTTTTTTTCAAAACATGCGTTCAAAGGTGCCCCAGCGAGGAAGTAAACATTGTTCTGTTTGACCACATATAACTTGATTGTGTGTGATTATTTCAACAACATGCTAAGAGTTTTGTTACTGGAGTGTGAACAACTAATTAGTAGAGGTTTGCATAAATTGTTTGTTCATTGTGGTTTGTATTAATTATGTTGCTCTTATCTAACATCTCTTCTATATTGTCATGATACTTGTTGTATATAGTGTAACTATAAGAAAATATGTGCTAGTTTTTGTTATTTTGTTGATCTATGGGATTCTGTAGTGATCACATCATTGTGAAGCTAATTCTTCTTTCTTACAATTTCTATTTGTGGTTGTGACTCAATCATGTTATTCATGATCTTAGCCTACATGCTATAGGTTATTTTATTTTTGAATCTTAAGTTTGAGCTCCTGATCTTCTTTTCCAATTTATGGAGCCGGCCAGGCTTATGAGGTGCTTAGTGAACCTGAGAAGCATTAGATACATTATCAATATGAGGAGGATGCCCCTAAGGAAGGAACGAGTGGTGGTGGTTGTTCGCCAAGGAAGGAACAGCGGTGTCCCATTTGATATCTTCTAATCATTCTTTTGAGGGTGTCCTTTTGGAGGTATACATATATCTTGTATTTTTTAAATCCTATTTTGATGTTTGTAATGCTGTATATTGAAGATGGTTAAATTTATAACTCAACTTTTCTTTATTAATCTTCTTTGATGATGAATTGGTGGCAGCAACAGTCTAGGATGCAGCAGAGAACAGGCAATGATATGATCCATTCCCTAAAAGTTTTGAAGAACTTTAGAATGGAAACTCAATAACGCTCTCTTTCTTGCAAAGCCATTAGCTCCAAGTACAAGGGGTGAGTTTGTTTTCCTTTGTTGAGTATTAAGAATGATCAATTCAGCTGTTGTATTGATGTATTGTAAATGACTTTCGAACTGTTGTATTAACATCCATATTTTGTGATTGACAAGAAAGGATCCAAATCAGGTGCTTCCATGAAAATGTCCAGGTTACCATGGTTCTGCATGAAAGTCTCTATCTATCAGCTTGGTCCTTCAATGATCCAATAGATGCAACATCCCTAAAATGAACGTAAGGTTAATGGAGAGACAATTAATGATCATTTGTGTCAACCTTGTTAGCAGGTATGTTTGCATGTATTACACATATAGCTTTGTTGTTTATGTATCCTCATTTGTTGCTAAAGTTTACTTTTGTGTATGACGAACTTAGTGTTTGGACAAAACTCTTGAATATTTGTAAGGTATTTAAACATATTATTTTATATGCATGTTTCTATTATTATTGGACTTGTTGAATATTTTGTTGATAAAATGTTGTTAAATTGTATGTGATTGTTATTAGATTAGTTTTGATTATATTTAATGGATTGTGATTATCATATAAGTGACACTATTTGTAACAGAAGATGTATTTAGTGACACATGTCATATATTGTCACTGAAAATAAATTTAGTAACAAAGTTGCTGTCACTAAATCAATTTTTTAGCGACAATATTTATTGTAAGTAAATCTCTTCTTTAGTGATAATTTTCTAGTGTTGTCACTAAAAATATATATTGTGATCACAAACGTTGTCACTAAAATGGATAGTTAGTAACAACACCTACTGTCACAAAAAAATGTTTTTAGTGACAATATATATCGCATGTCACTATACGTCTTTTGTGATAAGAAATCTCATCACAAAAGAGGATATTACGAAACAATATGTATGTTTCTGTGACAATAATATATCGTCATATAATATATATGGTAACAACGACTGCTGTCACAAAAGGAAAAGTTTTAATGATAATGGATACTGTCACAATAGATAACTTATAGTGACAATATGGTGACAAATGTCATTATCACGAAAGACAGACATTCAGTGACAACATATATCATCACAGTAGACACCTTATGGTGATAATTAAATCTTATTACTAAAGAAAGATTTTTCGTAGTGAGATCATAAAGTTGTCTCGGCTGGCATTCACAATGGCCGTATATGTAACAACTAAAGGTCGTCATGAAAGTCGTTCCTAAAAAGTTTTAGTGACGACAATCATATCTTTAGTAACGACTTTACTTGTGACAAAATCTCTGTGTTCTTGTAGTAATAAGTAGTAAATTGATTTTGAAAAAAAAAAGAAAACCAAAAAATAAAAGTAAAAAAGAAGAAGGAAAGACTCTATTCAACTGTTGAATGAACAGAAAGAAGAAGAAATTACATAAAAACAAATTAAAAGAACAAAAAAAACTCTAGTCAGCAAACTTAACAGAGAAAAGAAAATAAATTACAAGAAAACTAGGCTTTCGTGATCAAATTTTTTGTGATAACTGTAAGATTTGTCACTAAAGGAGGGCATTTTGTGACGAAGATAAACATTCGTCACGTAATCCTATTTTTTAGTGACAACGTATTAAAAATTATCACTAAATATTTATTTTTCGTGATGATAAATATATTTTGTCACAAAATTGTACGTGAGTTCTTTGTGACGAAATTAACAATTGTCACTAAATAAGAGTATTTCGGGACAAAAATAAATCTTGTCACTAAAGTTTAGGTTTTTTGTGACGAAAATAAGTACTAGTCATGTAATCCTCATTTTTAATAATATCTGTTTTCTTTTGTAACAATAAGTTTTGGTTGTCACAAATTTATGCTTCAGTGGCAAATTTATTGTGAGAAATGTAAAACTTGTTATTAAAAGTGAGTATTTTGTGACAACAAATAAATTGTGTTACTAAAAAGTATGTTTTTCTGTGACGAAAATTAATAATTGTCACATAATCGTAATTTATCGTGGCAACGGATTAAAACTTTTCACTAAATATCAAATTTTTTATCACGATTAATATTTGTTGTTACAAAATACAATTTAGATTTTTATATTTGTGATAAAATTATGTAGTTGTTACTTATGGATTTTTGTAATGATAAGATTGTCACATAAATTTTTTTATTTTTAATAAATTAATGGGTATCCCTAAAGTTTAGAATTTTTAATTTATTTAATAAATTAATGGGTATCTCTAGTTGACTTATACGCACGATCCCCGTAACTCCCAATTTTCCCCGTATCTCCCAAATTTCGGGAAATTCTAAATGTGCACCACACTTTGCTTAGTGAGCACCACATCCTATAGTAAAGTGATGAGAGAGATAGGGGAAAATGCTTCTCACTAAGAAAAAAGTGGCGCGCATTTAGAATTTTCCTAAATTTCCCCGAATCTCCCAAATTAGTTTTTTCTAGAGGCGACTGTTTATCTCCCACAACATAAAATGATTTGGACGCGACGCTTAGCTGATTGAAGCACTTCAACACCTCCTCTCACACCGCCGCCCCAAGTCCTCCTCTCACACCGTCACCCCAACTCATCTCACACCACTGTGACATCAGAAATCGTTTGTCTCACACCCGCCATGATTCCTTTCTGCCCCGCGAGACTTGCCCTTGCAAGTCGTTAGGCGTGGTCTGCGCACCCTTGCAAGTTGCCAGCGAGATCTGTGTGCTCTCGCAAGCCCCAAGTGAGCCCGCCCAACTTCAGCAGCGGCCAAGAGATGCAAGCTACCGAGAGCAGCCCCAACTCCAATCATCCCTCCCTCGTCCTCTCGCTCGTTGAATTGCCCTCATAGTAAGCTTACATCAATGTCATGCGCTTATTTTTTTTTGTTGCAATTGGTGATCATGCGCTTCTCTGTATATGGATTGTTTCATCATGCTTAATTCTGATGCAAAACCTAAGTACATTATGAAATCTAGGTTTGTAGCAGATGCCGATATGAGCACATCCTCTTTACAGATTAATTGTTTTTATTTATTTTGGCAAATTCTCTAAGACATTTCTTACATTTAAACTAGAAATTGTATCTAAAAATATATGCATAGTCTTATCTTCTCACAATGAAGAGATTATTAACATTGCCAAAATCAACATTCACATAACACTTGATAATCATACTATTGCTCCAAGGCTTGCCATTGGAATTATCTAAGCAAATTCGTAAAAAACCATATATAATTCCAAACTCTTAATAAAATTCCTTTAGGCTTTATTTGGTTCGAGGAAAATTAAAAGAAAAGAAAAGAAAATAAGAAAGAAAATATTTTCCATTGTTTGGTTTGAGAGAAAATTTAAAAGAAAAGAAAATGTTTGGTGACTGTTGATAACATAAACAAATCATTGATGGGTACATGGTTTTGGTTCTTCTTATAAATTGTTCATGACACCAAATAACTTGTGCTTTTTGGTACATTTGGATTTTATGTTTCATAGTGGTAGCAGGAATAGGAAGTTTTGGCTCTTGTGATAATACTCTCTACACAAGATATTTTAATTCTCATCAGTATTCTTGTTTAGTAACAGCATATATAGTCTCATACAGGTCATATATAGTAAATGATTAAACAATATTATATTTAATAAGATGATGTTGGCAGTGAAAATTTCCAAGTAAAATGGGGTTTTCCACAACAGAACGCGGAGCTAACTCTGTAGCTCCGCGTTTGGCTATTTTAGCCTCGCGTTTGAGCAAAATACGGAGCTAATCAATAGCTCCGCGTTCTGGTCTTTTAGCTCTGCATTTTGATGTGATTAACTCCGCGTGAGTAGATAACCATAATCATAAATTGATTGAGATTAAGATTTGGACTTATCCAATACCCAAATTAAGTTCAATCAGAACTCTAAATAAAGAGATTTAAATCAAAACTAAGATATTTGATTAGAATCCTTGATGAATACAAATTCTATTTAAATAGAAACTCTCATATCATCCTAAGGCTATAAATACCCCTTTGAGGAAGCCCTAGGGATCTTTTGATCATCAATATTTTTCGATCATCTTGGAGATCATCTTTTTTGGCATCTTGGAGAATTCGAGTTACGCATAGAGCCTTGAATTCGTGAAGACCAGAGAAGATCAAGATCAAGTCGGCCGTCATCTTCAAGAGAGAAGATTATCGACGTCAGATCGTCAAAAGGAACTACTAGTTAGATCCCATCGCCACATAGATTCCACTTTTTATTGTAAAAGAGAGCGATAATTATAAATCCTCTCGTTTGTTCTTTTCTTGTTCACTTTCATTGTAATCTAAGCTGTATTCAATGGAAGGAAAGCAAATTTCTACTGCGAACAAACTAGCGACCATAGTGGGAGCCATCTCTTTCACAAAAGAAGAGATCGTGGCGTAATCTGACGTCGAGAGAATTGGATCCGACGTGAACATGCTAGTCGTAGAGATCGACCAGCAGAAGTACGAGGAGATCTCTCCGCTGAGTCAGGTAACCTAACGGAAACGCGACGCTATCATCGCGTGCGCTCCAATTCCCAAGGATCGGGTAAACGGGAATCCACCGATAACCGGAGACCCGTGGAGACCGCGGCCATAGAGCCGTCGTTTGGACAAGAAACCCTAGCAGAGGATGGCCTCTTTACTACCGAAGAAAGCTTGGGAGCTGGACTGACCAGAACCCAACTCCGAAATAGAAATCGGAGAGCTAGGCGAAAGGCCCTCAAAGCCCACATCGAATGCGAGGCTAACTTCACAAAACGCGATGCTATAGTTCCTTGCAAACTGGCTCACGTTAATCGCAAGACCAGCCAATATCGCGATAAACGCGAAGCTAAGACTTGCGTTAATCGCAAAATTTCTAACACTCGCGTTAATTGCGAGGATAAAATTTCCTTAGAGCCAGCGTGTGATTCTCTACGCGAGGCTACTACTGAGCTTAGCGATAAACGAGAAGCCAATACAATTTGTGATAAATGCAAGATTTTTGTCACTCGCGTTAATCGCGAGGATAAAATTTCCTTAGTGCGTGTGATTCTCCACGCGAGACTACTACTGAGCTTAGCGATAAACGCGAAGCCAGTACAACTTACGATAAACACAAGATCTTTATCACTCGCGTTAATCGCGAGGATAAAATTTTCTTAGAGCCAGCGTGTGATTCTCCACGCGAAGCTAATACTGAGCTCAGCGATAAACGCGAAGCCAGTAATACTTGCATTAATCGCAAGACTCCTCAGCTCCGCGTAAATCGCGAAGATGATTGGCAAATTTGCGTTAATCACAAAAATCGCGCTAAACGCGAAGTTATTACTTGCGTTAATCGCAAGAGTAAGCCAGCGTGCAAGAATTTTCTTCCACGCGGGGCTAAGATTCCCGAATATAAACTTCTACAAAGACGCCAGCGTAAAACGCGAAGCTAACGTATCCAAAAACGAGGCTATTTCTCAGCCCCGCGTATCAAAATGCGAAGCTACTTCTCAGCTCCGCTTATCAAAACGCGAAGCTACTGCTCAGCTCCACGTAAATCAACCTGAATACAAAATCAGGATTGATCATTGCACTGTTGAACCAGGACTTGACTCCAACGGTTCCAAGAAGCTCCAGTTGGCCCCTAGACCCTCTCAATGGATGAGTGGGCCCCACAACTCCATGTCTAAACCCACTGACCTCAGGGAGTATCTAACCAAGAAAAGGAATATGAACCAAGTCCAATCTGAACCTACTTGTCATTGCCAGCAGCTTATGACAGCAGTATCTGCTGTAGTGGACAGTTGTTGCTGCAGCAAGAACAGGGCATCAGTGTTTGACCGGTTGACTGAGTCAGACGAAAACCCTACTAAAAAGACAAAAACGGCTTCCCGAGAAAAAGGGTGGAGAGTTGTAACTTCTAATATGGTCGGAAGGGGAAAGAAAACCATAGAAAAGAATGGTGATTCTGAATCAAGCGATGAAGAATCTCATCATTTTACCAGACTTAAGTCAGGCGCTATCCTGGCCTGAAACTATAAGAAACTTGTGAAAGGTTCTTATGACGACGATAGTGATAATTCGGCCATAGCTTCTCCTCGTTCTTCGGCATCGTCCAAATTGCAGAAGTCAGCATCACATATGATGGATAGATCTGACGATATCGACCAAAGATTTGAAGTCCAAGAACAAATGATTCGAGATCAACAAAAGAAAATTGAGGATCTTAAAATGATGCTCTCAAAAGTGGTCGAAAATACTCAAAAAATTCTCAAGGATAACACCAATAAGGGAAAAGAAATTCCATTCAATAAAATGAACAAGGAAGATGAAGAAGAAAAGGCTCACTCGACACATGAAGACGAGGATAAGTATTCTTTTCATGACCCTCATGAGGAGAAAATTGAGAAGTTACAAAACCAACTCGAGGCATTAATGCACAAGAAGGAGTTGAAAGAATCAGGGGTTTCAAGACCATATCCACCTGAATGGGATTTGGCACCATACCCTGAGAAATACAAACCGCTCAAATTAGAGCTATATGACAGGAAATGATCTCCTAGTCAATATATTTACTACTTCTTGTCCCAAGTAGGACATTTAATGGGCAATGACCCAGTGATGACTAAAGTATTTGCAAATACCTTATGAGGGCCTACTTTCACATGGTTTATGCAGCTGCCCCAAGGTACTATCAATACCTGGTTTGACGTTGAGAAACAATTTCTCGCACGTTTCTTTGATGATGATACCGAAATATCGGCTCATTCCCTCCTTGCGACAAAGCAAGGAGAACAAGAAACGGTAAAGGATTTTATAGAAAGGTTCCGAGAGAAGTCCGTGCATTGCAAACACGGAATGGTCCAGGAAACTCCGATAGAGACGTGTCGGCACAAGACGAACGTGCTCTTAAAAATGGGGGCCGTAGAGTCTAAGACTTGGAAGGATTTGCTAAAATAAGGAGAGCAAGCCGAAGACTTGATCCGCAGAGTTGAAGAATCTCGTGGACCAAGAAATACTGGAAATAATAGGCTATATACACAAAATAATAATAAGAATAAAGGTAAAGCGACAATAGCGTCAGAGGCCACTCCACAGAAGACGAATCCTCCGAGCCCAAAGCCCCAAAATCAAAAGGGCATGAGACAGAATAGGCCCCAGCAAGAAAGAACATACACCTTTAAAGCGGAACATACGCCTACACTCTTCCATATGCTCCTTAGGAAGGGAATGCTGAAACTTTCAGAAAATAGAAAACCGGAGGATACTGGCAAAACCAACGATCCCAACTATTGTCTCTACCATAGGAATGTCGGACACCCTACCAGGGACTATTATCTTCTGAAGAACAGGATCCAAGCATTGATAGAAGCTGAAGTCTTGATGCTAAAAGAGGAGCAAAAGAAGGTCACTGCCAATATGATAACGCTAGTGGTAGCAACCCATGAGTTCCTCGTGGGGGTAACCCCAATACCGGAGGGGAAGCTGGTCATGAAAAATCATGACCCACATAAGAAGGCATAGAAAGGACTTGTCCCCGTAATGACTCAAAGAGGGGAGGTCATGTGGGTCCATCCTGATCTATTACAAGATGAACAGTGGACCACCTCAAAAAACCAGAGGAAAAAGCGGACTATTAATACCATTCCGCAAAAATAAAGGAAGAATACATAGTCTCGGGAGCCTTCACAGATTCTGAAGAAGAGCCCGAAGCTATGACCACTCATCAAGATGGGGCAGGCCCTTCCGGCACTCGATCTGGTAAACCATATCTCAAGGACTACACCAGAGTAGACCCGAAGAATATATACGGGGAACTCGCAAAGCCTGCAAAACAAAAGGGGCTTCGTTTCCAAAAAGGTCCTGCAAGAGAAGAAGAAGCCAAGGTGGCTGCATTTAAGTTTGATATAATAGCTCAGTTGGCAAATATTCCAGCTCGAGTCACGCTTTATGAGTTGTTGCGATTATCAAAATCAACTCGCGAAGCGTTAAGAGAGGCTTTGGCAGACTCTGAGTCATTCTTAGCTCAGATTGTCGAGCTGGCCGACGAAGAACAGGACTCTTGCCCCCACTGTCATCAAGTGAGGAGGCAGGTCCCGCAGATTACTTTCTCTCCGGAGGATATACAGGTAAGGAATATAAAATATAATAGACCTTTATATTTCACCGGATATGTCGGATCCACAAAGGTGGATTGTATTCAAATCGATCCGGGGTCTGCATTAAGCGTTATTCTAAGAAGGCTGATGCAGCTATTGGGAACTCTCCCCATCGCTTGACACAGACAAATACTACTATATACGGGTTTAACGCTAATGACAGCTGTCCTCTTAGCAAAATCCGACTTCGGTGTCAGATCGGAGATTTGAGGACAGAGGTTACATGCTATGTTATAGACGCAGATACGTCTTATAACATTTTACTGGGGCGATCATGGATACACGCCTATATGATAGTCCCATCGACTCTCCACCAGTGCATGAAATACTGCGATGATCAAGGAGAAGTCTGGACATTAGTTGCAGATAGGCAGCCATTCAAAGGATTAGAGAACTATTTTACGGATGCTATGCTCTATAAGCCAGCCCATGAAGTCTCTAACAATAACTGCAAATGGCCCCAAGAACCCGAAGATAGCGACAACGAGGCCGATACTGAGTACGAATCCCAGGAAGAGGATAACGGGGGTGATTACGAAATTAACCCTCGCATAAATCTTAAAATGAATTTTGATAATAATGTAGCCAATGTAGCAGAGGATGAGTGGATTATTAATGAAAATATAAAATTAGTCTATGAGCCTGCTGTAACTACAGAGTCTGAGCCTTCTTGTACATCCACTGAGGCAGATGACCTATCCGAACTTGAAGTTTCGGAGGTATATCACTTGCCGATAAGGTCGTCTCTTATCTCTCGGTCTAAAATAACAAAAGGACTAGATACTTCTTTGAAGTACCTCCGCGACATGTATCGCATAAACCGATTGTATTCGGCAAAGTGATCACATCGCCTAACTAAAGACAAAGTAGTGAAAGTGATGAATAAACATCACCTCAATTTCACTTATATGAACAGAAATCCCAACAAATGATAGAAAAGATGTGTTATAATTTTACCCAAAAATTGGGATTGAACTTTGGAAAAGGGTGACGAAATCTCATACCCTCGTTTAGACCAAGAGGGAAGAGCCCAGACTATTATCAGAAAACTAGAAGAGGGTTGAGCTATGTATCTACTCCTCCCTCATCACCATACAAATACGAAGATAACTCTTCAGCAGATGAAGATTTACATCCACTCGACCAGGATTCGGATCTAAGTACTGACACTTGGTTTCGATCTTTAACAGCAAATATGGTTTCAGCCGCACCTGAACGCGACGAGGAACTGATCGATGTGCAAGATGATTCCTGGGCAAAACACATGAACACTCTTTGAAATGTTCGCTTTGAACAGCGTGACCTGCCTATAGAGGATAATCTGGTACAAGTTAACATGGGGACGGAAGAGAATCCGAAACCCATTTTTATAAGCAACACACTGACTCTCTTGGAAAAGGAGGAATTTATATCCCTCATAAAGGAGTATAGATGTGTTCGCATAGAGCTATGAAGACATGCCCGGTCTTGATCCTCGATTGCCACACATAGGCTAAATATTAAAGACAACGCCAAGCAGTCAAATAACAGCAAAGGCGTTTTCGACCGGAATTGATGGTGGCGATAGTCACTGAGATCAATAAGCTCATAAAATTAGGATTTATCCGTGAAGAGCAACATCCCGATTGGGTGGCTAATATAGTGCCGGTTCGTAAGAAGAACGGCAAGATCGGAATATGCATCGATTTTCGGGATCTAAATGCCGCATGCCCTAAGGATGAGTTCCCACTCCCAATTACCGATGTAATATTGATAACACCTGCGGTTACGAGAGGATGTCCTTTATGGATGGCTTCTCGGGCTATAATAAGATCAAAATGCACCCAGAAGATGAAAAGCACACGGCTTTCAGAATGCCGCTAGGGGTGTACTATTATACAGTAATGCCTTTTGAATTAAAAAACGCTGGCGCCATCTACCAACATGCGATGAGCATCATATTTAAAGACCATATGTGCAAAACGGTAGAGTGTTATGTGGATGACCCGGTAGTCAAGAGCAAAAACAAAGAAAATCATCTTTAGGATCTAAGAACAGTCTTCAATGTTATGCGAAGACATCACTTGAAGATGAATCCTACTAAATCCTTCATGGGGGTGTCAAGTGGAAAATTCCTTTGAATCCAAGGAATTTTCCTTGACCCTGAAAAAGTAAAAGCCATCAATGAGATGCCGCCTCCCCGCAATCTTAAAGAGTTAAGGGGGTTATAAGGAAAACTGGCCTATATCCAGTACTTTATCTCCAACGTATCAGGAAGATGCCAACCATTCTCAAGACTCATGAAAAAGGGGGTTTCCTTCGTATGGGATGATGCATGTCAACAGGCGTTTGACGATCTTAAGAAATACCTTATGAAACCTTCCGTCCTCATGGCACCTGTCCCTGAACAACCATTCCTTATATATATAAGGGCCATAGATAATGCGTTAAGAGCATTACTGCCCAGTATAATAAGCACGGCCATGAACACGCCCTTTATTACTTAAGCTGGACAATGATCAGGGCCGAGTTTTGGTATACTCCGATTGAAAAGGAATGTTTAGCCCTAGTGTTCGCTGTTCAGAAGATACGACACTATCTTTCAGGGCAAACAATTCATGTCATATCATGGGTTAATCCTTTGAAAATCTTAATGACCAAACCAGGGTCTTTAAATGGCCGGTTGGCGAAATGGACGTTGTTGCTATTGCCATATGATATACACTTCGTTCCTCAAAAAGCAATGAAGGGACAAGCGATCGCCGACTTCCTAGCGAACCATCCAATCTGGTCTAACCCTAAATAGACATCAGAGGTTAATACAACTAGTAAAGAACAACCATGGCAGATGTTCTTTGATGGTGCTGCCAGACGATCTGCTGCTGGAGTGGGGGTTGTATTGATATCCCCACATAAACACATACTGCCTAATGGCTACTCACTAACAGAGCCCTGTACGAACAATGTGGCGTAATACAACGCACTCATTATTGGTTTAAAAATGGCTCTATAACTGGGGGTGAACCATCTAGAGGCATACGGAGACTCTAAGCTCATTGTCAATCAGATGACAGGCGAATATGAAGTCAGACATGAAGCTCTCATCCCCTATCATCAGCTAGCCATTGAGCTAGCATGATATTTTAAACAGTTTTACATCTATCACATATCTCGGAACGAAAACGTCTATGCGGATGCCCTTGCCGCACTAGTTGCAACGTTGGCAATCCCACCAGGTGCGGCTAAAAGTATCACTATTGGTAGCAGAGAACTTCTCCATCCGGATACTGTATTACAAATCAGGGAAGTGTGCCAGACAGGCTTAACTCTGGAACCCCATGATTGGCGATTTCCATTTGTGGATTATGCCTTATATGGGATGTTGCCAGAGGATCCGAAGGAAGTCGCCTCGATAAAGAGGAAGGCTCAAAGATTTTATTATGATCATACGCTTCAAACTTTATATAGAAAGTCAAGTGATGGTCTCCTGCTACGCTGCATATCAAAAGCAGAAACAGATGAAGTACTGAGAGAAACGCACGATGGAGTGTGTGGAGCTTATCAGCCCGGCCCAAAACTTGAGGACCGCATAAGAAGGTTAGGATACTACTGGCCAAAGATAATTACCGATACAATGGCATACGCTAAACAATGTCATGCATGTCAGGTACATGCTAATTTTATCCATCAACCCCCAGAATTTTTGCACAGTACTGTTGCTAGCTGGCCATTTGAGGCATGGGGAATGGATATTGTGGGGCCAGTAACTCCCCCGTCATTCAGAGGACATCGGTTTATCCTTGCGATAACCGATTATTTTTCATGGTGGGCCGAAGCCGTGCCCGTGAGAGAGGTAAAAACGACGGATGTGATTAAGTTCATTAAGCATCATGTTATTTACCGTTTTGGCATCCCCCGAAGAATCATTCACAATAATGGACCGCAGTTCATCAGCTAGGGGTTCTCAAGATTCTGTGATAAGTTCAGGATCAAAGATGTTGCTTCAATGCCATATAACCCTGCGGCAAATGGATTGGCCGAAGCCTTTAATAAGAACATTATTAAACTCCTTCGGATGTTCGTTTCCTCCAACAAACAAGACTGGGATGAAAAGCTGGGAGACTGTTTGTGGGCTTATCGTACCACTATCTGCACCCCAACAAAAGCTACCCCGTTCTCCTTGGTCTATGAAAATGAGACCGTCCTGCCTCTTGAAGTCCAGATACCATCATTAAGAGTGGCCCTAGCCACAAAGATGATGACTGAAGAACACCATCAACTAAGATTGCGAGAACTAGAAGCGTTGGATGAAAAACGTTTCCGGGCTCAACAGCAAATTGAGTTGTATCAAGCCCGAGTCTCGCAAGCGTTCAATAAGAACGTTAAACCAAGGACCTTTAAACAAGGAGACTTGGTTATGGCTATTAAAAAGCCAATGATTCTAACCCACAAGACTAAGGATAAATTTGAACCCAAGTGGGAAGGACCGTTCATCGTGGAGACAGTATAATCTAGTGGAGCCTATCGCTTAATGAACCAGAATGGTGATAGAATGATGATGCCGATCAATGGCAAATTTTTGAAGAAATACTATGCCTAATGAACCAGAATGGTGACAGAGTGACTGTCACATCTGGTTCATATCCCTAGAAGTATAACCATCCACTTGTTCAAGTTACGCATATGAGCACTTGAACTTCTTTATCAAACTAAGGCATGTGTAATTAGGCGCCTCTGTCTAAATTAAATGATCCTGACCCAATCATTCTGGTGTAAGTAGTTAAACGCTTTCACCAAACTATCATTTAGCTCTGTTCAAAGGGCTTTACCGTGGTTAGTAATTGTGATCCGGTTGGTATCAACGATTCAAGTTACGCATATGAGCACTTGAACTTCTTTACCAAACTAAGGCATGTGCAATTAGGCGCCTCTATCTAAGTTAAATGATCCTGACCCGATCATTCTGGTGTAAGTAGTTAAACGTTTTCACCAAACTGTCATTTAGCTCTGTTCAAGGGCTTTGCCGTGGTTAGTAATTGTGACCCGGTTGGTATCAACGATTCAAGTTACGCATATGAGCACTTGAACTTCTTTACCAAACTAAGGCATGTGCAATTAGGCGTCTCTGTCTAAGTTTAATGAACCGTACCCGATCATCCTGGTGTAAGTAGTTAAACGCTCTCACCAAAACTATCATCTAGCTCTTTCAAAGGGCTTTACCGAGGTTAATAATTGTAACCCGGTCGGTATTAACAATCTAAGTTAGGCAGATGAGCCTTGGATTGTTTTACCAAAACAATGACCTATTTTCATGACAAGTTATTTGTTGTGCAAGCAAATTTTGTAGCCAACAGATAAAAGAATCAAAAGGATTATCTCTACTCATAAATCAAAAGAATAAAGTTACAAAAAGAATGAAAGAATTCAAATAATTATTGAGTTCTTTTACAAAGAATAATGAATAAATAAAAAGGGAGTTATGGTTCTCCCAAAAGCTTCAACTTATTTGGCATCTCATGTATAACTCGACGATGAGTCTCCTCCACGGAGTGTTGAGCTTGCCAGCGCAAATCATCATCATTTGTTGCGAGTTGCTGGGTCAACCGCTGACGAGACTCTTCAATAGCATGGCCTCTTATTATGCCCTCCTGTCTGAGCTATCCTTGTTAAGAATCAACTCTTCCCGTCTACTGACGGATCTAGCCGAGACTCGCTGGCTTCTAAAATAGTTTGGGCCTAAGCGATAGTCTCTTTGGCTCTTAGGATGGCGGCCTGGCTCCCCTCGATCTCAAAATCCACCATCTCCAGCCCCCTAAGAATTGACTCTTGACTGGCCTGTAGCTCCGCCAACTCCCGCGACCATCCTTCCTCCTGTCATCTCAACTCCTCTTGACGAGCTGTTAACTCTGCCCGTAGCCGCGCCAACTCTATCTCAGTGATCGCTTCCATATCGGCTTGACAAACTATGTTTAGCATGTTCACCTACTCTTCTAAAGCTTCAAAGCGGGCCCGGTAAGGAGCTGCTCGGTTGCGACCCCCGATCCTTTCAATATTGTCCAAATAACTGGACAACATTGGACATCTAAGATTAAGGAAATCTCTTCCATCCAGGACCATCCCGATATATCTCCTTAGTAGCCGCATAAAATCGTTGACACTATGATTGAAGAACTCCTCAAGAGGATCAACAATGTCTAAATTTAAAGCAGGCAGCACTAGGGAAGATGTCGTCGGGGGAGGAGTAGCTTCTGTTGGAGAAGAAGAAGCCTGTTCCTGTACCATATTCATAACATGCGGGGCCAGTAAAGCCAATATGGACTTGGGAGAACTGGGAACCTGAGGAGAAGTATCATTGGTACAGGTCATTCGAGCAGCACCACCAGCAGAGGTAGATGATGGAGTGTCTTCACCCGAAGCTCCTCCTGTGACAGAAGTGGCTTCGAATGAGAACTTTAAATTTTCTTCGTCTCCTGTTGGCAGATGACTTGGAGCGGGAGGAGTCACCGGTGTCTCAACAGCCATTATCATTGACGGTGTCAATATTACTGGCTGAGGAGCAGAGGGCACACCAACAACCACTGGAAAGGTTTCCTCGGAGCAGACCATTGGTGTTGGAGATGGCAGACTTGGAGATAAGGAAGCCTCTCTTGCTGCGGCCTCGACGATGACCTCTATCCTATCATCACTCCCGAGTTCGTCGATTGAAGGAGCTGAAGTAGGAATAGAGAGAGGAGCTGGTGTGAAATAATCTACGCCAAGCTCCTCCACCGAACTACCCAGGCCACTCACTGAGCCGGTGGTGCCAGAGTAGACGACCAACTCCTCGGACTCCACCCTAGTAGTTGAGTGCATAGGAGAGTGGAGTTGACTACCTGCATCTTAGAAAGCAAATAAGGAGTGTTACATAAAATATAGAAAAATGAACAGAAGATAGAGTATAAAATCTACGAGAACCATACCAAGAGATACAAGTCCGGTGGTTGGACTTGAAGGAGGAGCCGTCGTCATATCCAAGAGCACACCCGTTTCATCACCTAACAGTTTCGTCGCAGCATGCTCACCAGTATCTTCAGTTGATAGGCGAGCCGGAGCATCAGGGGCATTAGGAGCTTCACCGGGCATATTCTCCACAGATGGCAGAGTTGAGGCCAGAAGGTCTGTGGCAAAATGGACAGCTGCCTCTTGGGGGACTACTAGAGTTTCCGGGGACTACTAGAGTTTCTGGGGCCAACTTCTTCTTCTTCTTGACAGGCCCTTCCCTCGGGGCTCCGCGGCGTTTGACGATCGGACTCTGAAAACGAGTGACTATGGGTTGGGGAGCACCTCCAACATCAGCGTCATCATTATCACCATCATCGTCATCATCATCAGAGTCGCCAACATCTGATGGATCGACCGCCGCACCCAAAAATTCGTCCATTCCTTTTACCCTTACTCTTTTAGCACCATTGCAGTTAGAGTAAAAGGCTTCTATTTCTTTGCAACAACTCCGGTTGATGGAGAAGTTGGGCACGTCAGCGTTGGCGACACTGTACCACGTGTAGAAACTCAGCATCATGCACAGTTCGGGTGACTTCTGAGGCAAGATGAATTCAGCCCCGGTCCCACCTGCTACAAAGTGGAACCAGCCGCGGGCACCTTCGTACAAATTTTCTTCGTAGGGCAGCTTCTTGTTTGGGTTACCCACATAGAGCTGAGAATACCCAAACTGACGAGCGAAGCGACTCGGGGTGTACGGTTCAATATAACACATGGTGTCATGACGATACACCAAGTGCCCGGGTCGGATATTGAGGAGCCACCAAAATGCCCCTGAGGATAAGACGGTGAAGTTGTTTGTTCCCGAGATATCCTTGAATTTCGATCCCTATTCTCCACCAGGGAAGTCGGGGAAGCACCGGAAGATTTCATAATTCTGGTGCTGGCGAAGTGTCTTCTGGATTTGAGACATGTAATGACTCTTCCATGAGGAGCGCTCGTAAAACTCCACAAGGAAGGGCTTGTCACCGGAGAGATGTTCAGCCACACTAATCAATGAGGGGTAGTGCATGACAAGCCACGCCATTAAATAGGTATAAGGCATCTCCACCCTGGGGTTTGGAGTCTTCGCCTTGGCAGTTTCCTTTAACTTGCCTTTTCCTTTCCCTTTCCCCTTGTCGGCGGGAATAAAACCATTACAGAGCACTCGTAATCCGCTCTGTAGGTTGCACACCATGGCGGAAAGGAGTCCGAAAGGTCGGCCGTATGCAAGTAGAACTACTGAGTACATCACGTTCATTGTAATCACCTCTTTTGGCAATGACGGCACGACGCATCTTTTTAACCACAGCATCAGGAACCCAGCAATAAGACCTCTATTAGATACTGGGAACTGAGCTTGGTAGTGGAAACTCTTAAAGACGGTGCCAGGATTGAATCCACCTTCGTTGGATTCAGCAGTATAGAAAATGGCACGAGTCTTGGCGATGCGGCGATCGATCTCCTTGACGTCAACAGGAGCATAGCCGTGAACTGTTGCTGAACTTTCTTTGGAGTTCAGGTTTGCAAAAAGGTAATCAGCCCACTTCTTGTGACCGATATCCTGATTACGCACACCTACCATGTCGGCGCAAATGCGCTAATGGCACATCATCTCCCAGTAAGTGGCGTAGATGCGCTCATCCCTCGTCTTCAGCATATTGAGCTCTTCGGTGGTAGGGATGTACTCTTCGTAAGGGACTTCGCCCATTAACAACACAGACACCTCAAACATCTCGTGGAGAGCAAATCCTAGCTCACTCACTAGTGTAAAGAAGGTGCCGGTTTCGGGGTTGTACATCTTCAGGGACTGAATAAATGGTAGGAGCTCTGGGGAATCCCAAATTGAATATTTCTGATGGCTTTGTATAAGCCAATCTCCTTCAGAACTAGTTCATGGGAGTTTATCATGTATTGGACGAGGCAGGCCCACCACATATTGCCAGAGAATAAACCCAGCCAGGCATCCTAAATTCATTGGCTGGGTATTGGCCTCCTTGCGCCATGAACTCACTAAGGAAAGTTCGTGCGCAAATTGGGATCTCCCCTACTGGGTGCTCCTTGGTGATTCTTCCCGGAAGCAACCCGGTGATACATCTTGTGGGACCATCTTGGTAAGCCCCATGTGCGCCTAACTTTCCAGTGGGGACACAGTCGTACTCCTGGCTCAGCCCCCACTCTAATTCATGGTGCATGGCGAACCTTTGAAGATAGACCAGAGGATAACTGCGCTCCATACTGGGTAGAAACATCAGCAGGTCGCCAGACTGGTGGAGCCACATACACTCCTCTTCGAAGAGGATCTGGTCTGAATGCCCCATTGCGTCTCCAAAGAGAAAAACAGGCTTCTCCAACACTTCTCGGTTGGTGGTCTCGAAAACTGCATCAGTGATGATCTCCCGTGCAGTAGCAGGGTGGTACCTGATTAATTTCTCCTTGCGCTCCCTCAGGCCCGGCTTGTATGCAATTAAAACAGTGGTGAAGCGAAATTGGACCGTCAAATCCGCACCCCCTGCGAATCTGAAATAGTGCCTATGGGAGAGAGCGTCCACCGAATACCCCACTGCAAAAGAAGAATCGAGAGTTAGAAAAAGTTTTATAGAAACTCAGAAACTCTTCTAAGTATAGAAACGCGGAGCTAAAAATAAGTCCGCGCGGAGCTAAAAATTAGTCTGTGCGAAGCTAAAAATAACTCCGTATGAAGCTAAGGAGATAGCCTCGTGTTTACAAGCACGAAGCTAAAATTTATAGTTTCGCGTTGAAACACGATAGCTAGTCAAAATAGCCCCACATTGCAAACGCGAGGATAACGCGATAGCTTCGCGTAGAAGAAGGCCAGAGGCCTTTCTTCTTCTCCAAGCCGTACGACCGGAAAACAGTGATCTCGCCTATAAAGAAGCGATTGGCCGATTAAAACCAAGCCAAATCACCTCAAGATCGTTCTAAAAAGTCCAAAAGTTGAGATTTTTACCTCCAATAGGCGTGGCGAAGACTGTGACGTCGTTATGGCCGCTATCTCGGCCGCTGCCGCTGCTGCTAGCACCGGCCGCCGATGATGAGGAAGCGCGAGAAGAGGTCGCGATCTTCTTGGGTGCCATTGAGTTCGAGATCTTGGAAGAAATCGACGAAAATGGGTGAAAATCTGGTCGGTTGCAGAGAGCTCTGGTCGCCTGAGTTCTTGATTTCTCGAGTTCTCAAAAGAGTGAGGAAGAAGAAGAGAACACTCTATTTAAATGAGAAAACCTGCCCCTTGGTATTCGGTGCGAGAATCGGAGCAATTACTGAGCAGTTACCCAATGAAACGCGAAACTATTAGCTCCGCGCAAATGATTAAAACGCGAAGATAACTTGGTACTTTAACTCCGCATTTTCAGCTTGAAAATCCAAAGTATTTCAAAATTTGCTAAATTCTAAGCCATTTTGAAAACTTTGGAGGGGGTTCTATTGGCAGTGAAAATTTCCAAGTAAAATGGGGTTTTCCACAATAGAACGCGGAGCTAACTCTGTAGCTCTGCGTTTGGCTATTTTAGCCTCGCGTTTGAGCAAAACGCGGAGCTAATCAATAGCTCCGCATTCTGGTCTTTTAGCTCCTTGTTTTGATGTGATTACCTCCGCGTGAGTAGATAACCAGAATCATAAATTGATTGAGATTAAGATTTGGGCTTATCCAATATCCAAATTAAGTCCAATCAGAACTCTAAATCAAGAGATTTAAATCAAAACTAAGATATTTGATTAGAATCCTTGATGAATACAAATTCTATTTAAATAGAAACTCTATATCATCCTAAGGCTATAAATACCCCTTTGAGAAAGCCCTAGGGATCTTTTGATCATCAATCTTTTTCGATCATCTTGGAGATCATCTTTTTTAGCATCTTGGAGAATTAGAGTTGTGCATAGAGCCTTGAATTCGTGGAGAGTAGAGAAGATCAAGATCAAGTTGGCCATCATCTTCAAAAGAGAAGATCATCGACGTCAAATCGTCAAAAAGAACTACTAGTTAGATCCCATCGCCACATAGATCCCACTTTTTATTATAAAAAAGAGCGATAATTATAAATCCTCTCGTTTGTTCTTTTCTTGTTCACTTTCATTGTAATCTAAACTGTATTCAATGGAAGGAAAGCAAATTTCTGCTGCGAACAGATGATTGAGTATTTATGTTAATATATTTCTTTTAGTACTTAGACTTGAAGGGAAAGGTTATGCACTGGCCACCATTTGTTCCTATATAATAATTAAAAGCCACACACATGACTGCTTCACTTTTTGGTAAGGCAAAATTCTGTTCTTTTTTTTATGAGAAATAAAATAGTGATTCATTCATTACATATTTTTTTAGCAATGAATTTAGTTACAATTAGTTACAGATTCTTCCCTTAAGGGTGTGCGCATAGAAGGGATATGCACTTAGGTGTATGCCTTTATGAAAGTTGGGTTTACGTTTAAAGTTCAAAAATAATAAGTTATATAACCTCCATAGTACAAGGGTCTTAATGCAATTAATCCTATAAAATATTATCGGGAACTTTGCATTCATTTCTTTCTTTCTTACTACCGGAGGCCTTATCAAACAAGAAATCCGTACGCTCCTACATTAGGAGTTGCACATATATACAATGCATCCAAATCTTTAAATAATATCATTTTTGTTTGTTTGTTAGCCTATCTGGAGGTCCTAGCAAGCAAGAAACAACAAATTTCAAATGAGAAATTTTGTTTATGTCCAAAATTCCGAATGGGTTTAAAATAAGCCATGGAGACTGAGGGCCAGGGCAGTTGAAAATTTACACTTGATACAAGCATAGATTAGGTGATACACAAACGCACACTTCAAAAGAGTTAGCTTAATTGTGCTGCTGATGTGGCTGTTTTCTTATAAAGAATTGGCACCATATTTCTTATGTCTGCAGATGAACCTGAAGTTCAGTTTTTACTCTGCAAACTAAACTTCTTTACATGGACTGGGCTGCATAACCAACAAAATGAAGTGTTGTTATCGAGATGTGTCTATTGTGTTGTGTTGTACTAGTGTGTGCTGTGTTGTGTTTGTTATATTTGTTGTGTATGTTGTGTTTGTTATATTTGTTGTGTATGTTGTGTTGAGAGAGAAAAAAAATCTAGAAATCTAAGATTGTGTCAGTGTTGCACCTTTTAAGTTTTCAAGTGAATGCAATAAATATTGTTTATTTGTTTTCCATTGTAGAAACTATAATTGGTTCTATCTTAATTCATGACGAACTACAACAGTTTGTTGTGCAGCAAATACTGGAGCGTCAACCACAGATGAATTTTGATTCGTGTTTTGATAGAGAAATCAGGTTATGTCCATGGAAAGGAGCAAGGAAAAAACTTCCAAATAAAA
Organism: Dracaena cambodiana; assembly: GCA_036321105.1. Taxonomy (NCBI): domain Eukaryota; kingdom Viridiplantae; phylum Streptophyta; class Magnoliopsida; order Asparagales; family Asparagaceae; genus Dracaena; species Dracaena cambodiana. Next base: position 23,622,907 of record JAYEPQ010000007.1, read on the forward strand.
AAACAAGACTAGATATTGAAGAGCAAGTACAGTGGGTTGTTAATGAAGTCAAAGATTTAATGAGGGAAGAATTTACATAAGTCAAAAATGCAACGAGGATAGAGTTTGAAGAAAAAATTAGACGGGTACAAACTGAGATTTGAATTCAGATACAAGATGAAATGAAGTCACAGATTCGAGCTGAAATACAAGCTGAGTTCGATTCAATGATTCAAGAATATTTGGTTGTTTTTTTCAATTTTATGCAACCATCCAAATCTTAATTATTTTGTGGTTAATAGGTATTATTTAGTATTTGGACATAAACTAATTTTTTTTTTTTTGCAATGGTGAACTTATTTAACATTGGAACAAAACTTTTGAATATTTGTAATGTACTTAAACATGTTATTTTATATGCATGTTCTATTATTATTGGACTTGTTGATTTAAATATTTTGTTGATAATATGTTGTTAAATTATATGTAATAGTTATTAGATCAGCTATGATTGTATTTAATGGACTGTGATTACTGTAAATGAGATGATATTTGTATTTGTAATATATATTGTTACAAAAAATGTATATTAGTGACATGTGTCATATGTTGTCACAGAAAAAAATTTAGTGACAAAGTTATTGTCACTAAATCAGCTTTTAAGTGGTAATATTTGTTGTGAGTAAATCTCTTTTTTAATGACAATTTTCTAGTGTTGTCATTAAAAAATATATTGTGACGACAAACATTGTCACTAAAAAGGAAAGTTGGTGACAACAACGACTATTACAAAGTATGTTTTTAGTGACAACATATATTTCATGTCACTATACATCTTTCGTTACAACAAAACTCGTCACAAAAGAGAATATTACATAAGAACATGTTTGTTTTTGTGACAATAGTATATCGTCACATAATATATATAGTGACCACGACTGTTGTCATGAAAGGAAGAGTTTTAGTGACAATAAATACTATCATAGTAGATATTTTGTAGTGACGAGATTTACTTGTCACGTATTGTATATGGTAACAATTGTCGTTGTCGCGAAAGATAAAACATTCAGTGACAACATATATCGTCACAATTAAATATCGTTACTAAAGAAAGATTTTTCGTGATGAGATCATAAAGTTATCATAGATGGCAATCGCAATGGCCGTATACATAACAATTAAAGGCCATCACGAAAGTTATCACTAAAAACTTTTAGTGACAACAATCATGTATTTAGTGACGACTTTTTTTGTCACGAATTTTCTATTTCCTTGTAGAGGAGAAAAAAATTAAAACAATAAAGAAACAAAAAGTAATGCAGAAATTTCTTATTTCCTCTGTGCTGTTGCAGCACAGAGAAAGGATGAAGAAAAATTAATAAAATAATAACTTAATAAAAAACAACAAGAATGATAAAATGCTTTGGATATTTTATTCACACTTTATTTTCTTTCAGTAAGGTTCATGTTAAAATATTTAGTACATTAATTTATTCATACGAGAATAGAACAATAGTAATATTAATTTATGTTGTTATTAATCGACAAATAAATTTGTATAGCACCTAAATATTACTTGTTTCAAAATATTTAAATTTTATATATTTATTTAATATTTATATATTTGTTATAAAGAGATATCATGCTTAAAATATCACTAAGGACGTTACGTCTTTATGTTACAAATGAATACTAAAAATAAAAATAAAAAAACATTAATTAGTTTTAGTTTGAGCTGTTTTGTAGTCTAACATTGTTATTAAAAAGAATTCAAATAAAATAATCTTTGTAAATTGCATATCCTGTTTTAGATAATTTTGAAAGACATTTGAAGAGTATATTTCTACTATTGCTTAAAAAAAAAGTTAATGTTATTATGGATTTGTAGAGATTAGTTTTGTGGATTTCCTTTAAAAAAATATGCTTATTCAAATTGTTTTTTGTTTTTGTATACCTTCTAATATATTGATGTTGCTTTAATTATTTCTTGTTAGTATATATGCTTATGATTTATAATTATTTAAAAATTAACTAAGGCTTAAATAACTTAGTAATCATAACTAAGACTTAATTTAATAAATATTTTAAATTTATTTTAAATTATATAAAATAAAATTCAATGGGATAAGGAGGAACTCGAAGAAGAAACTGTTGAGAGGTACATTTTATAAGTTTGTACGTCGAACTTTGAAACCTAAGTATGGAGGTTCTGAGTAATTACTGAATCACCATCAATAAAGTCATATGTCTAGAGTTTATACTAATCAGAGTTTATGTTTCCAATGGTACATAGCGGTATATCCTGAAGCAGTACCAGAAATCATAGCTGTGTTTCAGTTATACATAGTTGTAAAACATATAACATACTACTTCTAATAGTTCCAAATACATTTATAATTGACTATAATAAAATTTTTATTTTTTTTCATACTTTACTTTCATTACTACTACTGTTATAGTATAATAATAGTATAATTATAGTATAATAATAACATTACATATACATTCTTCTATTTATATAATTATCCTTACATTAAAGATAAGTACAATACAAATTTAAAATTACTTTATTCAAGAATGATTCTTATGATATGCAAATATTTTTAAGTTTGTTTTATATTTCGTGTGAAAAAATATATATAAATACACACACACACACCATATATAGTGTGCTTATGTATTATTATTTTTCTTCTTGTATATAATACTTGCTAGGTTATTCTAATGACCCTAGTTTGGTATGTCCAGACAGTAATGATTTACTTATAATAGGAAAAGAAGGCCAATAAAATCTGCACATCTACATCAAAGAAGAGGAAGGAGCTCAGTACGCCATAACGAATGGTTATGAGAGAATTTTTATTTCATTTATTATATTTTTCGTGATAAGAAAGATATTGTTATCCATTTCCATCTTTATTTTTGGACATAAAATCTTAGAATTATAATAAGTGTTGCTACTATTGGGATTTTCTCATGTTTTCTGATTTGATTATAACTTTATTGCAATAGATTGGTCATTTGCATCATGTTTTCTTTCTACGTATATGTGTTTATGACCATGTAACAATAGTATATGCCTATGTTTATATAACTTAGGCTTAGCATAATCGTTTTCGGTACGTTATTGAATACTATCCGTACCTCAGGATATGAGAAGTTACAGTTGGTATAAGAACTCATGTTTGGCTTTGTCCTCTATTTAAGATCTCTATTTAAAATTATTGCCACATATACACACATATATATAGCAACTTACTTTTGATCACCTTCTGCTCTTTGATTCCAAAAATTTATTTATTCTATTACTATTTTGACTCCATAGCTATTCTAAAGTTCCTCGTATTTTCTAAATTTTGACATTTATTTCAGCCTTATATTTTAATATCATAGTGCATATCAGAAGTGTAGTGGGTCCATCATTATATTATATTTTATCATGTTAATTATATATATTGTCATATACTTTCTCAGTTTGTCCTTAAATTTTGAGGATGAATAAGGTGGCGTAGACTGTAACACCCATCTCCCATTACACTCGAAAATTATCTTTTAAAAAATTTTCTTTCTTACTTTAATAAATAATAGTTTTAATTATTTTAGGATAATATTATTTCAATATTTTTTACTTTTTAAATTTAATTTGTTATCATAACTATTTTTAAGATAAAATAAGTGAGATAGGGT
>JAYEPQ010000007.1:23631572-23639072 GCA_036321105.1 Dracaena cambodiana
TTGAGGTTTATACACCTCATTTTGTTTTGCATTTGGGATAGAAAGCTTTAGCTTTTCTAGATCTTCATCAGTAATTTCATATTGTTCTCCTGAACTGTTGTCTATGGTTTCATTATTGGTTTCTGTAGGTTCAAATTCTGTTATTCTATTCATATATATTCTGTATTCTCTAGATGTTTGTTGTTCTGGATTTAAAGGAGGAGAAGAGGTAGATAATAATGGATCTGCTTCTACTTTTATTAATGGTAGATCTTCGTATTTATGAATAATTAATATTCCTATAGGCATTCCTTCTGGAATTTGATATGGTTGATTTTCTAAACTAGTACTTTTCATTGTTATACATATATTTTGGTCAGTCATAGACTCTATTAATCCATATGTTATAAAAATATTTCTAATAGTATGGTATTTAAGATTTTGTATTTCTCCATAATAACCATAAGGGATTTTGATTATAAGGTCTAGGTATATTTCTGTTGTTTGGTATCTTTGTAGCATATATGTTTTACTTGCATATACTACATAACGATTCTCTTTTAGGTAAAGTGACTGTTTTGGTTAAGGGTATTATTTGTACAGAATGGTATGTTTTATTTAGAGTTATCATGTTTATTCCAAAAGTGTCTTCTTCAGCTTCGGTTGAACTATCTTCATATTCTGATTCTACTTCATATATAGATGTGTTATCACTTGATATCTCGTCTATTGTTCCTAATTGTATATTATATGTTTCTAAGTCTTCAATCCATACAGTTTTAATATTTAAGGGACATTCATAGGAATAATGTCCTTCTTTATTACACTTAAAATATTTGCAGTTCTTTTTTCCACAAGATGTTTTATTAGTTTTAATAAATTTTCTTTTTTTGTATTTTTTCGATTTTTTACATTTTTCTTTGTTTTCCGGTTTCCATTTTTTTTTAGATATTTTATATCTCTTTTTCTTATATTTAGGTTTGTAATGATTCTGAAATTTAGTATATTTTTTAATTTTTCTTTTATAGGGTTTATTTGACCCATATACTGGGGGACATCCAAATTGATAGTTTACTTCATCATCATATTTAGGACAGCAAGATACTTTAATTTCTGATCCGTGTAAATGCTTTTTAAGATGTTTGCTGGCTTTATGTCTTTGACATACTTTTTTAACAGTTTCCATACATGCTTTTTTAAGCATTCCTGTACTGTCTGGTAATCCGACATTTAAGGAATTATACTTCTTTTCTATCATAGTGTCCCAAGGTATTGGTAATTTAGCAAAAAAAGATTTTAGCCAAAATTGTTTCTTTCTAAAGAATTTAATTTAAATATATGACTTATATATTCATTTGCAAATTCTTCTAAATAGCAAATGTTACATAATTTCATTTTTAATAAAATGTTTTCGTCTATTGCTTCTTCAAACAGGTCTTCTCCTGTTAGGTCTGTATATAATAATTTACAAATACTATGTTTACTGTTTTTCTATCCGAATAAGTATCTAATGCAGCTATTTCAGCAGGATGTAGTTTTTCATATTGGGTAAGCCATCTCAAAGCTATACCTTGCCAATTTCCACATGCTATTATTACGAACTCTCTATTTGTTATAGATTTTGGTAATAATAAGGCTGTTCCTATTAATCTTTGTTCCCAATTTACTATGTAGTCTCTTAGTAATCTACCGGGAACTCTATCTATATTGAATAGCATATTAGCTTGTGGAGGAAGATATTTTTTTCCTTCTTTATAGATATATTCATCTATAAAAGATTCTGCGGCATCTCTATGGTACATAGTTTCATCAGTGCTTTCATTTATAGGTGGTTGATGTAGGGGTCCTTGAATAGCTGAACCCGAAGATTCTCCTCTTTCCATATTTATTTGTAAATATTCCTCGTTAGAGGATATGTAGTGTGTTTTTTCCTCGTTAGAGGATTCCTCGTTAGAGGTTATGAATAGTATATCATTTTCCTCCTCATTAGAGGGGATATCAGAATCAGAAGCATCTTGATCAGACAAAGAAACATTCTGGTTAGTAAAGTACTGAATAGAAGCAGTATTTCTTTCATAAAAATCATAAAGATCCTTAGAGTCTAAGGTACCATTTAATTCTTGTTTTTGCAACTGTTTATAGAGCAAATAATTTTGATATTTAATTTCTTTTGGCTCTATTTCTTCTAAGTTCTTTGTGGATAATTTCACTATTCTTACGGAACCTAATCTTTCTTTGATAGGGGAGTATATTGGTATTTCCGAAGTTTTATTTATATTACTTATTTTTTGGTTAAGTAATTTTATCTGATCCGCTAAATAATTTAGCATGCTATTCTTTTGTTCTTCTATTCCATTTATAGGTAAATGTAGTATATGGTTGTGAGAGTCTAGTTTATATGGACAGAAATAGTTATCGGGGATGACTACCGATCTAGACATTTAAAAGATTAGACACGTTATTTTCTTTATTCTATTAGTTGGTTAGATAAGACTATCGGTTTGACCCTAATCTCTCCGGCATTAGAACCTTTAGAAGTGGCTTTCATTCTAGAGTTAGGCCGCTAAGACAATCTTTAGTCTACCACAGGCTTATTCTTAGCTTCAGAGAGACAGAGCACAGCCATGGATCGTTTCCTACCCCATGGCGTAGGATAGTGTTATCTAACTATACTAATAAAATTAAGAAAATAACATGTCTAATTAACTTAGCTGGACATTAAAGCGTACCTGATTACAAAAGGAAAAATGCAGATAATAGTCCTCCAAGTTCTGAACGAGGCTCTGATACCAGTTTCTACAGGCAATTTTCTTCGCTAATATTCACAAAAGATATTCACAAATTTTTCACAAGAACACTCAGAAGCGCAAAGATTAAACAAAAGAAGGCTCTCTAAGCTCGATACCTTCTGCTCTTCATTTCATTGGCTTATATAGAGTTTACAAAGGCTTCCTTCAGATAAGAAGGAATCTGGTTACAGTAAAAGTGCTACAGGAAAAGTTTTCATTATTGCTACAGTACAAGCTTTATAGTACAATAATTAAAAGTAGTTTGTCGAAAAGTCCTTTGCTGAGTGGAGGCTGAGTAGGAGGATAAGGCCGAATCTTCTGAGTCGGTTGGTTTCTTCTGGAAGACGGGTCCACCACGCTTTTAATCCTGCATTAGATTCTGTATGGCGTCGTCATCGGCTTCGTCTTCTAGGTTTGCATCTCCACCTCCATTATTGCTTCCAAGGTCTTCATTTTCCATATGTTCTAGATTTTCATAAAAATCTTCTTTAGCCTTAGTCCCGGATTTTCCAAGTTGTAGTGAGGATAAGAATGATAATACTTTGGGAATCTTTTGCTCACTGGCTTCAAATGCTCCGATGAAGTCATAGAGCATAATATTGTCTTCGATTTTGATGGAGTGTGCTCCTGATAATGCTTTTGAATATGCTTCTTCGAAGAATTCTCGAGCTGCTGTTGTTGTTTCTTCCTCAAGGTCTAGAACTGGCAAATTTTCACAGGCTTTGGACTGAATATAATTAAAATTGTGGAGCTCCCACAATTGTACATAAGGGAATACTTTAAGGTATTTCCTTTCTTCCCAGGTTCCCCAGATACGGAAGAAAAATATTGACTGATATCTGGTTTTTTATGCTTTAATGCTCTTGAGGCAGATTGAGGGTAGATAATCAGAAAATTCTTCAGGATGTGATGCATTAACGAATAATTCATGAACTAACCCCAATTGTATAGCTTTAAAGCTCTTGGGAATTTCTTGAAAGCCTGTGATGATTCGAGGGGAATCATTTTTGTTAAAAATCTTCTCATGCTGCTGCAGAATGCTTATTATATCTGTAGCTTCTAATGTTTTGAAGAAGAGTTTTAGCTCTGTATCCGGGATCATGTTCTGCTGGTTCAGTCCGATCATTTTGTACACAGTTAGTTCTGCTTCTAACTGCCTGGTCTTCTCATTTTGGATTTGCATAACTCCAGCAGTTTGTAAAACTCTGCGAGTGGATGATGGACTTGATCAGTTATCTCCATTTCGGAGACTGTGTTTCTTAAGAATTCTTGTTCCAAGGAAGGTCCTTGAAACCAGGTCATCTTCCTTTGTTCTAAGTCTGAACTCTGGGTGGCCAGAGTATAGGTACAGAGATCCGAAATCGCCTTGGTTATAGCTTGCTTCTCTGTTTTTTCCTGCGTATAGTGGGTGAGCATAGAAAGTACTAGCTGCTCTATTTGAGAGAGCCAATACTTAGAAGCATGAAAATCATTTGATTGTATTAAACGATAACAACCATTTAATCTCTCATAGATAGAAGGGTTAGAGTTCTTGAGTTCTGTATTATACCAATCTCTTACGACTGTTGCTGCTGTAGGCCTTTGAATTGCCTGAGGTCTTTTTTGTGATGTGACTGCATTACTGTAGGATGTTGTAGTGGCTGGTAGTGGTAGGACCGTCATTCCCGGTGGGGGGAAGGTCTTTGCCTCGTTAGAAGCTGGTGTAGTGTTGTTCCCAGTTGGCAGGAAGGGTTTTATTTCTTCGGTCTTCTGAGCAGAGCTCTCTCCTTTTTCAGGAGTTTTTTTGAGAGCATTGCCTCCTGTTGTGGAAGCCTTCTTATTGTTTATAGTAGTCCACTTGGTTTCGTCCATCATAGTCTTCAGTTTCTTCAGTCTATCTTCGTCCATGTTCAGGACGAGTTAAGAGATCTGCAAGATAATTAGTATAACCAGGAATATATTTAATATCATATTGATAAATCTCGAGATATAGGGCTAGTCTAATTCTTCTAAGATTTTCTTCTGGGTTATTTATTGTTCTTTTTTTCAAAAATTGTGCTACTGCTTTATTGTCAGTTTCGATGATAAAATTTCTATGAAGTAAATAAACTCTTAAACTTTTTATCACTTGTTTTATGGCTAATAGTTCTTTATCATATGTAGAATAATGTTGTTGAGTTTTGGTAAATTTTCCTGATGTATATGCTACTATCTCTTCTTGTTTAGCGATTAATACTCCTGCCCAGAAATTTTCTGAAGCGTCTGTTTGTAGAGTTAGAAGTTCGCTATCTTTAGGAAAATAAAGTATGGTTTGATTAGTCACTAATTGTTTTATATTTTCTATTTCCTTTTCTTCAATGGTTGATAACTGAATAGCTATTTTGTCTGTATTCCATTTTCTGGGTTGTTCTCCATTTTGATGTTTATAACTTTCTTGAATTACCCTTAGTTTTTCTTGTAGGTTTTGGACTAACTCTGATAAATGAGGAATGAATTTTCTACCATAGTTTAATAATCCTAGAAAACTTTGTAATTGCTTTAAGGTTGTAAATGTTCGCGGGAATTCTTTTAATTTAGTATAAATATGTTGTTGTAGTTCCATCTGTCCTTCCTTTATATATTTTCCAAGAAATTCTACTTCGGTTTTGAACAGGCTTATCTTTTTTGGACTTAGGATTGATCCTTTATCTAATAATATTTGGGCTATTTGTAATAAATGATGTTTGTGTTCTTCAAGGGTATTTGAAAAAACTAATATATCATCAATATATACGATTACATAAGGTAAATGTCCAAATATTGAATTCATCTATTTCTGGAATATTTGTGGTGCATTTTTTAATCCAAATGGCATAACTAGCCATTCAAAATGTCCTTGGGGACAGCTAAAGGCTGTTAGTTCTGTAGATTTTTGATCTATTAATTTTATTTGCCAAAATCCTGATTTAGCATCAAATTTACTGTAATATTTTGCTCCTTGTAGTTGTTTTACTAATTGTTCTGCTGATGGTATAAAATATCCATTAAATTTAGTATAACTGTTTAATTTCCTATAATTAATTACCATTCTGGCTTTTCCTCTTTTTTGTTCGGCATGATTTCTTACTAAAAAGGCTGGTGAAGAATGAGGACTTTTACTGGGTTGTATTAATTGTAATTCTAATAATTCAGTTATCTGTTCAGCAAACTCTTTTTTATCGGTGGGTGATACCATTATACTATTGACTCGTACATTAGTATTTTTAAATTGATCTAGTAATTCTATAGAGCAATATCTAGGGGATTTGTCAAAATGTAATAGAGGATTATTAGAATATAAGGGCTGTAACATACTACGTATGAGTTTTTCTGTATCAGAACTGACGTTTACTGGATAAGTGTAGATTGGATTTATCGATTGTTCATGATGGGTAAAAAGGGATTCACCACGCTGGGCTGGCGTAAAGGTAGGGGCCAGAGCCATGGGAAAATGAACGCGTGGAATAGAATGATTATCAAAAACAAAATAGTGAGTATTGAAGGGAGGATAATGACGAAGATTATTCATGCCTAGGAGGCAATCAATGTCAAAATCCTTGGGTAGTAAGGCAAATTCAAAGCGATAATGGTGTTCTTCATTATGAATATCAGGTATAAATACGGACAATCGAGTTTTGTGTGTAATATGGACAGGTCTACCTATAAAGTCTTGTAATTTTGCCTGTTTATCTAATGGAATCCAGAATTGTTTTGGAATAAAGGTATCTTGTATAAGACTGGTTTCTGCTCCAGAATCGACCAAAGCATGAATCGTTAAATCTGGTTGTATTTCTGGTATTTTTATGGTTAAGTAATTTTATCTGATCTGCTAAATAATTTAGCATGCTATTCTTTTGTTCTTCTGTTCCGTTTATAGGTAAATGTAGTATATGGTTGTGAGAGTCTAGTTTATATGGACAGAAATAGTTATCGGGGATGACTACCGATCTAGACATTTAAAAGATTAGACACGTTATTTTCTTTATTCTATTAGTTGGTTAGATAAGACTATCGGTTTGACCCTAATCTCTCCGGCATTAGAACCTTTAGAAGTGGCTTTCATTCTAGAGTTAGGCCGCTAAGACAATCTTTAGTCTACCACAGGCTTATTCTTAGCTTCAGAGAGACAGAGCACAGCCATGGATCGTTTCCTACCCCATGGCGTAGGATAGTATTATCTAACTATACTAATAAAATTAAGAAAATAGCATGTCTAATTAACTTAGCTGGACATTAAAGCATACCTGATTACAAAAGGAAAAATGCAGATAATAGTCCTCCAAGTTCTGAACGAGGCTCTGATACCAGTTTCTACAGGCAATTTTATTCGCTAATATTCACAAAGGATATTCACAAATTTCTCACAAGAACACTCAGAAGCGCAAAGATTAAACAAAAGAAGGCTCTCTAAGCTCGATGCCTTCTGCTCTTCATTTCATTGGCTTATATAGAGTTTACAAAGGCTTCCTTCAGATAAGAAGGAATCTGGTTACAGTAAAAGTGCTACAGGAAAAGTTTTCACTATTGCTACAGTACAAGCTTTATAGTACAATAATTAAAAGTAGTTTGTCGGAAAGTCCTTTGCTGAGTGGAGGCTGAGTAGGAGGATAAGGCCGAATCTTCTGAGTCGGTTGGTTTCTTCTGGAAGACGGGTCCACCACGCTTTTAATCCTGCATTAGATTCTGTATGGCGTCGTCATCGAATTCGTCTTCTAGGTTTGCATCTCCACCTCCA
>JAYEPQ010000007.1:23646572-23764072 GCA_036321105.1 Dracaena cambodiana
ATTATAAGAATGATAGACCATCGGGGACATTCACATTTAATTATTAATAATTTGAATAAAGAACCACATGGTGTATGACTTGCTGAGGCTTATATTGTGCATGGTTTCATGTTATGTGAGATGGATGATGAATTCTAGCAGTTTGTCTGTGATGCATATTATATGACGCACAATAACATGGATACATAAACTTTATGAACGATGTACAATAATCTATACGTGAACTATCTGAGCATACGACACGTGATAAACATGACTAATCCTAGAAAATAATGACATGAAAATAATTGATAAAGAAATTCATAGACCTGGGTGGGATAGGAGAATTTGTAAAACTACATTTCTGTCGCTACTAATTTTGGTCTGGCAATGGTAGAGATTCTAAGCCGTCCCATCTGCCGAGCTGGTTCGATAGGCCTACCATAGTAATATCAGGATAGGCTCAGATTATTGGAACCCACCAAAGAACTCTGTTGTCCAACTAGCTGCAACGATCACTGCCTCTGCAAGGATCTATATGTACCTTTTGTGTAAATCACGAGGGCCGTTGAGAATAAGGGACCTATAATTTCAATCAAAGTTAGCTGCCTCTTTTTTCAACGCAGAGCTGGGAAGGAAAGCTGGCATAGAAGTCTCTTGCACGAAAGAAGATGCTGCAGTTGCTCGATGTCATGGTTCCAGGGCGCCATGAACCTTCGGAATGGAACAATTGAGGGCATTTGAATGACTATATCAATCATCTCTTATTGTGGAATATTCTAGTGGTATGATTGGAAGTATTCTACAGATATGCGCATAAACGATCTTAACATGACTTATTTCTTGACTAATATTTCTTGAAATGGACATGTACACATAATGACTTAGAGATGTCAGGATGTTTCTAATTTGCTCATGTATTATGTATTAATAAAATGAGATTGGAAAAATTACATGATAGATAAAAATTGTATCATATATGAAATATTGTAATGTTAAGTATCGATAACTTTTATTACAGCAGTATGGATGGTACTAGGCCACCAAATGATAGTTAGCGCCCTAAAGGAGTGTCCATTGCTAAAAATTGTTGCAGAAAAGTGAATGTTAGTGCCTAGTGATATGAAATGGTTAAGCACCATGCTAGCGTGGCCATGTCCCATATATGCATTGGCACTTATACGATATATGGAAATAGAATTATCTTATCTATCCATTTTGTTTTAATTACTGAACTTGAGTTTGGATCCATATTCATTCATGATTCTCGTGCATGATACACACACATGATTTATGCCATCACATTCACATACTCGATTTATGCTTAGATGATACCCAACATGATTACCTAAGTTGACATACTTGACTTACATATCAAGTTGACTTACATATTATCTTGTTCACATGCTTAGTAACTGTTATTGTAGGCAAATTTCACTAGATGTAGGTGATTCTCCTACAATTCTCCAAAGTTAAGTATATAAACCCTCAGTATATCTTCTAACATCTGAATCGTCCTTTCTGACTTGCCATCTATTTCTAGGTGATATGCTTTACTGAACTCTAAATTTGATCCCAGATTATCGTGAAACTTCTCCCAAAATTGAGATTTAAATGGGATATCTCGGTCTGATACAATACTAATTGGGCCATGCAATCTCACCACATCGACCGTGCATATACTTCCCTATCAAGTTTCGGTAGATTATTTCACATAAAATGATATGAAATATGCTACACAATTTACAGTTATCCAGATGACATTGTTACCCTTGGGACTACGTAGCAATGCAGTCACAAAATTTATAGTAACACTCTCCCATTTCCACTCAGATATTGATAAAGACTAAAGAAGTCATGGCTTTCTTTGATACTCTACTTTAACTTGTTGATAACCAAACACATAGATATAAACTTATTCAAACTCGGCGATATCACACTTCTATATGCCACCAAAAGTGTTGTTTCAAGTCCTGATATATCTTCGTTCATCTGGGACAAATTAAAATAGACTGAATCATGGGCCTCTGAAAGCACTTTCTGCTGAATCTTCCTTTGGGCACACAAAGTCTGTTGTCAAATTAAAGAGATCCATCTGCATGAATATTTAAATCCATCCTCTATCCATCATCTGCTTGTTTTCTGAACCTTTACAACTTAGGGTCAATTTTCTGAGCTTTTATAATCTTCTTTATCAATGGAGGTGAAGTTGCAAGGCCATCATTTGCATCTCAATACAGGGTAAGATAATCTCTAATTCTAATTGTTTGATTTTCTCAGGTAGCTCCTTTTGCTGAGTTAGAAGCACACTATAGGCTTCCAGCTCAAAGCATTTGAAACCATGTTGATTTTATCAAGATGAAACTATAAATCAATATCATAATTCACCATTAATTCAAGCCACTTCTCTGCTGCATATTGAGTTCTTTCTGTGTGAAGACATATTTAACACTCTTATAGTCTATACGGATCTCTACTCTTCTACCTAGTAAATAATATCTTCAAATCGTTAAGGCAAATATTATAGCTACAAGCTCCCTATCATGAGTGAGGCAGTTTTTCTCGTGTGGTTTTAACTGCCGAGAAGTTTAAACTATCACTCGTCCATGTTGCATCAACACATAACCTAGTTCACTACTGGATGTATCACTGTACACAACCATTTCTCAGTCCCGTCCAGTATGACTAACACTAATCTTGTTATTAGCCTCTTTTTCAACTCTTCAAAAGATGTATCATACTCAGCTATCCAGTCATACATCTTTCTTTTCCTCAAAACTTAGTTAGAGATCCTGCTATCTTAGAAATGTTTTGCACAAACTTTTAATAATAACCAGCTATTTTTAGGGAACTCCTTACTTTTCACATATTCTTTCGGGGCAGGCGAATGCTTTACTTCTAAGATCTTATTAGGATCCATTGAGATTCCATCTTTGGTAAAATGTATCCTAAAATGAAACATTTTCAGTCAAAACTCACACTTACTGAGTTTGTTCATACAGTCTCTCCTTCATTAGTATGTCCAAAACTAGGGATGAACATGAACATCTGCTCTGACCACTCCATCTAACTCTAGTCAGATTTCGTCGGAGTTCGATCGAAGTACAGGGAGTTGCACGGTCGAAGTCACATATGTGAAAAATAATAGGCCAGAGTTGGTCGGAATGTTGCCGGAGTCAATCGAAATCCGGTGGGTGATTTCGATGGGTTCCTAGTAAGATACTCTCCCCTTCTCTCTCTCTCTCTCTCTCTCTCTCTCTCTCTCTCTTTTTCTTTCTCTCTCTCTCTCTCCCTCCCTCCCTCCCCACCACTCCACCCTCTCCCCTCCCCCTGTTCCCCTTCTCTCTCTCCCCCCACCTTGCCCAGCCACCTACTCCCCTTCTCTTCTCCCCTCTCTCCCCCTCCCTGCCTCGCCACTTGCTCCCCTTCTCTTCTCTCTCTCTCTCTCTCTCTCTCTCTCTCTCTCTCTCTCTCTCCCCCGTCCTCCCTCCTCTTTCTCTCCCTCTCTATCTATGGGAAGAACTCTCTTTTTGCTGATGAAAATCTGACTGACTCCATCAGATTTCGACCGCATCTGGTCTATCCAAAGTAAGAGTTCGATCGGATTCTAGCTCCCCTCTCCCCTTCTCTCTCTCTCTCTCCCCCCTCCCTCCTTCCTTCCCCCCTCCCTCTCTCTCTCCCCCCCTCCCTCCTTCCTCTTTCTCTCCTCTCTGCCTATGAGAAGAACTCTCTTTTTACTGATGAAAATCCAACTGACTCCATCAGATTTCGACCGCATCTGGCCTATCTAGAGTAAGAGTTCGATCAGATTCTAGCGAGCGAGACAGTCGGAGTCTCAACTCCTCACTATGGTCGAAAATGGTCTAAATCCTCCAATCTCTGTTGGCTCTGACCAATTGTTCACCCATATCCAAAACTATCCTTAAATATTTAGCATGATCCTCTTCAACCTTGAAATACACCAAAATACTATTTTTGTCTTCTGATTATTATTTTTTAATATTTATAATTTTTAGAATTTTTTCAGAAATTCCAAAAAAGTCCCCAAATTTTGTTAATTACTAAACATTAAATTATTCTTCTAATAACTTCGGCAAATTATTTGTCTCATTACAAACAATGAAGTGATAAACAAATATTTTTAGGTCTATGTCTTTTTATAACTTTAAACTGATGAATGTATTTTGAAGAATGTAGTTTGTCCTAGATGAACATGACATATGATACATGAACCCGATACATGAAATGGTTAGATGAATTATTTATGCACTTGATACACGATGTGTTTGATCATTAATGAGAACATGATGATAAAGTTCGTTTATCTTGATTACATAGAAACATAGTATTTTCATGATACGTGTGTACTTGATTCTGAATTAAATTGATTCTTGAAATTTCAGTTTCTAGTAAGAACATATATACAATCTAACTTGGCATAACATTATATTTCTATTGGTTTATGTGTATCATGTATCATTAATATGGGAATTGAAAAATTACATGATAGATAACAACCGTACTATATGAGAATCTAGTTGGCCATTTCTAATTAGGTGCTGATGACTTATACTGTAACAACACTATATGATACCGAGCCACAATTTGATATTTAAGTTCCCATGATGAGTTATGTCTATTACTATTTTATAGTACGGGTTTATCTAGTAGTAATTAGCAGTGCATCATGGCTCAACATCATGGGTTCGTGTCAGGTCTCGGGTATATATGAGCACTTATATGATACGAAAAATAGCACGCCATCTTCTCCATTATTTAGTTTCAAATGTTAACAGGAATGTGACCTAGACTTGTCATTTTTACATGATATTTACATTCTACTTGCATATGAGATATATATAGTTCTTGTTTATTTATTATTCATGTGATACGACTGGAACCAACATAGTATATTCACACACTCCTTATCTCCAGTACTATGTTAGTATATATATTTCTCTATTTTATATATTACTGGTTTAATCACTTGGGTTTTGAACCTAGGTTGAAAGGCAAAGAAGGAGAACCATCCCTAACTAATGACCTATACTTCTTTGAAAAGACCGACAAGAAGTAAAAACCAGAGTACTTTCCAGAGAACCTTTGTATATGGTTTATATTTGCTTTTGTCTGCGCACTGCTTTACTCTTTTGTTTATTTTGTGTTCATATGTTCAGAGCAGTGTGCCATTTATTTAATTAACTCTTTATGTAAATAAAAACTTTCCAGTTTCTGACATGCTATACATTCATTTAAATGAGGTAGTAGTTAAGCTTATTTTAAGATTCTGTGCATGTTTGGTAGTATAGTGAAATTTTAAAGTAGCGTCCTTTATTTTGGAAAATAGTTGAAAAAGGGGCATTACATTAAGCCTTCATTGCATCTGTTATATAGGCTTAGCATTCTTTCAAAGTAATATGATATGTACAAATAAGGGGATCCATACCTTTGATATCCGCTATGTTCCAATCTAAAATTTGTTTGTGCTGGCAAAGCATTGATAACAAACTCTCCTCTTGATTCTCATCAAGATGTGTTGAGATGACCACGGGAAAAGTTTCTTTAGGTTTGAAAAAAAATGCATACTTGAGGTCCTTGGGTAAATATTTGAGGTCAAATATTAGGGCTTTGATATTGGAAGGAATTATTTTTTTTCATTTGTGGAGGTAGCTTTTCAAGTACTTTCTTTTCAGTATCCATCCTAAAACATATGAATAGTGAGCATTATTCATATAATTCACAAATTGTGAAGCATCATTAAAATTATATCTTTCAAGAAAGCTATCGTCTGCTATCAATGCCACCTCCAACGGATTGGAAATGCATAAGGATATGACATCTCTTTCTTCACAAATTTCCTCAATCCATATAATGTCATGGACTCCATTAAAATCAATATTTGTAAGAGTTTAAGGGTCATGTTTCCAAATGAGAGTTTAACTACACAATTCCTGTAATTAATAATTGCATTAATGATAGCTAAAAATGGATTTCTGATGATAACTGGGGTTTGAAGATGAGTGTTTTAATAGGTGCAATATCAATAATAATGAAATCCACAGGAAAGTAAAAGTTATCAATTTGCACTAATACATCCTCAATTACGCCATCCTAATCTGTAAGTTAATTATAGTATGACCGAAGTTAGTTTAAGTTCTTCAAGACCTAGTTGTTTGTAAACCGAGTATAATAAGAGATTCCCACTAGTATCTATGTCTAATAGAACTTTCTTAATGGTGTACTGACCTATCGCACATAAAATAGTTAGACATCTAGAATCTTTGTACTTAAGAAGCAACTCTGAGCGAAATAAACCACTTATGTGCTCCATTAAGGATGTCTTCTTTCACACATTGTGGCATCTTTTAATAGTGAACCAGTCATTTAAGAATTTAGCGTTCGATAACACTTACTTAATTGCTTCCAACAACGGAATGTTGATCAGTACCTGTTTAAAGATTTCTAAACTTTCAGCATAAGAGGCATTAGTATGTTTGTCCTTTAAATGTTAAGAGAATGGTATAGGCAACTTATAAATTAAGTGGTCTCATTTGTATCATCATCATGTTGTTGTAACCATCATCTTGTTTCTCTTGACTATAGCTTTTCTTTGAAATAGGCTCATCAAGCACTTTGCCACTTCTCAAACTTATGGCAACAGTTGTCTCAGGTATATTATCATGAAGAGTAGAAATAGTGTTTATACCTTTGATCTTGTTTAAAGTACTGGTTTCTGACTGAGATGGAAGGTTACCTTTCTCTTGTGTTCTCATTGCTGAATTAAGGTGGCTTATCTGAGCTAGAATATCACTAAAGGCTATCACATTCTGACTATTGATAATTTATTATGATTAGGTAGATTAGATTGTTGCCATGTTTGGATCATTTGATCCATTTTTTTATTATATTTGTGTGATATTATCCTCTGAAATACGCTTTGGTGGTAGTTAGTATATAGGAATCGTTGTTGCTGGTTGGATGTATTGTTGAGGCACGTGTGTTGTAGTTGGTTATACTATTGTTGAGGATTGTTCTCTGCAAAATTCTTGCTATCTTCCATTAAATAACTTAATTACAATGAAAAATAAACAATTGAAAAACAAACGAGAGAATTTATAATTTATTGCTCTCTTTTACAATGAAACGTGGGTTCTAGTGTGGTGATGGGCTCTATCTAGCAGCTCATTTTGACGATCCGATATGGAAATCTTCTTCTTGATGAAGATGTTGGCCGGCCCTAGGTCTCTCTCTGCTGATCTCTGTGAATTTAAGGCTCTCGCACGTAACTTGAACTCCAAAACGATCAAAAGATCCCCAAAGACTACCTCAAGAGGGTATTTATAGCTTTGGCTTGATATAAGAGTTTTCAATCAAATAGAATTGGAAAGTGTTTGTATTTATCAAGAATTCTAATCAAATATCTTAGTCTTGATTTAAATCTCTTGAATTTGAATTCTGATTGGACTTAATTCGGGTATTGGATAAGCTCAAATCTCAATCACAATCAATTTAGAATTCTAAGTATCTGTTCACGCAGAGTTAAATACTCTGAACGTGGAGCTATGGCCTTAATCCCCTTTTTACTCAACACTGGGCTATTTTATGGCCAGACGCGGAGCTATGGAGTTAGCTCCGCGTCCTGCGGGAAATTTTCCTTTTTCATTGATTTTGGAAATTTTCACAACCAATAGGACCCCCTCTAAAGTTTTCAAAATGACTTATACTTAGCAAATTTTGAAATACTTTGGATTTTTAGTCTAGTGTGCCCGAACGAGAAGTTAGCCAACACTTTATTTTCATGTTTGCACTTCACCACGCGAAGCTAATAGCCTCGCGTTTTGCCTTTAACTTCTCCAATCTTCGCGCCGAATACCAAGGGGTGGGTTTTTTTTAATTTAAATAGAGTCTCTTCTTCTTCTTCTTCTTCACTCCTTCAAGATTTTCAAGAATTCTTCCAGAAACTTCAGAGATTCAGAGCTCATTTGCAACCGATTTCTCTGAGATTTTCTTCCCCATTTCTTGATCAGTGGCACCCAAGAAGAACTCTTCTTTACAAGGACAAGCCTCATCACCGGCTGGCGGCGGCAACGGCGGCGCAGCCGTGATAGTGGCCGCAGCGACAATCCAGTCTACGCCGCGCCGATTGGAGGTAAAATTCTCCACTTTTGGACTCTTTGTAAGATGTTTTGGGGTGATTTGGCTCGGTTTTAACTGGCCAATCGCCGTCTTCACCGGCGAAATCATCGTCGTACTTCGGTCAGGTGACTTGGAGAAGAAGAGACATCAGGTCTTTGGTCTTTTTCTATGCGAAGCTACTGCGTTAGCTCCATGTTATCATGGAGCTAACGCGTTAGCTCCATGATAACTTCGCGCGAAGTTATCATTAGCTCCATGTTTCCATATTTAGAATTTTTTTCAATTTTTCTTTAGAATCTTTTCTAACTCTGATTCTCCTTTTTGCAGTTGGCTATTCGGTGGATCCTCTCTCCCGCAGGCATCACTTCGGGTTTGTTGGGGGCGCAGACCGAGCAACCCAGTTTCGCTTCACAATTGAACTTCCTGCCTGCAAGCTAGGTCTCAGGGAACGCAGGGAAAAGCTGTTGAGATACAGCTCCGCCAGCGCAAGGGAGATCATTACTGATGCTCCCTTTGAGGCCATGAACCGAGAAGCACTAGAGAAGCCAGTGTTCCTCTTCGGTGATGCGATGCAGCATTCAGACAAAATTCTGTTTGAAGAAGAAAGCAAGTGGCTTCATCAAACCGGTGATCTGCTGATATTCTTGCCCGACATGGAGCGCAGCTACCCTCTGGTATACCTTCAGAGATTATCAGCTCCTCGTGAGTTGAACTGGGAGTTGACCCGAGAATATGACAGAGTCGCCATAGGAAAATTTGGTACATACAGAGCTTATCAAGATGGCCCTACCCGGTGCGTCACTGGACTTCTCCCGGGTAGAATCTCAAAAGAACATCTAGTAGGAGAAATTCCGATTTGCGCAAAGACCTTCCTTAGCGAATTCATGGCAAAGAATGGGCAATATCTTGCTAAGGACTTCAGAATGCTTGGTTGGATCCATTCTTCAAGCAACATGTAGTGGGCCCGCCTTGTAAAATATGTACTGGACTCTCACGGCCAAACTCTAAGGGAGATAGGCTTGTATCAGGCCATTCGAAATGTCCAGTACGACCTACCCCAGAGTTCATATTACTTATTCAGTCTTCTTGAGATGTACAACTCTGAGACTTGTACATTCTTCACTCTAGTAGGGGAGTTAGGTCTTGCCCTGCATGAAATGTACGAGGTATCTGTGCTGTTTATGGGTGAGGTCCCTTACGAAGAATGCATCCCAACCACTGAGAAATTAAATATGCTGAGGGTAAGGGACGAGCGTATTTATGAAACATATTGGAAAATGATGTGTCATTACCATATTTGTGCCGACCTGGCTGGAGTAAGGAATCAAAGAATCGGCCACAAGAAATGGGCAAACTACCTCTTCTTGAATCTAAAGGAGAGTTTACCATTGGTCTGCGGACTCAGACCAGTTAATATTGAGGAAATTAAACGGCGCATTTCAGAGATGGTAGCCACATCATACACCACAGAATCGAATGAAGGAGGGTTCAACCCTGACACAGTTTTTAAAAGTTTTCACTATCAAGCTCAGTTTTTCATATCCAATAGAGGTTTAATCGCTGGGTTTCTGATGCTGTAGCTGAAGAGATGTGTTGTCCCTTCATTGCCTAAGGATATTTTCGGAAAGAACGTGGTCTATCCTGCCGTTCTACTGGCTTATGGACGACCATTCGGGCTTCTTCCCGCAATGGTGAGCAACATTCAGTGCGGGCCATGCACTCTGCAATGGTTTCATCCCTGAAGACAAGGGCAAGGGAAAAGCTGCCAAAGGAAAAGCTACAAAAGAAGTGGCTACGGTGAAGACACCGAATCCTAGAGTGGAGATACCCTACACCTATCTGATGGCCTGGTTTGTTATGCACTGTCCCTCGTTAATGAGTGCTGCAGATTATTTCCCAATTGACAAGTCATTGTTTGTGGAGATGTATGAACGCTCCACTTGAAAGAGCCATTATATGTCGGTGATCCATAAGACACTCCAGCATCATCAGAATTACGAGATCAACCGTTGCTTCCCCGACTTCCCAAGCGCAAAGTATAGGTCGAAGTTCAAGGATGCTCTAGGACCAGATAATTATTCAACCCTATCTTCAGAAGCATTCTGGTGGCTGTTAAGCATCCGTCCTGGGCACCTGGTGTATCGGCAAGATACTATGTGTGATATTGAGCCATACACCCCTAGCTATTTCGCTTGTCAGTTTGGCTATGCGCAACTATACGTAGGAAATCCAAACAAGAAGATGGCGTACAAAGGAAATCTATACGAAGGAGCTCGAGCCTAGTTCCACTTCGTTGCTGGGGGAACTGGAGTCGAGTTTATGCTGCCACAAAAATCTCCAGTTCTCAGCATGGCTCTTAGTTTCTGTACATGGTGCAGCATTGCCAATGCAACAGTACCAGATTTCTCTATTAATCACAGCTGCTATAAAGAAATAGAAGCCTTCTACTCTCGCCGAAAGAGGGCCAAGAGAGTTAGAGTAAAAGGGATGGATGAATTCCTTGATGTGGAGGCTGATTCCTCGGATGGTGGCAATTCTGATGATGACGATGCCGGCGGTGATGATGGCACTGGGGCTGGAGACACTCCTCAAATCATCAGAGATGATAGCACTCATCCTCGAAGTCCAACAATAAAGCACCGTTGGATATCTAGAGGCAAGCCAACCCGCAAAAGAAAGAAGTTAGCTGAGCAGACTTTGCCGATGGTCATTCTTCAGGAAGCAGCGGTCCGATTTGCAGCCAACCTTCTAGCTTCGACTTTGCCAATAGCACCGGCTGAAAAGGACGTTTTAGTTGAATCTGTGAGTGCTGTTAATGCCTCAAACCTGCCAGCCCCCGGGTCTACAGAGCACACTACAATGCAACCTCAAGGTAGCGAGACAGGTGCAATTTTGGAAACTGCTACAACTCCTCCATCTAGTCCAACTATAGGACTTGTCTCTGCTGGTATGTTTCTGATCTTTTGACTTTATATTTTATTTTTTCTTTTATATATATATATATTTGACACCTTTGTCTGCCTTTGAGATCCAGGTAGTCAACTTCACTCACCGATGCATTCAATTACCAGAGTAGAGTCTAAAGAGCTGGTGGATTATTCAAGCACCACCGGGTCAGTTGGTGGACTGGGTAGCTTTGTAAAGGGATTTGATGCGGACTACTTCACGCCAATTCCCTGCTCTACCCCAGCTTCAACTTATCCAACTGACAAACTAGGGAGTGATGACAGGACACAGGTGACTGCCCCTTAAGCCCAAGAAGCTCCCCTCTCCCCTGAGCCAAGCCTGCCATGTCCAACACTGGCCGTTTGTTCTGAAGATACTTTCCCAGTTGTTGTTGGCATGCCATAAGCTCCCCAGCCTGCTATATCAATGCCTTCAACAATTATGGCTGTTAATATTTCAACTGTTCCTCCTCCTACTCTGGCCTACTTACCAGTTGGAGAAGAAGATAATTTAAAGTTCTCGTTTGAGGTTACGTCTGCTACTGGAGAGGATTCAGGTGGAGGCACTCCTTCGGAATCTACTCCTATCGGCCCAATTGTTCAAATGATTAGTGCTACTGAGACTTCTCCTTGGATTCCTAATTCAGCTAGTTTATTGCTGGCTTTACTGGCCCTGCATATTATGAACTTAGTGCAAGGACGAGCTCTCTCTTTATCAACTCCTATGGAAGCTTCACCCCCTCCAGTCACTTCTCCTTTAGCATTGCCTACTCTTGACTTAGACACCGCAGATCCTCTTGAATAATTTTTCAATCACAGTGTAAATGACTTTATGAGGCTGCTGAGGAGATGCATTGGCATGACTTTAGATGGGAGGGACTTCCTCGAGCTTGGATGGCCTATGTTGGTCAGTTATCTAGACAACATTGTGAGGATCGGAGGCCAGGAATGATCATCCCCTTATCGAGCTTGCCTTGTAGCCTTAGAAGAACAAGTGCAAATGCTGAACACCCTCCGCCATGCGGATGTAAAGGCGATTGTCGAGATTGAGGTGGCGAGGCTTCGAGTAGACTTGATGGCTCGCCAAGAAGAATTAAGGCGCTAAGAGGAGAATTGGTCTCGGGAGTTAGTAGAACTCCAAGCCGGACAGGAGACTGTTCTCAGGGGGTTGGAAAAAGCAGATTTTGAAATCGAGGGGAGTCAGGTAGCAATCCTCCGGGCTCGGAAGACTATCGCCAAAACTTAGGCCATTTTAGAGGCCAACGAGTCAAGGCTGGAGCAGTCAATGAAAAGATGGGAAAAGTTGATCCCACAACAATGACAACTCGAACAAGAGGGCATGGTGAAAAGCTGGTCTATTGAAGAAGCCCGTCAACGGTGGTTCCAGTAACTTGCCATCAATGATGATGACTTGTGTTGCCGAGCTTTACACTCTGTAGAAGAAACTCGTCGTCAAGTTATGGACCAGACAGAGAATAAGCTAAAGTTTCTGGGAGAATTTTGATATGCTTATATCTTCTTTCTTTTCTTTATTTTTTGTTGTAATAAATGAAGAGGTTCAATTTTGATTTGAACTCTTTTAGCCTTTTGCTATTTCATCTTCATTTTTTCAATTTATGAATAAAGAAAATTCTTTAATTCTTTTATTATTTAATTCCAATTTTATTTTGAACAACGAGTGATGATTCACTCGTTCTAGAATTTTGGCAAAGGTAGTTCAAATGCTCTTTGGCATAACTTAAACTACACACGCCAAGATGATCGGGTCAGAATCATTAGTTTTGGCAGTGGCATCTAATTGCACATGCCTGTAGTTTTGGCGGAGGTGCTTAATTACACACGCCAAGATGATCGGGTCAGGATCATCGATTTCGGTAGTGGCGCCCAATTGCACATCCTGTAGTTTTAGCGGAGGCGCTTAATTGCACATGCCAAGATGATCGGGTCAGGATCATCAGTTTCGGTAGTGGCGCCTAATTGCACATGCTTGGTAATTAGGGGAGGATAGTCCAAGTGCTCTCATGCGTAACTTGAACGGAGATGGTAATAATCCAAATCATACTGTCAGAGGTAAGAGTTTAACATGACAGTTTCTTTTAAGAAGCTTACATATAGTATTTTTTTAGAAATTTGCCATTAATAGGCATCATCATTCTATCGCCATTTTGATTCATTAGGCGATAAGCTCCATTTGAGTAAACTGTTTCCACGACAAACGGTTATTCCCATTTAGGTTCAAACTTACCCTAGGTTTTATGCGTCATGATCATTGGCCTTCTGACGGCCAGAGCCAAATCCCCTTATTTGAAGGTCCTTTGTTTGACTTTCTTGTTGAATGCCCACGAGATTCGCACTTGGCAGAGTTCAATTTGTTGTTGAGCTTGGAGATGCTTCTTATCCAGTACTTCAAGTTCTTAAAGTCTTTGCCAGTGCATTTCCTTTCTTGTCATTTTTGTAGCTAAAACTACTCTCAACGAGAGTATCTGGATTTCCAAGGGTAAAATGGCCTCACTTCCATACACCAAGGAGAAAGGTGTAGCTTTAGTAGGAGCATAGACTGTAGTGCGATAAACCCACAAACACTCTCCTAACTTTTCATCCCAGTCTCGCTTATTAGAAGAGACGAACTTTCGAAGAAGCTTAATAATTGTTTTGTTGAAAGCTTCGGCTAAACCATTAGCTGCAGGGATGTATGGTGTTGACGCGATGTTTTTGATCCTGAATTTATTACAGAATCATGAAAAACCCTGGCTGAAAATTTGTGGCCCGTTATCATGGATAATTCTCTGAGGGAAATCGAAGCGATGAATCACATGATGTTTGATCAACTTAATCACGTCGGTAGTTTTTACCTCTCTCATGGCTACAGCTTCAGTCTATTTTGAAAAATAATCGGTTATTGTAAGTATAAACCGATGTCCCCTGGATGATGGTAGGGTAATTAGCTCTACTATGTCCATTCCCCATGCTTCAAAGGGCCAACTGGCAACTGTAGCGCGCAAGTATTCAGGGGGTTGATGTATGAAATTGGCGTGCACTTGACACTCGTGGCAACGCTTCGTATATGCCATCGCCTCAGTAATCATGTTTGGCCAATAATATCCCAGCCTTCTTATGCAATCTGCGAGTTTCGGACCAGGTTAGTGTGCTCTACATATCCCATTATGCATTTCTTTAAGTACTTCACTGGCCTCTTCTTTTGAGATGCATCACAGTAAGAGATTGTCACATGACTTTCTATACAAAGTTTGGAGTGTGGCATCATAATATAAGTTTTGAGCCTTTTTTTAATTGAAGCAGCCTTTTTAGGATCTTCGGAAAGTATTCCATGTAAGGCATAATCCACAAATGAAAATCGCCAATCTCGTGGTCCGAGAGTCGTGCCAACCTGACATGTTTCTTTAGCCTGTAAGACCATATCAGGGTGAATAAGTTCCTTACTTCCAATAGTGACACTCTTAGTGGAGCCCATTGGAAGTGCCAGTGTCGCAGCTAATGTTGCGAGGGCATCCGCATTGATATTCTCATGTCGAGGTATATGGTCAATATAGAACTGCTCAAAATAATTTGCCAATTCAATAGCTAATTGATGATAGGGGATGAGGGCTTCATGTCTAACTTCGTATTCCCCAGACATTTGATTAACGACGAGTTTAGAGTCTCCATATGCTTCTAAATAGTTCACCCCCAGTTGCAAGGCCGTTTTTAGCCAATAACGAGCGCATTGTATTTTGCCATATTATTTGTGTATGGTTCAGTAAGTGAATAACCATTAGGAATTATATATTTGTGTGGTGATATAAGTAGCACCCCCACTTCTTTAGCAGTCCGTCTTGCGGCTACGTCAAAGAACAACTGCCATGGCTATTCTTTATTAATTGCATTGACTTCTGCTGAATAATCTAGAACATCCTCCAATAATCTAGAGTTTTTTGATACCGGACTTTCCGCGAGGAAGTCGGTGATCGCCTGTCCTTTCATGGCTTTTTGAGATATGAAATGAATATCGTATGGGGATAAAATCAATGCCCATTTTGCTAATATGCCATTTAAGGAACCTGGTTTGGCCATTAGGATTTTTAGTGGATTGACCCGGGATATGACGTGGATTGTCTGCCCGGAGTGGTAGTGACGCATCTTGTGAATAGTGAACACTAGGGCTAGACACTCCTTTTCGATCGGAGTATACCGATGCTCTACCCCCATCATTGTTCGGCTCAGATAATAAAGAGCTTGTTCATGACCGTGCTCATTATCTTGAGCAAGCAACGCACCCAATGCGTGATCCATAGCCCTCACATATATCAGGAATGGTCTTCCGGATATAGGGGCCATGAGAAGAGGAGGTTTTTGTTAGATACTCTTTAAGGTCATTAAACACTTGCTGGCATGCCTCGTCCCATATAAAGGAAATCCCCTTTTTCATGAACTTAGAGAATGGCTGGCATCGCCTTGATAAGTTGGAGATGAAACGACGGATATAGGCCAATTTTCCTTGTAATCCCCTTAGTTCTTTGAGATTTCAAGGTCGTGGCATTTCCCTAATTGCTTTCACTTTGTCGGGATCAAGTAAAATTCCTTTTGAGGTAACCACGAATCCAAGGAACTTGCCACTGGATATCCCCAGAAAAAATTTAGTAGGGTTCATTTTTAGGCAATGTCTTCGCATGAGATTGAAGACTGTCTTTAAGTCCTGAAGATGATCCTCTTTATTCTTGCTTTTGACAGCAAGATCGTCTATATAACACTCCACGGTTCTTCGTAGGTGTTCTTTAAATATGACGCTCATTGCTTGCTGATAAGTGGCTTTGGCATTTTCAAGTCCGAAGGGCATCACTGTATAACAGTATACCTCTAGTGGTGTTCTGAAAGCCGTGTGCTTCTCATTATCTGGGTGCATTTTGATCTAGTTGTAACTAGAAAAGTCATCCATAAAGGACATCCTCTCATAGCCACAGGTATTATCGATCATTACATCAGTGACTGGCAATGGGAACTCATCTTTGGGGCATGCGACATTTAAATCTAGAAAATCAATGTATATCTGGATTTTGCCATTCTTTTTGTGAACTGGGACTATATTCGCCACTCAATCAGGATGCTATTCTTCTCTAATAAATTTTGAAGTTATCAATTTGTTAACTTCAGTTTCTATGGCTTCCATTATCTCTGGTCGAAAGCGCCTTTGTTGTTGGTTGACTGGCTTAGCATCTTCTTTGATATTCAAGCGATGCGTAGCGACTTGGGGATCTAGCTCGGGCATATCTTCGTAACTCCATGTGAATACATATATGTATTCTTTAATGAGAGCTATAAGCTCTTCCTTTTCTGTGGGAGTTAGTGCTTCGCTTATAAAAATGGGTTTTGGATCATCCTCAGTCCCCATGATAACTTGTGTTATTTTATCTTCTGTGAGGGGGTCACATTGTTCAAAACAAACATCCAGAGGGTATCCATATGTTTAGCCCAAAATTCATCTTGAATATCAATTGATTCTTCATCGCTTTCGGGTGTGGCTGAAACCATATTTGCAGTTGGAGACTGGAATAGGGCACCGGTACTTAGACGGAATCATGGTCCGATGGATAAACGTCACCATCGATCGAAGATGTCTCTTCCAGTTTGTTTGATGATGTGAAAGGCGTGGATATGTATCCTAACTTTCTTCGAGTCTTATCATAGTAATTAGGGCTTTTTCCTTTTGGCCTAAAGGAGGGTAAGAGATTTCATCATCCCTTGTTAAAATTTAACCCTGGTTTTTGGGCTAAATTATAACCCATATTTTTTATCATTTGTTGGGATTTTTGTTCATAATGATGAAACTGAGGTGATGTTTGCTCGTCACTCTCGCTACTATGTTTTTGAGTAAGTGGCATCATCACTTTGCCAAACACAATAGGCTTTTGATGTGTCTGTCGAGAAGGTACTTCGAAAATATTATTTTGGTCGCCAATTATTTTGTGCCGAGAGATGAGAGATGACCTGATTAGAAAATGATATGCCACCAAAACTTCAAGTTCGGATAGGCCATCCGCTTCTGTAGTAGTGCAAGAGGGTTCCGAATCAATAGCAATGGCAGGCTCATAAACTAACTTTATGTATTCATTGATGACCCATTCGTCTTCGTCATTAACAGTGTTGGTTACATTAACTTTGTTAAGATTTATATTGGGATTTATTTCATAATCCCCACTGTCTTCTTTTGAAGACTCATACTCGGTATCTGCTTCATTACCGCTATCGCAGGGTTCTTCATACTTTTGGGGAATCTCATGGGCAACCCTATATAGCATGGCGTAGGTAAAATAATTTTCTAAACCTTTATTTCATGCATTGGTGAAGAGTTGACGGGACTATCATGTAGGCATGGATCCATAGTCGCCTTAAGAGGATATTATACAATGTGTCTGCGTCGATAACGTAACACATGACCTCTGTTTTCAGGTATCCAATGTGACATTGGAGTCTAATCTTGCCAAGGGGACAACTGTCGTTGGCGTTGAATCTGAATATTGTAGTATTTGCTGGCGTGAGACGATGCCCCGAAATTCCCTATAATTGCATCAGCCTTCTTGGGATGATGCTTAATACAGACTCTGGGTCATTTTGGATGCGAATCTACCTTGGTGGATCCAACATATCTGGTGTAATATAAAGGTCTGTTATGCTTTATATTTCTTACTTGTATATCGTCTGGTGAGAAAGTTATTTGAGGAATTTGTCTCTTCACTTGGTGATAGTGAGGACAAGAATCCCTTTCCTCGTCGGATGGTTCAACGATTTGTGCTAGAAAATATTCGGAGTCTGCTAAAACTTTCCTGAGCGCTTCTTGAGTTGACTTAGATAATCGCAGCAGCTCGTATAGTGTAACACGAGCCGGGATATTAGCTAACTGAGTTATGATGTCGAATTGGAATGGGGGCATCTTTTACTTCATCATTCTTCTTCCCACCTTTCTGAAAATAAAGTCCCTTTTGTTTTGCAGGCTCCGCATATACTTTTTTGCTAGGGCCTACTCTTGAATAATCTTTTAGATAGGGTTTGCCAGGTCTAGTACCAGACGGACCTACTTCGTCCTGATGAGTGGCCATAATCATAGCCTCCTCTTCTAAGTCTGTTAATGCATTAGCAATTATGTATTCTTCTTTAAGATTTGCGGAGATGGTATTACTGGTCCGCCCCCTTTTTTGCATACTGGATGAAGTCCACTGCTCATCTTGTAGGAGATTTGGGTGAACCCACATGACCTCTCCTCTTTCCATGGTCACCGGGGTTAATCCTTTTTGTGCCTTCTTATGAGGGTCATAATTTACTACTATCAATTTTCTTGCTGGCATTGGCATTATCCCTACAGGAAACTCATTGGTTCCCATGACCAAGGTTGCCATATTTGCGGAAACCTTCTTTTGCTCCTCTTTAAGCATGTGGACCTCGGCTTCTATCAATGCCTGAATCCGATTCTTTAGAGGATAGCAATCCCTAGTCGGATGTCCAATATTTTGATGATACAGGCAATAATTAGGGTCATTAGTTTTCCCAGCATCTTTCAGTTTTCTATTCTTCGGAAGCTTTAACATATCTTTCCTAAGGAGGAGATGAAACAAAGTAGGTGTCTGCTTCGTTTTAAATGTGTAGGTCCTCTCCTGCCGGGGCCTATTCTAACCAGCACCTCTCGGATTTTGAGGTCTCGATTTTGCCAGACTTGTCGGCTTTGGAGTAGCGTCTGATATCATCACAATTTTCCCTTTATTCTTAAGATTCTATGGATATGACCTATGATTCGATGAGTTTCTCATACCACAAGATTCCTCAATCTGGCAAATTATATTTTTCGCCTGCTCTCCTTACTTCAACAAGTTTTTTCAAGTTCTGGACTCCACAGCTCCCATTTTTATCAACACGTTAGTCCTAAAATTATGCTTACATGTCTCCACTAATGTTTCCTGGGTCATTCCATGTCGGCATTGCACGAACTTTTTCTAGAATTTTTCTATGAAACTTTTTACTGTTTCCTCTGCTCCTTGTTTTGTCGCAAGGAGGGAATGAACCGATATCTTGGTGTCATCCTCAAAGAAACATTCCAGAACTACTTCTCGACATTATACCAGGTAGCTATGGAGGACGATCCTGCTCTTCATTGACACTCCGTACAATTTCTCTCAGTTGGCTAAAGGGAAAAGAAAGATTTTTTTTTTTGGCTCTTGATCGCAAAGATAATTTTTCAGAAGAAGCTCCTCTTGCCGTGCTCTCCTCTGTCTCTGTCCGTGTGTCTTTCGCTCCCTGCCTTTTATAGGAGGCTTGGAGTAACGTCCCGCCATATTTTGCTCGACCGTTAGCTCCCACTACTCGAGAAGTGCCGCCATATTCGTTAGGTGGTTATTCCCACGATCGAAGTAACGCCGCTGCATTCATTTGGCAGTTATCCCCACGATCCGAGGTGGCAATTCTTCTGTTCGGGTCGGGTGATTTTGTATTAAACCCCCACCCGAAAGCTATGAGTAGTGTCGCTCTCAGTTTTAGATTTGCGAACCTGTTATGTCGTCTGGATCGTGGACCTTAGTTTCTTAGATTCACGGACTTCAGTTTCTTAGATTCGTGGATCTCAGTTTCTTAGATTCGCTGACCTCAGTTTCTTAGATTCGCGGATCCGATGAGTTGCGGGCTTCTGTCTCTGCCGACAAAATCCCCTCCAAAGTTTTCAAAACTCTCATGATTCTTTGAGGAGTTTCTGAATACTTTGGATATAATATTCTGTATTAGAACTTCCATTGCATTTGTTTGAAGTCTGTGACTTTGTATTAGCGCCACTATTGCTTCTTGTTTTTGAATGGACACGTCTCTGTATTAGGGGTGCGACTCTTCATCTTTGAGTAGAAGACGACTCTGTATTAGGGTCGCGAACTCTTGTTTTGGAAGGAACACGTCTCTGTATTAGGGGCGCGAGCCTTCATCTTTGAGTAGAAAATGACTCTATTTTAGGGTCGCAAACTCTCGCTTCGAAAGGAACACGTCTCTGTAAGCCTTCATTTTTGAATAGAAAATGACTCTGTATTAGGGTCGCAAATTGTCTTCGGAAGGGGCGCGACTCTGCATTAAGGTCGCGAGCCTTCGCTTTTTGAGAAGAAAGCGGCTCTGTATTAACTTCGCTTTTTGAGGTGAAACTGACTCTGTATTAGGGTCGCGAGCTTTTGCTGGAAGGCTGGCAGGCGGTTGTTTTCCTATGGCGTCAGATTCGAGGCGTTTTTCTGAGCCACATTAAATGAAAAGATATCCACGCGATTCAAGCCGGATATCACGTCTGTTCAGAGATCTTGGCCATCAAATCACCGGCTATATAACCTCCACTTTACGAGAGGTTGCGCTTATCTCGAGAAATTTGAAATCTGAGTTCTTCGTTTGGACTCCTTAGACTTCTCGTCTTCAATCGTCTATCTGATTCTCCGTGTGAGAGATTTCCTCCCTCTGCAAAAGATGCCGAAGAAAGCTTCTTCTTCCGATGCCATTGCCAAGAGTCGTCAAGATCCTCAAGCTGCATCTAGCTCGATAGTGGTTCGGCAGGAATCCTTGATTGGAGGTAAAAAGTTGAAAGGCAGTCCCTTTCTCATTTTTTTTCTGTCTTGAATTTGAATGTCTTTTGCAGTTGATTACGCCTCGAATACTTGGCTAAAGGATCATTATTTCGGATATTCTGACGGCTATGATGGGAATAAGGAGTTTAGATTTGATCACGTCTTTCCCCATTGTACAGCCTCGGATAATCAAGAGAGAGAAGACAGGATCCTCCACCCTTCTCGCTCAGCATTGCGAGAGCTGATGACCAATGCATCTTTCGAGGAAGAAGATCGGTCTCCATTGCTTAAACCTGTCTTTTTGTTTGGGGATCATGTTTCAATACCCGACAATAGTTTGGAAGATGGTGATTACGAGTGGCTTCGTCAAGTTGAAGGTCGCTACTTGTTTCTCCCCAATATGGAGAGGTCTTACCCGTTCTTGTTCTTTCATTCCCTTTCCGTGCCCAGACAAATGGACTGACACATAAACAGACCGCAAGACGGTATCTTATTGGGGGGGCTTCAATGCTCAAGGTGCTTTTCCTCATGGCACTGGGAAGAGCTTTCGTGGATTGCTTCCGGGGTTGCTTAATCGTGACCTCCCTAGAGGCGAGGTTCCCCTAATTGTACAGACTTTCTTGTATCGTTTTACCAATGCACAAGGAGAGTTCCCTGTTCAGGATTTCCGTCCCCCTGGATGGGTTCACTGTTCTTCAAAAGGAGAGTGGGCTGTTTTGACCGATTTCTTTCTACGATCATTTAGAGATCAGCTTCACCATGCAGGGCTGTATCGCGCCATCAGGGCGGTTCAGCACGGTATTCCCGCCAGCAGATTCAGCACGGTACTCCGAACTTCATTTGCCTTCCTCCAGTTTCTGAAAAAGAGGTAGAGAGAAGAATTGCAAGTTTCGGAACAGATACTTATGTTGCCGAAGCTGATGAAGATGTTTTCAAAGCTGGGGCGTTTTTTGAGAGTTTTCATTATCAGGCCCTTCAACCCTTATCTGACCCTGCCTTCTTGGCGGGTTATTTGCTGGTTTGGCTGAAAAAGTGTGTTATTCCTTCGCAGGAAAACATACCCATTGGGGCTGTACACCCAGCCATTCTACTGGCATTGGGCAAGCGACTTAGTTTGTTGCCCGCCATGGTATGCAGTATCCAAAGCGGATTGAGAAGAATCTCTGACAAATTCTGCGGTGTGAAGAAAGTGCAGAGGAAGAAAGGAGACCCTATCATTAAGACTCCTAATCCGCGTGTAGAACTTCCTTATATTTACTTGATGGCCTGGCTGGTTCTACATTGCCCCACTCTGATGAGTCCTGCAGATTCGCAGATTGATTTAAGTGCTCCAAAAGTGCAGCACTATGAGAGGTCGCAATGGAATGTGGGCTACATGGCCTCGATCCGCAAGACCCTTCGTTGTTTCTCAACTTTTGAGTTGTTTAGATGTTTTCCATACTTCCCGAATGCTGGGTACGGGAAAGAATTCACGGATTCTGCTGGTGCTAATAAATTCACTACCCTATCTTTGGGGTGTTTCTGGTGGTTGTTGAATATCCGCCCAGGACATTTGGTCCTTCGTTTGGGAAACCTCTGCTATATAGAACCTTACTACCTGAATCGTTTTGCCCGTCAGTTTGGGTATGATCAGCTCTATGTGGGTAATCCCAATAGGGAATTAAGCTTTGTTGGGAATGTTCTGGAGGGAGCTCGAGCTTGGTTTCATTTTGTTGCAGGTGGAACTCAAGCCAAATTTGATCCTCTGCTCAAGACCCTGAATTCGAATATGAGCTTCTGCTTCTGTAAGTGGTTCGCGGATGCTAACTCTGCTCCTCAGAATTTCAATATACACCATACTAGTCTGCGGGAGATCAGAGCTTGGTATGGTCAGAAAAAGAAGGCCGGCAGCGCGAAAGTGGGGATGGAGGACTTCAGGGGAGACAGCGCGTCTAATGAATCAGACAAAGAGAAGAGGACATTGAGGTACTGGCTCAGGCTGCCTCCCTTGATGCTTCTCCCGATCCGACATCGAGGAAGACTTCTCCTCCGTTGTCGTCTTCTCCTGAGAAATCTTCACATAAGCGGAAGAGACTAAGGCGTCTTAGCGACTTGCCTACCGTTCCGCGGGAAACTGATTCGCAGAGTACCCTGCCTGAGATAAGAACTGCAACACCTACTCCAGTTGCTGAACCCCTCACGGAAGAATCCAAGGAGGATGAAGATGATTCCTCCTTAACTCTTTGCTCCCTCAAGAGGCGTCAGAATCAAGGACCTGTTCTTTGTCATGACCCTGCTCCCACTACTCAAAAGGGTCTGGCTCCTCAAAAGGATTCTACTCCTCCTGTTGGCCAGGCCAACGTTGAAGTTAGTGCTCCTTCGGCTTTACAAGAGACTCTGTGGTTCCTGTTGCTCAGGGCACTACAGATGATGAAGTGCAAATCATTGGGGAGATCCGCACACCAGACTCTCCAAAGGCAGCACTCCCTTCTGAAGATAAAGATGAATGGGGCGATGATGATGACGCCAGTAGTGACAGTTTTCGCTCTTCTACTCCTCCTTCTGATCATGGTAAGTACGTCTTCTTGAGCGAGGAGGTTCGAACCGAAGTATATGGGCCTGCAGTGTTCGGTCCTTAGGTGTACGGATTTGGAGAATCTAGCGTCCAACCTTTAGGTTTTCATCTTCTTTCTTTGGCAATTATGCTATTTTATCAAATGATACTGTAATACTTAACTATCAATTTTCTTCTTTTTGCTTGCTCCAGTTTCGACTCCAGACTTAGAGTGTATAGGCGCGAAGGTGACTTCCCCAAACAATACTATCGCAGGAGCTGAAACGGGTGAGACGACAAAAGTTACTACTTCTGCAGTTGATGCTTTAGAAGCTGTGGTTCCCTCGGCTGCCATGTCTACGGTTTCGGCCACAGCCACTCCAATTATTGCTGCAGTTCAAGAGATTATGATTAGTATCTCCGCGGAAATTCCCTGGGGTGCCATTCCTCATGGTGCTAGCTTTATTGCGGATCAACCCGCTTCTGCCTCCTCCAGTGTTACTCCTTCTCATGCAGAGATCGACATGCTTGAGACTGATTTGCTGAAGGACACAGTGGAGACTTTCTTTCTCTTCTTGGACCGCTGTATTGAGAAAATACTGAGGGGGGTTCCTTTTGCTTCACTCGCCAATGTTCTCAATATTTATCTAACTGGTATTGTTAGCATTGGTGGGGAGGATAGAGCCGCTCCTTTTAGACTTATGATAGCTCAGCTCCAAAAGTACGCTGAATCCCTGTCGAAAGCCAAAAGTGCTGATAAATCCGAGACAGTGGAAATCATTTTTCAGAAGCTGAAAGAGGAACAACTTAAGTCTCAGAAGGAGATTCAAGAGAAGGCAACTGTTTGCAAGGCCTCTTTAGAGAAATGTTAATCAGATGGCGAATCTCTGGTTCTTCAAGTGGAGGCCGCTGCTTCAATTGTCAAGAGCTATGACCAAGCTATTATTAAGGCTCAAGAGTCCATCTCCAAGGCTCAAGCTTTCTTGGCCAAAATAACCAAGGAGCGCGACGAATCAATGAAGAACCTCGTCAACTTATCTCGCCAGCAGGACAATACAAACAGAGATCTCCAGGAGATACATGCTGAATTGGCTACATTGGAGGCTGCTGCAGCGCAGAATGTAGTCGTCAGTGATGAGGAATTACGTTACCAAGCCACTGTTCAAGCTTACGAATCCCTCCATCAAGACATTGAGGATGCAGAGGAGAAAATAAAAGCCCTTTTGAACCATTGAATTGTAGAACTCTTATGTACACTGCTTTAGTTCACTTTGTAATAGTTCCCTTGTCATTTTATAGGGAACTTGATTTTGGCCTTCTAAGGTACGGTCTTGTAGCTGTTCTCCAAAGACTTGTAGCAAACTTGCCATCTTTTGTCTAAGATTTGCGAACCACCGCAAAACTCTAGTATCTGTATATCTGTTTCTCCATAAATTTTAGAGGTTCGCGGATTTACACAATCCATATCTGACCCGCGACCCGGGTTCCGAAATTCCGGCCCGTGATGTTTCGTCTGGAAGTTCGCGGAATAGACCGTAGATTTTTCTAGAATTTGTAGAGACTTCCGCGAGCCATGGGATGCAGCCGTTTGGGCGGGGAATTCCAAGCGTTGCATGCCTTTATTAATGACGAGATCTCTGGGTTGTGATATCTAAGCGTCCCATGCAACAACAATAAATTATGTTGAGATCTGAACTGAAAATCTTGACCGAAAATCTCGGTCTTATCTCTTCTAAATTGGAGGTTACAGTTAACAGCTCGCCTATATAAGGCACATGCTTTCTTCAATGAAAGATCATTCAACAGTGAGAAAATTTCTTCTTGACTCTCTTCTCTTTCTCTCTTTTGTAGTCGATCCACCAGCACAGCTATGTTTTCTTCTTCAACCGAAGTGATGGATAAGAGTTGGCATGTCACAAGACCTCCAGACTGCATCAATCCAGCGGGGTGTCTCACCGACAAGGTCCTTCTGATCGTAGTCATTTTTCTTAATTAAGGTATACCTCTTCTTCTGATTCATACCCTCTTCTTCCTTATTTTTCTTTCTTTTTAACAAGGATTTGTTTCAGCTGCAGGAGATAACTGTAGTCATTCTCCTTAACAATGGCCCAGACCCAATGAGCTCGTAATTGCTTCCAATGCCTCAAAGGGCTTGGAAGGTCTCATGTATCTTTCATGAGAGAAAAGATTTCGGGTCAGGGGCATTGTTTTTCTTCTTTTCTAGTATCCCACAAGGTTGGGGTACTAATGAACAGGACCTTGAATTTGCGCAACCCGTCAGCTATATAGCTGGGGTTTGCATTTGGTATGCCCAGTTTTGAACTTATCAATTCACTGGCATCATCACTGGGGGAACCAACTAGGAGGTCCCTGATTGTGGTCGGAAAGAAGAAACAAAATTATGCCTTTTAAGCCATCCTTAAAAAAAGGAGGCTACAAGAGCAAATTGGAAGTGGAGGCCAGGGAGCAAACTTTTTGATCTGAACCATGCTGAAAGAGGCAGTTACAGAAGCAAGTCTGTCATTCCAGAAGAAGGGCCTGCAGAAGCAAACTTTTTGATCTGAATTATGCCGAAAGAGACGGTTACAGAAGCAAGTTTCCTCTTTTTTTTAGTGATTTGTATTTACTCTTATTGGCTGTATAGCACTCAGAGAATTCTCTGTAATTTTGTTCTGATGATGAATAAAGAAGTTCTTTTCTTTCTACGTAACTGAAAGTATCTGAAAGATGATTCTGATGTTGATTACCAGAGGTAACTGTTAACTTGATAATTTTGAAATGAATCACAATTTTCTAAGTACCCAAAACTACTATGAATGAAAGAACTTCTTGTTGATAAACTTGATTCGCCAAATGTGTTATTGACTTGGCAAATTTGATGAACAGGGAAATCTGATTCACCAGAGATAATTTTTAACTTGGCAAATTTTGATAGAAGGAAAATCTGATTCACCAGAGGTAATTTTTTAACTTGGCAAATTTTGGAAAGAGGAAAATCTGATTTGCCAGAGATAATTTTTAACTTGGAAAATTTTGGAATAAGGAAATTTGGTTCCCCAGAGGTAATTTTTAACTTGGCAAATTTTGGAAAAAGTAAAATCCGATTCGCCAGAGGTAATTTTTAACTTGGCAAATTTTGGAAAAAGTAAAATCCGATTCGCCAGAGGTAATTTTTAACTTGGCAAATTTTGGAAAAAAGAAATCTGGTTCGCCAGAGGTAATATTTAACTTGGCAAATTTGATATGAAGAAAAATCTGATTCACCAGAGATAATTTTTAACTTGGCAAAGTTGATATGAAGAAAAATCTGATTCGCCAGAGGTAATTTTTAACTTGGCAAATTTGATATGAAGAAAATCTGATTTGCGAACTAAAGGCTTTTTAGTCCGGAACTAAGAACTTTCATTGATGAAGTTCTGATTACAGAGAAATTATTTGCTCATGACTAGTATAGAACTGCCCAGGCCGTATTATAACTGGTGTTCTGCAATTTTGCTAAGGATATACTTCTTCAAGAACTTGCCATTGATTGGCATTAGGACCTTGTCACCACTAGGCTTTGTCAACCGATACGCCCCGTTGTAGTAGACCATATCAATGACGAAGGGTCCCTCCCACTTTGGCTGAAACTTTCCCCTAGACTTCTGGCTTGTTATGATTGGCCTTCTAACTGATAGGACCAGATCACCTTTCTTAAAAGTCCTTCGTTTAGCCTTTTTGTTAAAGGTTCTGGAGATCCGTGCCTGGTATAGCTCGATACTCTGTCGAGCTTCTAAGCGTTTGTCATCCAAGGCTTCTAACTCTTGGAGCCTTTACTGATGCTTTTCTTCTTCTGTCATCCTTGTTGTTAACGCGACTCGTAATGAAGGGATTTGGATCTCCAAAGGCAAGACCGCTTCCGATCCATTTACCAAGGAGAACGACGTGGCATTGGTGGGAGTTCGGACTATGGTTCGATATGCCCACAGACACTCTCCGAGCTTTTTGTCCCAATCCCGTTGATTGGATGACACAAACTTCTTAAGAAGTTTTACAATGGTCTTATTAAAGGCTTCTTCTAGACCATTGGCTGCAGGGTTGTATGGCGATGAAGCCACATCCTCGATCCTGTATTTGTTGCATAATCTGGAATACACTTGGCTTACGAACTGAGGTCCGTTATCATGAATTA
Source organism: Dracaena cambodiana (assembly GCA_036321105.1). Lineage (NCBI taxonomy): Eukaryota > Viridiplantae > Streptophyta > Magnoliopsida > Asparagales > Asparagaceae > Dracaena > Dracaena cambodiana. The sequence goes on from JAYEPQ010000007.1 coordinate 23,673,906, forward strand.
TTCTTCTAGGCACCCCGAAGCGATAAAGCACATGGTGCTTGATGAACTTCATAACATCTGACGATTTCACTTCGGTCAGGGAGATGGCCTCAGTCCACTTTGAAAAGTAATCTGTTATGGCTAAAATGAACGGTGTCCTCTCGTTGATGGCGGAGAAATTGGCCCTATGATGTCCATACCCCATTGCTCAAATGGCCATGATGTAGCCGTTGGGTGGAGATATTCTGGAGCTTGATGTATAAAGTCTGCATGTATTTGGCAGGCCCTACACTTCTTGGCATAGTTGACTGCTTCTATCATCATCTTAGGCCAATAATAACCCATCCTTCGGATTCTATTCCAGAGTTTCGGTCCTGGCTGATGTGCTCCGCAGATGCCAACATGAGCTTCTTTGAGTACCTTTTGAGCTTCGCGGTTGTAAAGACAGCGAAGTAAAACTCCGTCGTAGGATTTTCTATACAACGTCTAGAGTTCCGCATTGCAGTAAAACCGGATGGCCCTTCTCTGAACAACTTTGGCTTCTTTTGAACTTTCGGGTAATATCCCATAAGGGACATAGTCTATATAAGGAAAAAGCCAATCCCTTGGCTCTAGGCTAGATGCGCAAGCGTCAGCTTCGTTTTCTTGTGGCTTTTTTGCTTCTTCTTTGAGCTCATCCTTTGAACAGAACAACTCCTTACTGCTTACCATAATTTGCCTTTTAGCATGCTTGAGCAAGGCTAATGTAGCAGCTAAGGAAGCTAGCAAATCCATATAACTATTGAGGTGGCTCTTTATGTGGCTGATACAGAAACCAGTGAAACCGTTAGCGACCTTGATCACCGCATGATAATACGGCAGGAGCTCTTCATGTTTGACTTCGTACTCCTCTTTTATTTGATTTACAACGAGTTGAGAGTCCCCATATGCCTCCAAATATTTGACTCCCAGTTGTTTGGCTATTCTTAAGCCGATTAGGAGGGTGTTGTATTCCGCGACGTTGTTGGAGCACGAGCTTGTCAATGAGTAAGCTTGAGGAATGATGTGGTTGAGAGGAGAGACGAGAACAACTCCCACCCCCGCTGTCGTCTTTCCTTTGGATCCCATTCGGGAGGCACCATCAATGAAAAGTTGCCATACACTTTTCGAAACCGTACTTGATTCGGAAGACCTTCTCAAACCATCCTTTTCTGGAATTAAATCCCGTTCCTCCAACTCTCCTGGGATTTGTTCATATAACCTCGAGGATGCCGGGACTGGATGTTCGGCCAAGAAGTCGGCCACGGCCTGTCCTTTGATAGACTTCTGTGGGACGAAGTGTATATCATATTGTGATAGCAAAATAGCCCAATTGGATAGTCTTGAATTTAATGACCCGGGTTTAGTCATTAATATTCTCAGAGGGTTAACTCTCGATACAACGTGGATAGTTTGTCCAACTAAGTAGTATCGCATTTTCTGTTATGCGAACACCAACGCTAGACATTCTTTTTCCACGAGATTATATCAGTGTTCCGCCCCGATCATCATTTTGCTGGGATAGTAAATGGCTTGCTCATGGCCTGACTCATTCTTCTGCGCTAGCAAAGCGCCCAATGAATGGTCCATAGCCCTTACATATAACTGAAAGGGCTTTCCCGAAACTGGGGATATGAGTATTGGTGGCTTCGTGAGATATTGTTTGACCTCTTCAAAATCGCAGATGAATGACACTCCTTTCCTCATCAATCTGGTGAAAGGTTGACATTTACTAGATAAATTTGATATAAATTTGCGAATGTACGCCAGCCTGCCTTGCAACCCTCTTAACTCTGTGAGGTTATGGGGAGGTGGCATGTCTTGGATAGCTTTGACTTTATCTGGATCAAGATGTATTCCTTTCAAAGTTAAGACAAAGATGAGGAATTTCCCACTAGAGATCCCCGGGAAAGACTTAGCTGGATTCATCTTGAGCTGGTGCTTCTTCATGAGGTCAAACACCGTCTTCAAATCTTTCAAGTGATCTTCTTTGTTTCTGCTCTTAATTGCTAGGTCATCTACGTAGCACTCCACTGTTTTCCGGAGGTGCTCTTGGAAAATTGCATTCATGGCGCGTTGATACGTAGCACCTGTGTTTTTTAGGTCAAAGGGCATGACTGTATAGCAGTATACTCCGAGTGGTGTCCTGAAGGACGTATGCTTCTCATCATCGGGATACATCTTTATTTGATTATATCCCGAGAATCCATCCATGAACGTCATGTGCTCATACGCACAAGTATTATCTATCATAATATCGGTGATGGGTAATGGGAATTCGGCTTTAGGGCAAGCCTCAATCAAATCCCTAAAGTCTATACAGACTCGGATTTTTCTATTTTTCTTGGTCACGGTAACTATATTTGCGACCCAATAAGAGTGCTGTTCCTCGCAAATAAAGCCTGACTCGATCAACTTTTTGATTTTAGCTTCTATAGCTTCCATGATCTCTTGGCGGAATCTTTGTTGTTGCTGCTTTACTGGCTTAGCTTCTGGTCGGATCTTCAATTTGTGAACTGCCACGCTTGGATCCAACCCTGGCATCTCCTCATAACTCTAAGCGAAAATATCAATGTATTCGTGGATGAGGGATATAAATTCCTTCCTTTCTTCCGAGAATAGGTTCTTACTTATAAATATGAGTTTAAGATTCTTTTCATCTCCCATATTGATTTGGATCACTTTATCTTCAGTTGGGGCCTCCCGCTGTTCAAACTGAATCTCCCACTCCATATTAAGATGCTTGTCCCAAGGGTCATCTCTTACTGGTGAGGTTTCCTTCAAATCTTCGTCTTCTTGTATCGCGGAAGCCATGTTCGCGGATACCTCATGGAAAATCACACTTATGCTGACATCTGAATCCTAGCATGATGATTCTGACGAATGATCGTACTGTCTTTCCTCAGGTTTGTTGCTTGAGGAGGCCTCGGAAGTGGTGACGCATCCCAACCCCCTGCCGGTTTTCTGGTAATAGTCTGGCGTCTTCCCTTCGGGGACAAAAAGTTGAAGGATTATCTTCCTTCCTTTTCCAAAATTCAACCCCCTGCCTTTGGCCAGATTGTATCCCATTTTCATCATAATGGAAGAATTCGGGTTTTTCCTGTTCTTCCTCAGAATCTGAACATTTCTCTTTGTTCCTGTGACTTGCTCTTCCAAATATTATGGCCTTTTGGGTTCCGTTTTTGGGAGGAACCTCAAAAATAACTTGGTCAGCACTTTCAACGTCATCACTTAATTCATATAAGGATGATCAGATAGGTGCTTGGAAGGAAGTCAGAGAATATATCTCATTTACACAGTCGCTAAATACATCTGTGCTAGTGCTTGAGGGCTCAGAATCAACATCAGAAGAATAAGCAAATTACAGATTGTCATTTATCACCTATTCACCATCAGAGTGAACGGCGTTATTTACATCAAGGCCTTCGAGGCTTATCACAATAGGCTCACCATCCCAAATCACATCCTCGGATTCTGAATCTTCGGATCCTGATTCTGTATCGCCTTTTCGCCATTATCAGAGTCATCCTGAACGGGCCGATCTGCGACGCCAAACGTATCTTGATACAGCAACGCGTTAGTAAAGTAGTTTTCAACTCCTTTGAAGGGTTGTTTTTCCGCAATGAGCGTCTTCACGTTCACGTCTTCGTCGACATACTTCATGCATTGGTGTAACGTGGAGGGCACGATTAGATTGCTTTGGATCCAGGATCTCCCCAATAGCAGATTGTATGATGTGTCCGCATCTATCACGTAACATGTGACTTCCGTTTTCAGATCGCCGATTTGACACTTGAGCTTTATTTTACCCAAAGGTCTATTACCGTTAGCATTGAACCCGAAGATAGTAGTGTTGATTGCGGCTAATCTGTTCATCGACACTCCAAGATATCGTAGCATCCTTCGCGGCATGATGCTCAAGGCCGAGTCTGGATCAACTTGAATACGATCAATCTCCATTGATCCTATATATCCCTTGTAATTCAAAGGGCGATGATGCATATTACTCCTGACTTGCATATTTTCCAGAGAGAAGATGACGCAAGGGATGTTTTTACCAGAGATCTGGTGACATGTCGCGCGAAGAGTCTCTCCTCCTTCGATCATCTCTGGTATTTGCGCCAAGAACACTTTCGAATCTTGCAGAGCCTCTCTTAAAGCTTCCCTAGTAGATTTGGAGAGCTTCAGGAGCTCGTACAAGGTTATCCTTGCAGGGATATTGGCCAACTGTGTTAGGATGTTGAACTAGAATGACTTTCGCGAGTCTTCCGCAAGTTCTTTTCCCTTCTTCCTTAGAGCTTTGTCAAACTTCAGCTCTTTTTGCTTGACTTTCTCTGGAGATGGTTGAGAACCTGTTGTTTGGCCGTAATTCTTTAAGTAATATTTTCCCGAACGGGTCCCCGTAGAGGGAGGGTCTGCATCGGCGACTAAGCAATTTTCGATTTCTTTTTCCGAATCGGTCAGAGCAGGAATGATCTCATCGTCTTCGGGAATTACAGAAACGACATTGGAGGTGAAGACTCTCTCTCTTCGCTTCTTCCCAGATGAACTGGAACTCCATTGTTCATCATTTAGGAGATCAGGATGTACCCATAGTATCTTCCCCCTATCAGTTTCAAAGGGGAATAGTCCTTTCTTTTGCTGTTGGTGTGGATCAAAATTTACGACTTGCATCGTGCCTTTATGGATGGGCTGCATTCCATCTTGAACTATTGACTCTATCCAGTGGGGTGTTTTACCGAACTTGACGGTCACCATGTTCGCAGTCACCTTCTTCTGGTGCTCTTGAAGCTTGATGACATTAGCGTCCACTAAGCCTTGAATTTTATCTTTAAGGATGTAGCAGTTTTGGGTGGGGTGGTTAATGATCCTATAGTAGACACAGTAGTTAGGATCATTAAATTTCCCAGCTTACTCTGGACGTTTAGACTCTGGCAACTTCAGCATCTTCTTACTCATGAGGAGGTTGAAGATAGTCTTCGTGTGCTCATCCTTAAAGGAGTATTGCTTTTGTAGAACTCGCGTCTGAGGAGGAAGTTTTTGGGGAGTCTTCGTGGGTTGTGGCGCATCAGTGACCATTGTTTCCTTTCCCTTATACCCTCGGGGTCGGGACTTATAGCTGTTATCACCACTTCGCTTCGGTTTCCCCTCGCCTCCTTCTTCTTCAAGCCTTTGCGCAATTTCTCCAGCTTCTTCAGCTTGTAGGGCAAGATCCCTCCAACTTGAGGACTTCACCACCCCCGTTCTGGCTAGAACCTTGGTCGATAAATTATGTCGATAGGTTTCTACCAGGATCTTTTTGGCATCTATCGGACATCTAAGAGAATCGTTCCGGAACCTTTTGATGAAGTCCTGGACTGACTCTCCTTTCTTTTGTTTAGCGGCTAGAAGCGCCGGTATTGATACCTCCATATCATCTTCATAGAATCTAGTGAGAGAGGCTTTCTCCATGTCGCTCCAGGAATTGATGGTTCCCAGTTTTAATCTCCGAAACCATTCAAAAGCTAGCCCGGTTAAGGTACTAACAAATATTCTTGTAATAATAGGATCATTTCCGGATAAATCCCTATCTGCGACTTAAAATAGTAGAGGTGTTGGTTTGGCGATCCTCTACAATCAAAAGATTTGAGCTTCAACGGTTTGTAGCTTTCTGGGAATGGCACCGTTTCCCACTCCATGGGATATGGCCTTACTACACCCAGTTATTGTAGGTCGCCCTTATGCATGAGGGCATTCAGTTGGTTCTGAAAGCTCTCCATCCAGACAGTATTTGTGTTTCCCTCCTGGTGCATGGAGCGGTTGTCATCATCTTTATGATGTTCTTCTTCTTCTCGATTGTTATGAGGACCATGACCTTCTTCTTCAGTCTTCTTTCCTGTATTCTTCAGTTTAGCTTTTTCTAACTCCATCAGAACGTGTAACATATCTTTAAGCTCGCTGATAGCATTCTGCTATTGCTGGATATGCCTATCTTGCTCCTCCATTCTCCGCATGAACTCTTCTGGGATATTGTTCTGCGTCATATATGCAGAGGTGGAGTCTTCTAAGAATGAATCAGACGTCTGTGATTCAGCCATAACAGACTTGGCTATATCTTCTTTATCAGATGAGATCCCCGCCATCTGTCTATAATTCATAGGGATCGTCACCCCACTTTTGAGTCGAGTGTGCCGAAAAACTCCTCGCTCTTCGTTGGATGGGTCTTTCGAGCTCGAAGAGAGCTCTGGGTCAGAACCTTCTTCTTCGGAGACTTTCTTCTTCTTCTTTTTCTTCTTCTTTTCTCCAACGCTTATCATGTTGGAGGTCATCGCGGGATATTCTGGCTCAGAAAACTCGAGCCCGCGTCGTCTCCTTTTTTCCAATTGGGATGACAATGTTGACGGAGACGACAATCGACAAAACACCGAGGATCGGGCATGAGTTGAACAATGATAGTGAGACAGTACTGTATTGATCAGTCGTTCACAGTGGCATTGAGATACATGGGATTCTCCTCTTCTTCTGTTTAGAAGTTCCCTAAGATCTCTTGCACTAGAGTCCCTTGTGATGGGCTCATTTGTGAGAGATAACTTCAGGGACGGTGGAGTTTCAGCTTCGCGGATAGGCATGCACTTTCTGCGAGTTTGTGGTTCGCGAGTTTCTTCAGATTTTCCCCTTGAGATGCGAATGTATGCTCCGCGTTGACTATGGACAACTTTGACGGGTTCACTCCGCTTCCTGTAGGAAACGTGAGTGAATCCCTCTGCATCCTAACCAACCTCGCCCTTAGGCTTCCATATTTGGATGGTAGGTTTCTGCCGAGATAAGTTGGCGGTTCCCTTTTGTTGCGCGTTCCTGTGAAGGGCACAAGCTTTGCTTCTCCTCAGGTTTCTTTTCGTTGTACGAGTGGGAGAAACCTCCTTCTCTGCATGACAGCTTTGCGGAGCGGGTGGTGGTCGCTTCCCCTTGTTGAAGCGGGGACTTTGGTCCACTTTGCTTGAGAGATCAAGAGTCTTTGTCGGAACTGGCAGAAAGCCCGTTGTTAAGGAAGGGGATTTCAGACTATCTTGGTCCGTTGATTCCCTTAACTGGGCTATTGCCATCTCCTTGGGAATTGACCCATTGGAGATTTTATGGTATCCCCTTAGGAAAGTAGGGCTCTTGGAGCCTGAAGAAAGAAATTCTTCATACCTTTCCTAGTCAACGTAAATGGTGAGCGAGTCGACCATGCTACCAACTGGAATGTTGTCAGATTGAGCTACCACCAAGTCACCAGAGGTGATGGTAGTCCCCAGCGGAGTCGCCAATCTTCCGTTTTCCATGAAAGTTGCACGCTCTTTTATATCGAAGTCTTTTCAATAAAAGGGTTACAATCGGACGATTTTCCATTTACAGAAGATGAGGAAGATTACTCTCCCTCTTTGTTTAATACTGAGTTTCTAGGTAGCTATGGAGGACGATCCTGCTCTCCGTTGACACTCCGTACAATTTCTCTTAGTTGGCTAAAGGGAAAAGAAAGGTTTTTTTTGGCTCTTGATCGCAAAGATAATTTTTCAGAAGAAGCTCCTCTTGTCGTGCTCTCCTCTGTCTCTGTCTGTGTGTCTTTCGCTCCCTGCCTTTTATAGGAGGCTTGGAGTAACGTCCCGCCATATTTTGCTCAACCGTTAGCTCTCACTACTCGAGAAGTGCCGCCATATTCGTTAGGTGGTTATTCCCACGATCGAAGTAACGCCGCTACATTCGTTTGGCAGTTATTCCCACGATCCGAGGTGGCAATTCTTCTATTCGGGTCGGGTGACTTTGTATTAAACCCCAACCCGAAAGCTATGGGTAGTTTCGCGAATCTCAGCTTTAGATTCGCGAACCCGTTCCGTCGTCTGGATCGCGGACCTCAGTTTCTTAGATTCGCGGACCTCAGTTTCTTAGATTCACGGACCTCAGTTTCTTAGATTCGCGGACCTCAGTTTCTTAGATTCGCGGACCTCAGTTTCTTAGATTCGTGGATCCGATGAGTTGCGGATTTCTGTCTCTGAATTCGTGGGTCTGCTTTGATTTTCCAGAATTTTTCGCCGACAAGGGACATTTCCCATCAGATGACCTGCTTGAGACAGGAAGTAGTATATATGCTGGGTGGGGGACCCCTTCCTGTCGTATGGTTATGTTTGAGGGGTTTGTACTTCACCGGATATTGGGCAAAGTCCCATTCAAGTGGGTATGGTCTTGAAACTGCCGATTCTTTTATCTCTTTTTTGTGCATTAATTGGTCAAGTTGCTTTTGCAACTTGTCCATTTTCTCTTCATGAGTATCATGGAAAGAATATTTGCCATCTTCCTCATGCATTGAGAAGGCATTTTCCTCTTTATTCTCTTCATTTTCCTTAAACAGTGATTCCTCATTTGTCTTCGGTGGTGGTTCCGAGGAAGAGTTCTTTGCCCTGTCTTCGACTATCTTTTGTGTATTTTCAACCACTTTCAAGAGCATTTCCTTGAGGTCATCGATAGTCTTTTGAAAGTTCTGAATTATTTGCTCTTGGGCTTCTAACCGTTGATCGACATCGTCGGACCTATCCACCACATGTGACGCCGATTTTCGTGGTCAGGAAGAGGCACAAGATTGAGGAGATGCTACAGCCAAATAGTCACTGTCATCATCATAAGAACCTTTTACAAGTTTCTTGTAATTTCGGGGAGCGACCGTGCCTGATTTAAGTTGGGTGAAATGATGAGGTTCATCATTGTTTGCGTCCGACTCATACTCTTTCCCTATGATCTTTTTGCCTTTACCGAGCATATTCGAGGTCACCGCCTTTAATTCTTTTTCTTTGATTTTGTATCTTAGGTCATTCTTTCTCCCCTTTGGAGTATTTTGGTCTGACTCAGTTATTCTGTCAAATATAGATACTCTTTTCATACAACAGCAATTATTCAACACTGCTGATATTATCTGTTCGCAATAACATGTTGAGTGTGATAGAGTTTGAGTCATTTTTCTTTTATTTGTCAAATATTCCCTGAGATCATGAACTTTAGGAGATGAAGAATTTTCAGTAATGTTCTGGGCCTTGGACCTACTTGGCTGTTGGAGATATCTGGTTATTGGTTGAAACTCTCCGGAGTCAATGGAGTTGAGGCGGTACTCAATATTTCGATTATCAGCCTTAATTTTGTATATTGGCTGTTTTACGCAGAGTTGAGCATTAGCTCTGCATTTTAGAGCACTTACGTGAGGCTGGAACATAGTTTTGCATTTTATGCTAGCCTCGCATTTTATGCTGGCTTGGCGTTTCTGAAGAAATTTGACTTCTGTTTGTTTAGCCTCGCATGGGGGAGTATACTCACACGCTGGTGTAACTTTGTGATTTACGCAAGAATCCTTAGCTTCGCGTTTGACGCTTAGCTCAAGTTTTTGCTTAGGTCTAATAGCCTCGCATGGAGGAAGTCCATCACACGCTGGCTTATCCTTGCGATTAACGCAAGTTTGAGAATTGCCCTCGCATTTTTTGCAAGTGTTATTAATTTTCCTGTCTTCAAGTCTAGGACCTGTAGCCTCGCGTGAAGTAATTTCTTTACATGCTGGATTACAGTTAGAGTTAACTTTGCGATTTATGCAATTTGGCCAGTCTCAGAGTTAATTTCAGAAGCCTTGCATGGAGACGGTCCATCACACGCTAGCCAGAGGCTAACTTCACGTTTAACGCGATTCAGACTGGTCTTATGCTTAACGCAAGGTAGCTCGCGAGGTAGAGACGTAACCTCACGTTCTGCCTCTGCTCTAGTCTCGTGTTTTACGCAAGCTTTGAGGATTCTTCGTCTTGCACGACGATTGTGATTTCGAAGTTGAGTTCTGGTCAAACCAGTTCCTAGGCCTTTTTCGACAGCAAGAACATCATCCTTTACTAGAATTTTCTGCCCAAACGACGGCTCTATAGCCGTGGGCTCAAAGGATCCCGGTTTAACGGTGGATTCCTTATTACCCAATTTACGGGTATTAGAGCTCACGCGGTGATAGTACTGCATTTTGGTCAGATTACCTAATCCAGAGGAGGGATACTCCTCATATTTTGCTGGTCAATTTCCACGATGAGCATATCAATGACCGATCCAATTTTTTCCACATCAGATTGTGCCACGATCTCTTTTTCAGTAAAAGAGACGCCTCTCACTGTAGTCGCCAGTTTGTTCACCGCAAAACTCTTGTTGTCTTCCATTGAATAACTTGATTATAATGAAAGAGGAACAATAGAAAAACAAACGAGAGGATTTATAATTTATCGCTCTCTTATACAATGAAACGTGGGTTCTAGTATGGCGATGGGCTCTATCTAGTAGCTCCTTTTGATGATCCGATGTGAAAATCTTCTTCTTGATGAAGATGATAGTCGGCCCTAGGTCTCTCTCTGCTGATCTCTATGAATTTAGGGCTCTCGCACGTAACTTGAACTTCAAAACGATCAAAAGATCTCCAAAGGCTACCTCAAGAGGGTATTTATTGCTTTGGCTTGATATAAGAGTTTCCAATAAAATAGAATTGAAAAGTGTTTGTATTTATCAAGGATTCTAATCCAATATCTTAGTCTTGATTTAAATCTCTTGAATTTCAATTCTGATTGGGCTCAATTCGGGTATTGGATAAGCTCAAATCTCAATCACAATCAATTTAGAATTCAGAGTATCTTCTCATGCGGAGTTAAACACTCTCAACGCGGAGCTATGACCTTAACTCCTTGTTTTACTCAACACGAGGCTATTTTATGGCCTGACGCGGAGCTATGGAGTTAGCTCCGCATCCTGCGGGAAATTTTCCTTTTTCACTCATTTTGGAAATATTCACCACCAACAAGGATTCTATTTCTATTGAAGATTTGGATGATACTTCAATCAAAATTGTAAGTTGATGAATATGGATTATTTACCGATTAAGAAATTATGTTAAAGGTGTTAACTTTACTTAATACTTCTTTGAAAGCTAGGAGAATTGGATAGTCGAGAGTTACGTGTCATTAACTCACAAATATCACAAATCTCTAGAACTTGATCTATCAACTTAACTGTTTCTTGTCTCTTTGTAATCAAATCTTCAACTTTTTAGTAAGTGAAATCAATCATGCAGTTATATCTTTGGTTTCTTTTAATATAATAAGACCACCTCTATTTTGAGGCATCCCTATTAATTGGATTCGTTACTAAGTATCCTCTGTTTTCCATACTTGTGAATTTTTGACAAGAGAATCAAGATATTTCCATGCTTCTCCAACATCCTTGCTGAGAAATCCACCATTGCACATCGTCTCTATGAATTGTTAAGTTGTAGTATTAAGTTCTTGATAGAAAGTACTTACAGAACTCTATATTTTAAAGCCATGATGTGGGCATGAGAGTAAAAAATCTTTGAATCTATCCCAACAATCGAAGAAAGTTTCGTTATCCTTTTAGTGAAAGATAACAATTTGCTTATGCAAATAATTAGTCCAATAAGAAGGAATTTTTTTTAAAGAATTTTTCTTGCAACTCATCCCATCTTTCAATCATATTTGACCATAAGGAGTATATCCACATTTTGGCTTTGTCCTTTAGGGAGAATGGAAAGAACTTAAGTTTTAATAGTTCAATGCTAGTATTTTGAAGATTAGTAGTAGCACAAACCTTTTCAAATTCATGAAGGTGTAAATATGGGCTATCTTTATCCATCGTATGGAATTTGGACAAAAGTTACGCAACTCCAATTTTTTTCTCGAAGTACCCTATATTCTAAGGGAAAATAATGTAATAAAGTTCGGTTGTCCAATATGGTTGTAAGTAATCACATAGGGACCTCCCTGTACCTCCACGTTCGCTTTGATTATTATTTGTGTTATGATCCTCAAATCCGTTATTATTATTACAGTTATTCATAGTGTCTTGGTTATTGTTGTTCATGTTTTTAAGTGATTGTTGGATTGGAAGTAATTACGGCTCTGAGCATGTCCTGACAAGTCTACCGTTAGATATTCTCCTTCAGCAGGTCATTCAAATTCAAAAACATAATTGTTAATGATGTAGAAACCATAAGCTATATTAAAGTGTAGATTACAATAATACAGATCCCCAGTAATAGCACCAAAAACTTAATGCAACCTGAGACGTGCACTCCCGTGTGCAAGAGATTGACAAGTAGAACTTGAGTAGTAAACCCAAGATCATTCTCTCAAGAATCTTTGTGATTGTGACATGACACTTAAAATTATATGTTACGAATGAAAAGGATAAGTAAAAGGGTACGAATTGTGTTAGATTAGAAGACTACTTGTATTTGTATTTAGTTTAGCTTTAGTCCCACATTACATGTTAGATTGTTAGTATGGTATTAAGACACCTATAAATGTATAGATCCCTTTACTCATAATAAATAGACTGACTGGTTCTAATTATTTCATAACATGGTATTAAGGCATGTTATGAAATAAGTCTCAGCTGTTGGTCTTAATTTAAATGATGTCTAACTTTGATTCCTACTCTGCAATCGTATCAGCAATTTAATATTAACTCCGACTTTGACTGTGCAATCGCGTCACCATTTCGATTCCGAGCCTGTTTCAGTTTCTATTTCTTCTCTGCATTGTGACTGCATAGACTTTGGTTGGTCCTTTCTCGACTGCCAAGGTATAATCTAGTATTGCTACAATTCTTTACTCCTTTGTTCACTTACTATTACTTCTAAGAAAGAAGTTTATATGCTGCCTACTACTTCTTATAAGAAAGAAGTATATATGCTGCCTACTACTTTTTATAAGAAAGAAGTTTATATGTTGCCTACCACTACTTCTAATAAATAAGTTTATATACTATCTACTATTGTTTCTCAGAAGAAAGTTTATCTATTATCTACTACTGCTTTTAAGAAAATAGTTTATATGTTACTTACTATTGCGTTTAAGAAAGAAGTTTATCTATTATTTACTATTGCTTTTAAGAAAAAACTTTATTTGCTGCTACTGCTACTCGAACACGGGTGTGCTCTAATGATTTGACTGATTCATCTACTCTCGCCTACTTCTACTACTGTCATTGTTACTCATCCACTTCAAGTTAATATATACTATTGAAGAGCGAGAGTGTTTTCTAATCTGTGTATATGAAGTACATTGTATGCTTATATAACATGAATCATGAAGTATATGATATATACATTATGACATGATCATACTTATGAATCATGAAGTATCAAGTATGCATAATGTAACATGATCAAGCAAATGGATGCACATTTTATCCTATTCATTTGAAACTGAATGGTGGAAGTATTCATGCGTTTTAGGAGTGTACCATACATACCTAACACCATGGTCCCAAGTACCAATCTCCATATGAACCAGATAATACATCGCTTGGGCACACTGGATATCCCGTGCATATCGAAGATCATGACCCCAGGTATTAGTCTCCACACGAACCGAATGACGTGCTATTAAGTATACAAGCAAAATGAGGTACCAGTAAATAGATTGGCGGATACATCCAAACAAGTAAAGAAACTCCAACAATACATGTTTCATTCTACCAATCATTTTCTCCATTCCCAAAGTGTAATATATACTAAGTATCAATATGAATATGGTTTATGTAATAAGGATTCATATATTAATGGCCATGTGATTCAACATGTATGACGATACTAGCAATTACAAGAATTTCACTTGCATGAGGTACCATTTCCAAGCAAAAATGCCATGTATAAGTAAAAATATGTATAATTAAACATGTGTGCATGTATATTATATTCTAAATCATATTCACGAACATGACATATATGCCTAAATATGAGCTATAATAGGTCTGAACTCACCCACGTGGAGGTAAGAACAAAAGTTATTAAACATGTATACATTTGTATCATATCAAAATCAAGAGGCATATACACGGACATAAAATATATGCCTATCTTACTGCAATTCGATGGAAAATTAGACTTCTAGGTCTTATTTGACTAGGGTAAAAATGGATTAGATGCTAGGATTTGATATAGTTATAGAAAATTTAATTGTCTTTTCAATGAATTTTAAATAACCAGAATTGGAGTTCTAAGATAAAAGTTATAGTTGTTTTTCTATGCACATATTGTTGTTGAACTATGGACCTGGTACAACAGCTAAGATTCAAGGTAATTTTTGACCAGGACAAAATTAAATTTAGAGCCTAAAATCTTAATCAATTTTAGATAATTCGATTATATTTTTAATAAATTTTGAATAAATTCATTTGGAGTTCTAAAGTAAAAACTATGGTCATTTCATCATAGACCTACTGCTACTGAACTACTAACCTGGTACAATGGCAATGATGGGATTTCCCGGTTATTTTTTGATGGGAAAATCACAAAATTTGGTTGAGCTTTAGTTGCAGTTTAGTAAATTATCTTTCTAATAGAACTAAAATAAGGTAAATCAGAGCTAAGATGCAAAAATTATAGCAGTTCCGAGATGGACTATTATGCATGTCTAGACAATGGTATGGTATGTGCACATATAATATACACGATATGACACATGCAACGAAACTCAAGATAAATAAAAGTGTAAGTATGCATGATCTTGAAATTGGATTGATAATATATCGGGTATCATATATGAGGAGAATGCATCAAGAAATCACAAATTTAAAGTATTCGAGAGTGTATACTTGCCTCTTGTTTAGCCCAAATCGAAAAGGAACTAATATTGATGTGATTTTCCTTCAAAAGTGAAGAAATTTCCTATGAATTACACTATAGAACAAGAACAGGTACTAGTGAAGATTAGAGTTTATTTGAAGAGGTTAAACTAAAGAATGAAAGCTCATGTAGCCATTGAGTAGATTTTCTATCAATTCCTAGGCTGATTATTTGGTGAATTATTTGAGAAAGAATTAAGATTGGTGTTCTAAAGAGAAAATGAAGAGAAATATGAGAAGAATAAGATTGATTTCTTTTATACTTTTTTGAATTTATTTGAGTATTAAAAAGCTGTTGGAAAATGGGTATACTACATTGTCAAAAACCCTTAACCCTCGTCTTAATTACAAAGTTACCATTGGTCAAATTCAATCCAAAATTGATCAAGGAAGACTATTGGGTTGCTGAAGATAAATTTGAGGTATAGAAATGGTTAAAATTAAAATTTTAGATTAAATTTAATTTTTAAATCTAGTATTTACTCGAAATTCAAACAATTCGGAATATTTAAGAAAATTATAGAAAAATTTAAAAAATAAGATAAGAGAACCTGCTCTGTAGAATTTGAAATTGATGACTAGAAGAAAACATATAACTCAATTTATTTGGTATTCGTATATATCAGTGTCTTGGCACCCAATTGATATAAATGGTATGGAATAAACTCATATAAGGGCTTAAGAATTAGGATCGTTACCTTCTACCCAACTAAGAAAAAAAAATTATTTTCAAAATTTAAATAAAAAAAGAAAGTTAACAATAAGGTAAATAGATAAGCGTTGATGGAATAATAATGAATTTAAATACGCACATGGATATAATTAGATATGGATATCTCTCCTGAATTAGGATCGTTGCCTTCTGTCCAACTAACAAAAAAAATTTCAATTTAGAATAGCTATGGATATCTCTCCCAAATGTCATCATCTTGCTCCCAGGTAGACTCACCCAAAGAACGACTACCTCAAGAGACAAGAACATGAGGGCTTATGCTGTTCTTGAGCTCTTTAATCCTTCGATCCACAATAGCTGCTAGCATATATTCAAACGATAGATCATGACCTAACTCAACTTCTAACATATCTGGAATCAATTTGTCCTCGTCAACACATTTTCTCAATTGCGAGAATGGAAAATATTGTGAATACCCACCAATGCTGGTGGAAGCACAAGTCTGTATGCCATAGCCCCCACTTTCTCGATAATATCTAAAGGCCCAAATGTATTGAAGACTAAGCTTCCTACGTCGACCAAATATGATAACTCCTCAAATTGGTGATACTTTCAAAAATACACAATCACCAACCTCAAATTCAAGTGGTCTCTGCTACATGTTAGCCCACCTCTTTCGTTGGTCTGTGCTATCTTGAGCCGGTCTTGAACCAAGGATCTTCTCGACCAACTGAGTGACCAAATTTGGCCCAATCCAAGCCTTTCTCCCCAACATCTTCCCAATATAGAGGCGATTGACACTTCTTGCCATACAGTGTCTCAAATGGCGGCATTCCAATGTTGGCTTAATAGCTGTTATTATATGCAAAGTCTACCATATAGAGATGTTCCTCCATGAGCCTCCAAAATCTAGTACACAAACTCTAAATATGTCCTCTAAGATCTAAATTACTCACTCTGACTGACCATCTGTCTAAGGATGTAATGCTGATGACATGCCTAATTTTGTGCCTAAAGTCTCCTACAAACTATTCCAATAATGCGATCGGGCGTCTCAACATGAAATAATCTTTGTTGGAACCCCATGCAACATAACCACCTCTTGCATATACTTCTTCACTAGAACCTCTGTAGATTGGCCAACTATGAAAGGGATGAAATGTGCAGACTTTGTGAGCTGATTGACTATCACACATATGGCGCAACTGCCCTTAGGACTCCTAGAAAGTCCTATCACGAAGTCCATAGTCACTTTCTCCCACTTCCACTTAGATATAGGCAGTGGCTGTAGAAATCTGACTGTCCTCTAATGCTCTGCCTTGACTTGTTGACAAATCATTCATTCGGTCACAAATTTTGCTATCTCCTACTTCATCCCTCGCCACAAGAAATGCAACTGCAAATTCCTGTATATCTTCATGCTACCTAGATGCATTACGTACCTTGATATGGTGCCTTTGCTAGATGTTCTTTCTTGATGTCACCCTCTGGTACACACAGTCTGCCACCAAATTGCAGAGAACTATCAGGTGAATTGAGATATCTGTCTTCCAGCTGGCCTCTACCTCCCTCTAGGCTACTACATCCTTGGATAATCTATTTAGGCTTGTGGGATCTTGTCCACCAATGAGATAGATGGTTAAGCGTATGTGGTCAAAGTTGTCTTGAAGCATATGCAATTATTTTGCCACACTGTGTCAAAATTCATCCCAAACCCTTACCTAAAACTTTTGTACAGATTGTTATATCTCCTGGCTCATCCAGTATAGTTATATTGGTTCTGAGAACATTTTGCGCTTCAATTCATCGAAGGCATCACTGCATTCCAGAGTATGCTCATATAGCTCTCTATGTCAGGTTAACCTGGTCAGTAGTGTTGCATCTTGGTGAAGTCTTTAATGAATCTCATATAGTGCTTTTCCATCCCAATGAAACTATGGTTCTCTGTCACTGCCATTGGAATTGGTAGCTTCTGAATTGCCTCAACCTTCTTAGGATCAAGAAATACCATCCCCGGATACAATATGACCTAAAAAAGAAATGCTTTCTAACCAAAACTCACACTTGCTGAGCTCTCCCTATAGCTGCTCCTGCCTAAAATATGTAAAACTCCTCTCAGGTGTTCTGCATATTCCTCACAGCCTTGGTAATACACCAATAAGTCATCAATGAAGACTACCATGAACTTATCCAAATAAGGGAAAAAAAATTTAATTCATCAAGCATATGAACTCAACTGAAGCATTAATCACCCTGAACGACATCACTATGAACTCATAATGCTCGTATCAAGCACTAAAAGTAGTCTTCGAACTGTCCTCCTCTTTCACCCTCACTTGGTGGTTCCCCGAACAAAGATCAATCTTCGAAAATACCTTCGCCCTACGCAGCTGATCTAGAAGGTCACCAATCCTTTGCAATGAATGCTTATTATTGACTGTGACCTTGTTCAAACCTCTGTAGTCAATACAGAGTCTCTTGGTACCATCCTTCTTGTTTGCCAATAACACTGGGGCCCCATGATGACACACTGGGTCTGATATACCTTTTACACAAAAAGTCGCCTACCTAAGTCTTCACCTCTTCTAACTCTACCCGCATCATATGGTAAGGTATTCTTGAAACAGGTGCTATTCCAAGAATCAAATCAATAGAGTACTCCACATTCCTATCTGGAGGTAAGCCATATTCCTCAGAGACACATCTATAAAATCAGATACTACAGAAAATTTGCCCTTCTTCAAATCCAGAGTAGCGAGAGCTCCACTTACTGGTCTTGCCCGAGCCATTATTGGTTCTAGAATTCTACTGCTACAAAGAAACTCAAATTTTGGCTGGCTAGAGACTTGAAATACTACAGCTCTCCTATGGAAATTAATAACTGAATGAGAGGGACTAAGCCAATCCATGCCTAAAATCACATCAAAACCATAATAATCTAAGACAAATAGTTCGACATTAAATTCTTTGTTATCTATCACTATTGGATAATTTCTACATAGTTTATTAGACACAATTATCACATTTCTAGTGTTAATGTTCAATTCCGAGTCTAAACTAATATATGGTATGACATGCTAGATGATGAATGCAGATAACGTGAAGCAGTGTGATATACTGGAGTTAAATAACACACATGCAGGTACAAAACTAACTAAAATAATACCTGTCATAACTTCCTCAAAAGCACGAGCCTCTTCCGTTGTCAGGGCATTTACGTCCTGGAGTTCCCTATACCTGAGTCTATGGAAGGTCTGTTGTTGTGGTGCCAATAGCCTCCTCAGTGCTGATCCACTAGGTCTTACTGCTAGTCCCTGCTATTGTTGTTGAGGTGGCACAACCCTTTGCTAATACTTGGGTAGTTGTGGAGGCTTCTGAATTTGCATTGCTTGTCTCTGATCTCCATAAAACTTCCTTTATAGACATAACCCTACCTTATGATTTGCAACGCCACATCTTAAATACACCCCAATACACCCCAAAGACTCTCCTCCACGCACTCTGGTGTGCTAAAAAACTGGCAATATCTACAAATTAGTGCTGGCTTAATTATAGGAGTCATCTGGCACTTAGCTAAAAGAACTCTACTACTTGATGCCCCAGAAATGTGGCCTGTTGGACGCTTTTGCACCTCCACCTCTGCCTTTCTCCTTACAGTGATTTGTTCCTCATATCGGGTTGCCTTAAATCCTACCCTAAGCAATGAAATTCTGTTCTATTATGACATGCATAAGCTCTCTCACTAGATCACACTCCACTTGAGGAGTCCCCTTGCACTTAGGAGCTATCCTCCCTTGACGACGGGAAGTCATTTATCTGGAATAAAAGGATAAGGATGGAATCAGGATCAGAAGTAAATGATAACATATAAAACAAGATAAGGAAACAAAAAATATTAACGGTTACTGCTCGTATGTATGTGACATAATCCTAAGGTCATAGGTCAAATAGCAAAAATAATTGCTGGTATGATATTACCCTGTGATGTCCTTAATAACACATTGGTGGGCTAGAGTATGTATCATAATAATGTGCAGGGTCTCACCGACAGGTACTCTTAATCCCAGAGTGCATGAGGCAATTATATCATACAAATACATGTAAGAGATATAGAAGCGTGAATACATGATATTAACTAAAACTATCTTCCACAACATCACAAACACGAGTATAACAATATCCAAAAATAGGTATATGAAAATGATGAGCAACACATACATAAAAATATTGTTCATTTAAGGTGAGGTATAGTATTAGAAAAGAGCAATATAAGTAGCGAATGCATATAAAAGTGTCCTGATACTATGGTCAGAACTAAGAAGCATGATAGATATACACATACAAGCCAAAATGATATAAACACAAAAGAGATGAAGATCCAATGAGAAGCTGGCTATTAGCGCACGGCTTGCTCTTGAAAATATGGATCCTTGACGGAGTGAATCCTCCTCCTTAGGTATCACAGTCACGGTTGTTGGATCTAGAGTGTGATAATCCCACGGGTCAAAACCCAAACAAAAATATAAACCCAAGCTCATACATTGCATAGAAACCATATAAAGTGTGTGTGTGTGGCATAGTAGTAGGAACAATGTAAAATATATATGTATATGAAGAATGAATATGCTTAATATAAAATGAATCATGAAGTATATGGTATATACATTATGAAATAATCATACATATGAATCATAAAGTATAAGGTATGTAACATGATCAAGGAAATTGATGCAAATTTTATCCTAATAGTTTGGAATTAAATGGTAGAAGTATTCACGTGTTTTAAAAGTGTATCATGTACACTTGGTACCACAGTCCTAAGTACTGATCTCCACACGAACCAGATGATGCGCCACTAGGCATATTGATCCCATGCATTATCTGAGATTACGATACTAAGTACTGATCTTCCCACGAACCGGATGATATGCCGCTAAGCACATAAGAGAATCGAAGGTGCCAGTACACAGATCGGTGGATGTATTCGAAGAAGATAAGAAACTCCCACAGTACATATTTCATTCCACTATTCATTTCACCTATTTCTACAATATAATGTATGTTAAGTATCAATGTATTAATTTGACATATATAATAAGGATGCATATATCAATGGTCGTGTGGATATGAAATGACATGCATGATGATACTGGCAAGTACACAAGTTATAGAGTATAACACCCCAAATCGCACACTGTGGGCACTCACAATATTGGAGTGCACAAGGCCATTACACTATACAATCACATGTAAGAGGTGCGGAAGCATGAATATATATATATATATATATATATATATATATATATATATATATATATATATATATATATATATATATATATATATATATATGCACTACAATTATGAATCTATCTTCCACAATATCACAGACACATAATAATATCTAAATATATATGGAAATGATAAGTAATATGTATATAAAAATTCTGAAGTACTTTGATACTTTTATTTATTTAATTATTTTTATTATTTATTTATCGGTTACTGCTCTGTTCAATCTGTCCTAACATTATCCAAATTAATACAGAATGTAATACTTAATGAGAGAAACACTGAAAAATTATCCATATATCAAGTTGATGTCCAAAATGAGAGAAATAAAATTCTGAAGTAATTAGAAAAATAATTTAATATTATGAAATTAGCAAATTTTGAGAATATTTTTGGACTTTCAAAAAAATTTTAAAAATTATAAATATTAGAAAACTAATAATCATGAAAATAGAATGTTATTTGGAGTTATAGATTTAAAATTACACTATCTAAAAGTCATTTCGATGTCTAAAAGTGATCCCGATGACCATAAATTAGCACGATTAAGCCCAAAAGAAGAATATGAGTAGTATAAATTTTGAGATATTACAGTCTTTCAAGTCCAATTTAACTAGAAAAAAATATAATTAGATACTAAGATTTTTTGTACAGTTATAGAAAATTTAATTATCTTTCTAATTAATTTGAAATGAGTTTAATTGGAGTTCTAAAATAAAAGTATGGTTGTTTTTCCATGGACATGCTATTGCTGAAATATGGACCTAGTATAGCTGAAAGTTTCAGGTTATTTTTGACCAAGCTAAAATTAAATTTAGAGCCTAAAATTATAATTAATGTTAGATAATTCAATTATCTTTACAATAAATCTTGAATGAGCTGAATTGAAATTCTAGAGTAAAAGTTATTGTTATTTTACTATGGACTTACTATTGTTGAGCTGCTGGCCTGCTACAGCAGCAACTAATGAACTACAAAATTAATTTTGGATAAGAAAATGACTAAATCAGGATCCACTATAGTTGGAATAATTGTATTTAGTAAATTGGCTTTCTAATGAAATTAGAATAAGGCTAATCAGAGTTAAAATGCAAAACTTATAATAGTTTTAAGATAGACTGCTACATACATATGTCTGGACAACAATAATGGTATATGCACATATAATATGCACGGTATGAAACATGCAATAAAACTCATGATAAATACAAGTTGGAGCATACATAATCTTGAAATTGGATTAATAATGTATCTTGCATTATATATGAGTCGATTATATTATGAAATTACAAATTTTAAAGATTTGAGAATTTATTCTTGCCTCTTATTGAACCCAAATCAGAAAAGAACTAATTTTGATGTGATTACCCTTTAAAAAGTATGGAAAACTTTCCCAAGAATCATGCTAGAAAATAAGGACAGGTTCTAGAGAATATTTGCTCACATTGATGGAGAAGAATAGAACTTATTTGAATATGTTAAACTAAAAAACAAGACTTATGTATCCATCTAGTGGATTTTCAGCCCATTCTTAGATGTCGAATTATTTGAGAAAATTTTAGGAGTTAGGGTGGGAGCTCTAAAAACAAAATAAGGAGGAACAAGATGAGAATAAACTTGATTTCGTTCATATTTTTGAATTTATATGAGGGGTTAAACAGTTGCCGAAAAATAATTATGTTGCATTATCAAAAATCCTTGACCTTTATCTTAATTACGAAGTCACCATTGGTGAAGTTCTATCCAAAATTGATCAAGAAAAACTATTGGGTTGCTGGAGATAAATATCAGGTATGGGAATAGTTAAAATTAATTATTTTAATCGGATATTTGCCCGAAAATTAAAAATTCAGAATAATTTATGAAAATTATGGAAAATCCTAAATAATTAGATAAGATATTCCTACTCTACCAGAATTTGAAATTGAAAATTAGAAGGAAAAATAAAACTTAATTTATTTGGTATCCGTATGTAATAGTTTTCGGGTTTCCAGTTGATACAGATGGTATGGAATAAACTCATACAATGGCTTAAAGATTTGGGTCGTTACCTTCTACCCACCTAATAAAAAAACAATCGTTCATAAAAAATGAAAGATAATAATAATATTAATGGACAAGAGTTGATGGAATAATAATAAATTTAAATAGACTTCTGAATATCATTATAATAGATATGAATATCTCTTCCAAATGTCGTTCTCTTGCTCCCAAGTGGACTCATCCGGAGAACGACTATCCCAAGGAACAAGAACATGAGGGATTATGCAGTTCTTGAGCTCCTTAATCTTTCAATCCACATTAGCTACTAGCATCTGCTCAAACGATAGATCACGACCTAACTCAACCTCTAATACATTTGGAATCAGTTTGTCCTTTCCAACACATTTATTTAATTGAGAGATATAGAAAACATTATGGATATCCACTAATACTGGAGGAAGTGCAAGTCTATACGCCATAGTCCCCACTCTCTCGAGAATATCAAAAGGCCCAATGTATCGAGGACTAATCTTCCACATCAACCAAATTTGATAATTTTCCAAGTCGGTGATACTTTCAGAAATACACGATCACTAACCTTAGACTCAATGATCTCTGCTGCATGTCAGCCCACCTCTTCTGTCAGTCATGTACTATCTTGAGCCAGTCTCTAACTACTCGGATCTTCTCAACTGACTGAGCAATCAAATGTGGCCCAATCCAAGCCTTCTCCTCACCAATATAGATCTAATTGACACTTCCTGCCATATATTGCCTAAAATGGTGGCATTCCAGTGCTGGCTTGATAGCTGTTATTATATGCAAATTCTATCATGTAGAGATGTTCCTCTCATAAGCCTCTAAAATTTAGCACACAGGCTCTCAACATATCCTCTAAGATCTGAATTGCTCGCTCTGATTGACCGTCTGTTTGAGAATGGAATGTTGGTAACATGCCCAATTTCGTATCCAAAACCTCCTGCAAAGTATTCCAATAATACGATGTGAATCAAGCGTCTCAGTCTGAAATGATCTCTACTAGTGATTACGCTTAAAAACTGATATATTTTGTATTTATTTTGTGCACTCATAATCCAATTTTGATATTTAATATGAGAAATTAATGAATTATTATATATATATTATTCTAATTCTCCACTTGAGTGTTTTATTACTTCAATTTAGTGTTTTATAATCTTTTTGAAGGATTTTTTATGCAAGTAAATAAACGAGCGTGGATGCATGAGTGAAAGATTTACAGCAAGTCCACCAAAAGGCGATTGAAGTGGATGTTGAAGCCTCTATCAACATCACTCTGAGTTTTAGACTGTAATTTCTACCCAAAAAGGACAGTCGAAACAGCTATTGAAGTGGCTATTGACAGTCCAATGAGTAGCCAACACAGCAGCTGCAACTTCTAACTCACATTTCATATAGATACGATCAGAATTGAAAATTTTATGTAGAACAAAATTGTAGAGATTTGAATTATCTTTTCAAATATAGTAAAATTAGCTCAATCAGATTTTAAACACAAAAGTTATGATCATTTTACTGAAGTACTATGCAGCAGAACAACAAATTAGGCAATTTGTATCCATTTTGTACTTATTTCCTACTCATATTTGGACTCGTTTTATACTCGGTTTTGGACTCTAATCTTGACCATTGAGATCTATTGGTTTCGAATCTAAAGGATATGATTGTTTAGGGTATTTCTTAGAAGCATATAAACTCTATAAATTAGAGAGGATGTGTCTCTCTATGAAAAAATTCTTTTGTATTTCACTTCTTTTTCTTTTGAATAAAAATTACTCTTTTTTAATGGTGATTGGCTAAATTCTTAGTAAAAGTTTAGTCAGGATTCTTTAATTCTTAACAATAGTTTGTCTATATCTCATATAATTTTTTTCTATAGGTTCATATTATTTTACATAGTTAATTAATTATAGTTTTGCATGTATTCGAAATATTCTAGCTTCAGGATCTGATTTGTGTTTTCTTTTAAAAATTCATATCATGATTTTAAATATAGTTTATTGATTAGATACATGGGATTATAATGATATGATCATAGAATAAAAAGATCTAATTTATTTTTTGTGTCTTATCTAATATTTAATTGATAATAATCTTTGTTTATACTTAAAATAGTTTATTTTTTGGGTTATGGTTCGTATTTTTAAATAGGAATTCATATCTTGATTCTTGATATCAACTATTGGTGGGTATACAGGGTTATGATAATTTAAATATAGATAAAAAGATCACGAAGATAATTTCTAATGCTTAGATAACCAAAGTAGAGAACTAAAGATGAATCTGACACCTTAACTACCCTTCTTATTGATTTTCGTACTCTCAAATAATTGTTTTTTTCCTTACTCTTATTCCATCGACCCATACTATTCAACAACAAACCGTCCCTGTGGATTCGACATTGGAGTTACCAAGACTATATTACTTGTCGATTCTTTTACTTGGAAGTGTATGATTTATATCGTGATTATGCTTTTGGCGCCATTGCCGAGGACAATTTCTTACTGTTTATACACTTTGATTCTGTCTAAGGCATATGAGTAAGGACTTGTTTGATTTTTTATTTTGCATACTACCACTTGGCATCGAGTTGTTGCAGGTACATTGATCGAGACCTCTTCAAAGATTTTCTTCCACAAACTATATAGGTAGTGGCTGTAGAAATCCGACTGTCCTTTAATACTCTATCTTGACTTGCTGGCAAATAGACATCTGACCACAAACTTTGCTATCCCTTTCTTCATTTATGGCCATCAGAAATGCTGGTGCAAATCCTCGTACATCTTCGTACTACCTAGATGCATTGTGTACCTCGATTTATATGCCTCTTCTAGAAGTTCTTCCTTGATGTTACCCCCTGGTATACACAGTCTGCCAAATCGAAGAGAACCATCAGGGTGAATTGAGATATCTATTCTCTCGCCGACCTCTAACTTCCCATGGAGCTGCTGCAACCTCGGATCATCTATCTGGACCTCTCAGATCTTGTCCACCTATGGTAATTGAAGTTGTAATGCCATAAGCTATGATGTGATTTCTGACAATACAACATCTTAACCAAAACTCTCCATGTCGTCTAGAATCTCCTTCTGTTGAGTAGGGTACATGGAGATGGGCATCCGACTTAATATATCTGGCTCTAAGTTGACCTTCTCTAGATAATATAAAATGTCTAGAAATCTACTACAAGCTCAAGCTACCTCCTCGTTCTCATGTTCAACTCTTTCTAGGTAAAAATATACTTCAACCTCTTGTGATCAGTGTAGATCTCTATACAGTGTAGATCTCTATACGATCTCCTAGAAGCAAGTGCCTTTAGATATTCAATGCATGAAGCATTGCTACTAACTTGAGATCGTGAGTTAGATAGTTAATCTCATGTTGCCGAAGCTATCATCAAGCACATGCAATTACTTTGCCATGCCCTGTCAAAAAACATCCCAAACCTTTACCAGAAGCATCTGTATAGATTGCCATATCTCCTGGCCCCTATGGTATAGTGAATACTGGTGCTGAGGTCAATTTGCACTTTAATTCCTCGAAAGTATCACTGCATTTCAGAGTCCACTCATATGGCTTTCCTTTCCAGGTCAGTTTGGTCAGTGATGTTACAATCTTGACGAAGTCTTGAATGAATCTCCAGTAGTACCCTGCCATCCCGATGAAATAGCGGATCTCTTGGTAGCTTTTGAACCACCTCCACCTTCTTAAGATTAATAGAAATTCCATTTCTAGATACAATATAGCCCAAAAAGGAAATGCTCTCTAAGCACAACTCACACTTGCTGAGCTTTCCATATAACTACTCCTATGTCAAAATCTGTAAAACTGCCCTCAGGGGTTCAACATGTTCCTCATGGCTTTGACAATAAACCAATATGACATTAATGAATACTACCACGAACTTATCCAAATAAGGGGAAAATTTTTGAATCGTCAAGCACATGAATACAGCTAGAGCATTAGTCACTCCGAACATTATCATTAAGAACTCATATGCTCATATTGAGTGCTAAAAGCAGTGCTCAAAATATCCTCCACTTTCACCCTCACTCGGTGGTACCCAAGCGAAGATCAATCTTCGAAAATACATTCGCCCTACCCCGCTGATCTAGAAGGTCATCAATCCTTGCCAATGAATACTTGCTATTGACTATCACCTTGTTAAAACCCCTATAGTCAATGCAAAGTCTCTTGGTGCTGTCCTTTTTGTTAGCCAATAACATTGTGCCCCCCCCCCCCCCCACGGTGATACATTGAGCCTGATGTACAATTTACACTAAAGCCATCCACTGCGTATTGACCTCTTCTAACTCCACCCAACTCATACGGTAAGGTGTTATGGAAACTGGTGTTGCTTCGGGAATCAAATCAATATATAACTTCATACTCCTTTCTGGAGGTAAGCTATACTCCTCAGAGAACACATCCACGAAATTGGATACTGTAGGAATTTGCCCCTCCTTACATCGAGAATAGTGAGAGTTTCATCTTTTTGTCATGTCCTAACCACTACTTGTTTCAAGATTCTACTACCATAAAGAAACTCAAATTTTGGCTTACTAGGGGCTTGAAATATTATAGCGCCCAAATGGCAATCAATCACTATATGAGTGGCACTAAGCCAATCCATATCTAAGGTCACGTCAAATCCATAGTGATCTAAGACAAATAGATCGGCATAAAATTCTCTGTTATTTACCACTACTGGGCAATTTCTACATAGTTTACTAGACACAATTTTCCTATTCCAAGTGTTAATGTTCAACCCTTAATCTAAGTTAACATTTGGTATGATATGTTGGATGATCAATGCAAAAAATGTGAAGCAGTGTGATGCACTGGAATCAAATAACACGCATGCAAGTACAAAACCAACTAAAATAGTATCTATCACAACTTCCTCAAAAATACGAGCCTCTTCCACAGTCAGGATGTAAGCATATCTCTGTCTGCGCCTTGGAGCTCCTTGTGCCTGAGCTCCATGGAAGGCCTGCTGCTGTTGGTGCCAATGGCCTCCTCAGTACTAATACGGAAGGTCTTAGTGTTGTTCTCTGCTCTTGTTATTGACATAGGCACAACCTATGCTGATACTAGGGTGGCTGTGTCCTCTTAGTCTACACTACTTATCTCTGACCTCCGAAGAACATTCTTTGTGGGCATGCCTCCATTTGATAGTCTGCAGTGCCATAACTCAAATGCAACTCATGAGCCCTCTTACTTATACTCTAGGTAAGCCTTGGAAACTGGCAATATCAACAAACTATTACTTGCCTAACTATAGAAAGAGACGCTTAACTGGAGAAATTCTATTATTCAATGCCCAGACATCTGACCAACTGGATACTTGCCTATCCACATCTCTGTCTTTCTCCTTTTAGTAATTTGTTCCTAATATCAGGCTGCCTCGAGGACTTCCGCATAAGTCCCCATAATTATCACAAACTCTGGTCCTACTGGAACCTATGTGACTTTCTCTCTCCTCAGCGACTAATGGAGGAGCATATCTGTTAAGTCTCGAAAACTCAGCAATGTATGCATCAACTATCATACCCTCCCACCTTAGCTTTATAAACCTTCGTTGCATCTCATGCTGAGCGGTCAGTGGGAAGAACCTCTCATAAAACCCATTTAAAAAAATATTATATGCATTCGGCCTCTCTAATCTGGCCTCCTCAGACTTCCACTAAGTCCTAGCAATGTCCACGAATTAGATTTTCACAATATCGATCTGGCTAATTTTCACAGTATCGATCTGGCTCTCTGGTGGTAAATGAGCCACTTTCAAAAGGTTCTCCATGTCAATTAACCATTCCTCCGCCTCCATCGGAGTCCCAGTCCAAGAGAAAGATACCGGATGAAGTTCCGAAAGTCTACAATATTGCCTGCTCTATTATGTACTAATAGTGAAGGCATTCTTCTAACCACTGTAGTTGTTGTCCTCTGGGCTGCTACTGACTCCTGCACTACCTCAAGTCATTCTCTGAGCAATGCATTCTGCTCCATCATGCATGCATATGCTCCATCTGATTCCACCTCCCCTGAAGAGCCCCCTTGAGCTCAGGAGCTGTTATTTCTTGACGATGGGAAGTCATTTCTTTAAAAATAAATAGATGAGGATGGAATCAGAATTAGTAACAAAGGATAGGATATAAACAAGATAAGGAAATAAAAAAATATTAATGGATATTGATTGTATGCATGTGGTAGAATCCTAAGGTCATGGTCAAACGATAAAAATAATGTCTGCTCTGATACTACTCTATAATGCCCCAAAACACACACTGATGAGCCTAAATGTGTATCTCAATAATGGTAGGGTATCACCGGCAGGCACTTTCATAGTATCAGAGTGCATGATGCTATCATACTATACAATTACAGGCAAGAGATACGGAAGCATGCAAATATGATATATATATATATATATATATATATATATATATATATATATATATATATATATATATATATATATATATGACAGGTCTGAACCTATCTGCCATAACATTACAGACATGAATATAATAATATCCAAAAACAGGTATATGGAAATGATAAAAAATATGTACACAAAAATATTGCTCATGTAGAGTCAAGTGTAGTATCAGAATAGAGCAATATAAGTATTAAATATGTACACAGATTCTGAATACCATAGGCAGAACTAGGAAGTAGGATATATATGTATATACAAACCAAAATCAAATATATACAAAATGAATGAAAATCCTATAAGAGACAGGTTACTGACACTCGGCGTGCTCTTGGAAGTAGATATTCTTAAGAGGCAGATCCTCCTCCTTGGGCGGTCGTGGCTGCTGGATCTGAGCTATGATAATTAGGGGTCAGAACCCAAACAGAATGCAAATCCACGTCGTGTAATGCTATAGAAACTATATAAATGTGTGGGAGTGACATGCTAGTAGGAACAATGTAAAATATTATACATATGAATCATGAAATGCATTGTATGCATAATATAACATGAATCATGAAGTATATGCTATCTAATATAATATGATCATACCTATGAATCATGAAGTACAAAATATGTGTAATGTAACGTGATCAAGTAAATGGATGCAGATTCTATCCTATTAATTTGGAACTAAATGATGAGAGTATTCACTCATACCTAGTATCATAGCCCTAAGTATTGGTCTTCACACGAATCGGATGACGCACTGCTAGGCATACTAGATATCCTGTGCATACTTGGAATCACAACCCTAAGTACCGGTCTCCATACAAACCAGATGACATGTCACTAAGCACATAAGAAAATTGATAGTGTTACTACATAAATCAGCTGATGCATCTAAGCAAGGCGAGAAACTCCCACAATATATATTTCAATCCACTATTCATTTTTCGCTTACCACAATATAGTGTATACTAAGTATCAATATGTTTATGTGACATGTATAATAAAAATTCATGTATTAGTAGTCACGTGAATATGAAATGATATGCAAGGCGATACTGACAAGTATATGAGTTATAGAAAATGTTCACGTGTGTTAGGTATCGTTTTTAAGGAAGAAAACCATATATAGATAAGAATAACAATTAAACATGTGTGCATGTATATCATATTTTAAATGAACTGTTAACATGACATGTATGCCAAAGTATGAGACAGGTTTGAAATCACCCACGTAGAGGTAATAACAAGAGAAATTAAACACATATATGTATGTCTCGTATCATAAGTCATAGAGTATATTCACGTATATAAAATATATGCCTATGTGGATAGGCATATTTTCAAGTTTTGTTTGATTAGGGTAAAAATAGAATTAGAGGCTAAAATTTGGTATGTTGTAGAAAATTAATCATCGTTTTAATAAATCATAAATGAACTTAATTGGAGTTATAAAACAAAAATTATTGTTGTATTATCAAAGACATATTAAAGCTAAACTATGGATCTAGTACAACAGCTAGGAATCAGGTTATTTTATATTAGGATAAAATTAAATTTAGAGTCTAATATGCTCATCAGTTTTAAATAATTCAATTATCTTTACAATAAATCTTGAATGATTCAATTAGAGCTCTAGAGCAAAATTTATTCCATTTTACTATGGGCCTACTGTCGCTGAGCTGGTGACCTGGTATATATAGAGCATGATAGGACTTCCAAGTTATTTTTGTGTAGGAAAATGATGGAACTAAAATGAGCTCAAGTTGGAAGAATTTTAGTGTAGTGAATTATCTTTCTAGTGATATTGGAATAATATTAATCAAAATTAAGATGAAAAATTTATAATAGTTTAAAGACGGATTGTTGTGTATGTCTAGACAGCAATACGGTATGTGCACATATAAAATGAACGGTGTACTCATGTAATAAAACTCATAATAAATGCAAGTTTGAGCATGCATAATCCTGAAGTTAGATTAAAAATATATCTGGCATTATATATGAGGAGATTGTATCAAGAAATCACAAATTTTAAAGAGTTGTGAGTGAATTCTTACCTCTTATTAAGTCTAAATTAGAAAGGAACCGATATTGATACGATTATCTTTCAAAAATAAAAAAATTATCCAAGAATCATACTATGAAAGAAGATTTTTTCATATTGATGTAGAAGATTAGAACTTATTTGAAGATATTAAACTAAATAAAAGGATCATGTAACCATTTAGTGGATTTTTAACCCATTCTCAAACTGATTATTTGGCAAATTATTTGAGAAAATTTGAGAAGGAATTAGGATTGGAGCTCTGAAGAAAAAATGATGAAGAACATGAGAGGAATAACTTTGATTGTTTTCAATTTTTCCTAAATTTATTAGTGAGTTAAAGCAGTTATTAGAAGATAAATATGCTGCATTGTCAAAAATCCTTATACTTTATTTTAATTACAAAGTTACCATTGAGTTAAATGAAAAAATCCAAAATTAGTCAAGGAAGGATGATGGACTGCTGGAGAAAAATATGAGTTAGAAAAATAGTTAAAATTGAAATTTTAGACCTAATATAATTATTTTAATAAGATATTTGCCCAAAAAACGGGCTATCTGGAATAATTCAGGAAAATTATTAAAAATTTTAAAATAATAAGATAAGAAATCATTGCTCTATGGAGTTTAAAATTGAAGAGTAGAAATAAAAATATAATTTAATTTACTTAGTATCGTCTCATATTAGTGTCCTAATTCCTAGATTTATATATATGATACGGAATAAACTGATACAAGTATTTAAGGATGAGGGTCTTGTACTAACATTTCCTCTCAAGTTGGAGTATGAATATCAATTATACCTAACTTATTATGCAAATTAGAAAATATTATCTCCCTCTTCAATAATACATATTTACTTGAACTAAATGAATAGCAAGAACAGCAGCAGTAAATGGTAGTGTTAATAGTAGATGAATCATTTAAATAATCAGAGCATACCCGTTTTCAAACAATAGCAGCAAATAAACTTCTTTCTCAGAAGCAGTAGTAGGCGGCATATAAACTTCTTTCTTAAAAACAGTAGTAAGCAACAGATAAACTTCTTTTTTTAGAAGTAGAGGCACCAGATAAACTTTTTTCTTTAAAATAATAGTAGGCAGCAGATAAACTTCTTTCTTAGAAACTATAGTAGGCAGTAGATTAATTTCGTTCTTAGAAGTAATAGTAGCCAAAAGAAAGAGAGAAGGGTTACATCAAGGCTGAATTACACCTTCATAGTCGAGGAGGACCAGTTAGAGTCTCTGCAATTATGAAATAGAGAAGAAACATAAACTAAAGCAAACATAGAATCGAATTGGCGATGTAACTACGGAGTCAATGTTAGAATCAGAGCTAGAATCAGTGATAGCATCGAATTGGTGGCACGATTGTGAAGTCAGAGTCGAAATCAGAATCAGTATAAAATTGGTGACACGATTGCAGAGTCAGAATAAGATTTAGAGCATCGAATTGGGATAGTTGAGATTGACGACTGAGATTTATTTCATAACGCACTATGATACCATGTAATGAGATAATCATAATCGATTAATATTCTTATTATGAGTTAAAAGATACATATATTTATAGGTTTCTCAATACCATACAAATAATCTAACAAACGATATGCGACTAAACTTAAACTAAACACAAATACAAGATAGTTTTCTAAGCTAACAAATTGATTTAAAAGTTAAATAATCGAAAATTGGAATTAAAGTAATCTAGATAGTTAAGCTGGCTTAGATGTGTTAATGTGCCCAAGATTGAATCACTAGATGAGTTAATACTTATTTTATTTCTATTATATAGATTACATGGTCTCATAAAACCTGAAAATAAATCATTAAAAGCACAATATCAAGAAAGTTATAATATTGATAATTGATTATTTCTCTTGTTTAATTCCTATATAAATATTCATGATAATCCTAAGCATGATCTATGAATTAAAGAATTGGCTATTCAAAATTTAACCATACACCATGACAAAAAAGTCTATAGTATATCAAAAACTAAGAAACAGTTATATCGTCAACTGTAGACCATCAAAGTCTCAAAAATTATTTTTGGTGCATAACGAGATAAATAGACAGCCAAAGATCAAATATCATATAAAATAATTAAGCATATGAAAGCAAAAAAAAAAAAAAAAAGTACAAGATCATCATCAATGGTTTGTTAGCTCATCCAAACCCAATAAAAAATCCAGCCACTCATATTCTTCATAACCATCAAATAATCGAAAAGAAATTCTTTTATTGAATAACTACTAGAGAGTACAAAAACAAAACTCTCAAGACTCCAAAAAAAATCTATCCTTTAATCTAAAAAATAATAATGCCTCCTCTATTTCTGAAGTACAATGAATATTTATAAACCTCTATATGATTTAATCACCAATACAAGAGTTTTACAAGGAAAATCTTTTTCTCTTCAAAATCTAGCGTATCTGTGTATCTGGCTGACCTGCTGTTGACTGTCGCTTCGGCAACAGCTGCTCTCGGAAAGGGTTTATAGTCATCATATTTTGCCTGCTACCGACAACCCTTCTAGGTGATTGCTGATAGCCGGGCCTAGAAATTTACTTTGGACTGCTTTATGTCTACGAATATGATTCTTGTTTAATTTCCTTTTATTTAAAACCCTGTAAAATGATCATAAAACACTAGAAAAATACTAAAGTGGAGAATTAGAGTAATATGAATAATAATCCTTAATTTCATATATTATTTATCAAAATTGAAATACGAGTGCATAAAATAGATATTAAATATTGCACTTTTCACTGGTAACCATAATTTATATGCTCTCATTCAAAATCTGATCCTAAACCTTTCATTGTGCCATCCTCTTTTCAACTTCCACCATGGAGGTTCTTTTCCTAAACTCAATGGTGCTCCTGCCGTCTAGATTAACCAAACAATAATCAGACTACTTCTTATGCTAGATGTAATGATTCTTGGCATCGGTGATGTCATCACAAATGAGGAAGTGGCATGCTAACTCTCACAACGTCACGTAGATAGAAAGGTCATTAATCTTAATAATTTGGAGTTCTTCCTTAGTAGGGAAGTACTCCTCGTATGGATAGTCATCCATATGCATTTCCGAGGCCTTTCACATCTCATGCAATGTTATGTCCAGCTCTCCACTGGGTGTAAAGAACGTACCAGTAGATATATAGTACAGTTTTAAGATAGCAACGAATTGAGCAGTGTTCATAGGGATCCCATATTGAGTATCTTTAACGGCTCTGCATAGCCTTACTTCGTGTAAATGGAAAGCATTCTTGAAGGTCTTATCATTGTTAGAGCTTCATTTGCGGTGATATCTCTCACTGTTAAACCCAGTAATAGACCAACAACATGGGTAAGTGGGCCATCCTGTGAAAATCCTTCCTTTGTAAACCTATCAACGATTAAAGAATCTTGTTGGGGCATGAGATTCTATGCCATGCTTCTATGCTCTGTGCATGGGCAAAGATAATACAAAGGGTAGTAGCATTCTATATCTGGAAAAGCATAGATAACTGCTTCCTCATTGCAACACCAGGGATGAGTTTTTGCCACTAAAGCCTCTTTTCTGCTGATAGCATCCCAGAAAATTAACTCTAGTTTTGATAGAGTCCTTCGATCTTGATCCACAAAGGGAGTGTTATCATCAATTCCTTAAAGTGTTCTTGCATCTGTAGCCCTCAAGAGAAACATCCGTTAACTAACATTGGGATTGAAATATAGGAAAAATTGCCCTCTGAACTAGAAGTGCTTATTTCCACCAATTCCAATAGCTGATCCAACTGAATGTAGCACTGTACAAGGTACTTGGACTTGATAAGCTAGATGAAAAGGAAACATCCAAATGGAAGTGTTAGATTAACATTAAAAGGGGGAAAAGAGAACAAATTTCATCTCCGCCGACGAAGGATCACCCTCCGCCAACGAAGATTAGAGATTCATATCCTCCGATGAAGGATTTCCTCTGCTTATGAAGATTAGAAATTTATCTCCACCGATGAAGGATTTTCACCATCGACGGAGATTAGAGATTTATCACCGCCGATGAAGGATTTCTTCTGCCAGTGAAGATTAGAACTTCATCTCCGCCAATGAAGGATTTCCTCTATTGACAAAGATTAAAGTCTCATCTCTGCCAATGAAAGAATATCCTGCCGACAGAGAAGCAAGATTCAGCCACGTTGATAAAGATAGTTTGTTCACCTTTCCAAATGAATTCCTGTCAATGTTAGGTAAAAAGGATTGAACCCATTAAATGAAAAATCTTCTCACCAACAAGGGGCGGGAGAATCATCATCATTGATGTGAGTCTTACTGTGATGAATGCCATGTACGATCTCCATTAGAAAAGGGCAATTACTCCGATCTGACCAATCGATGTGCTAAAGCAATATAAATGGTAGATTAGAAGTAAGAAAAAGAGAAAGAGACATGAGGATCTCATTCCCTAGATATGTTGATTTTAGTTGATTTTAAACTTAATTAAATTAGTAAAGTCCTAAGCCCATATCTTATAGATCTAGGCAACCTTTCGATGGGGGTTGCGAGATATATTAATAACTTGAAATAAGAACTCAAGCAGCACAAGGATGCTACTCACGCTGTGCATATCTAGCGAGGCAGCACATTCATTGCTAAGTTGGCTTTTGAGCTGAAGTGGAATCTGTCGCTTCAAATCATAAATGAGGTGGTAGAATAATCCATTATCTATGCTGACGAAGAGAAGTTTATCTCTTGCAAACTTAAGCATCTTAGCTCTACCAATGAAGCCAAATTCGATCTTACTATTAAAGGGGCCATGGAAAAAATAGTACATGAAGAAAAACATATGAAAATTCAAAGTATTTCAATGTAAGAGTACCATTTGCCTCGAAAAATTTGAAGGGGTCTTGTAAGCAGTGGAAATAAATCATGCATGTTGGCAGTGAAAATTTCTAAGAAAATAGGATTTTCCACAACAGAACGCGGAGCTAACTCCATAGCTCCGCATTTGGCTATTTTAATCTCGCGTTTAAGTAAAATGCGGAGCTAATCATTAGCTCCGCATTTTGGTTTCTTAGCTCCGCGTTTTGAGCGATTAGCTCCGCGTGAGCAGATAACCAGAATCTCAAATTGATTGAGATTATGATTTGGGCTTATCCAAATACTCAAATTAAGTCCGATCAGAACTCTAAAATCAAGAAATTTAAATCAAAACTAAGATATTTGATTGAAATCCTTGATGAGTACAAATTTTATTTAGATAGAAACTCTCATATCATCCAAAGCCTATAAATACCTCTTTGAGAAAGCCCTAGGGATCTTTTTCTGGAGTTTTGGAGAAGTTCAACTTATGCATAGAGCCTTGAACGAATCAAGACCAGAGGAGATCAGTTCTACAGTCGGCCGCCATCTTCAGGAGAAGAGTTCGTCAGAAGATCGTCCAAAGGAACTACATCGATAGATCCCATCGTCACACAGATCCCACGTTTATATTGTAAAAGAGAGCGATTAAGATACAAAATTCTCTCGTTTGTTCTTTCTTTTTCTTGTCACTTTCGTTGTAATTTAAGTTAATTCAATGGAAGGAAAGTAAAGAAATTCTGCTGCGAACAAACTGGCGACCACAGTGGGAGGCGTCTCTTTCACCGAAGAAGAGATCGTGGCACAATCTGACGTCGATACGATCGGATCCGACGTAGATATGCTGGTTGTGGAAATCGACTAGCAGAAGTATGAGGAGTATCTCTCATCTGAATCAGGTAACCTGAACAAAACGCGACACCATCGTCGCGTGCGCTCCATTACCCGAGGAACGGGTAAAAAGGTATCCACCGATGAACGGGGATCCTTGGAGACTGCGGCCATAGAGCCGTTTGCCGGCGAAAAATTCTGGAAAGCAAAGCAGATCCACGAATTCAATGACAGAAGTCCGCAACTCATCGGATCTGCTAATCTAAGAAACTGAGGTCCGCGAATCTAAGAAACTGAGATCCGCAATCCAGACGGCGGAACAGGTTCGCGAATCTAAAGCTGAGATTCGCGACACTACCCATAGCTTTCGGGTGGGGGTTTAATACAAAGTCACCCAACCCGAACAGAAAAATTGCCACCTCGGATCATGGGAATAACTGCCAAACGAATGCAGGGGCGTTACTTCGATCGTGGGAATAACCACCTAACGAATATGGCGGCACTTCTCGAGTAGTGGAAGCTAACGGTCGAGCAAAATATGGCGGGACGTTACTCCAAGCCTCCTATAAAAGGCGGGGAGCAAAAGACACACGGACAGAGACAGAGGAGAGCACGGTAAGAGGAGCTTCTTCTGAAAAATTATCTTTGCGATCAAGAGCAAAAAAAAAAACCTTTCTTTTCCCTTTAGCTAACTGAGAGAAATTGTACGGAGTGTCAACGGAGAGCAGGATCGTTCTCCATAGCTACCTAGAAACCCATTATTAAACAAAGAGGGAGAGTAATCTTCCTCATCTTCTGTAAACGGGAAACCGTTCGATTGTAACCGTTTTATTGAAAAGACTTCGATATAAAGAGCGTGCAACTTTCATGGCAAACAGAAGATTGGCGACTCCGCTGGGGACTACCATTACCTCCGGTGACTTGATGGTAGCTCAATCCGACAACATTCCAGTTGGTATCATGGTCGACTCGCTCACCATTTATGTCGACCAGGAAAGGTATGAAGAATTTCTATCTTCAGGCTCCAAGAGCCCTACTTCTCTAAGGGGATACCATAAAATCTCCAAGGGGTCAATTCCTAAGGAGATGGCAATAGCCCAGTTAAGGGAATCAACAGACAAAGATAGTCCGAAATCCCCTTCCTTAACAACGGGCTCTCTGCCAGTTCCGACAAAGACTCTTGATCTCTCAAGCAAAGTGGACCAAAGTCCCAGCTTCAACAAGGGGAAGCGACCACCACCCGCTCTGCAAAGCTGTCATGCAGAGAAGGAGCTTCCTCCCACTCGTACAACGAAAAGAAACCTGAGGAGAAGCAAAGCTCGTGCCCTTCATAGGAACACGCAACAAAAGGGAACCGCCAACTCATCTCGGCAGAAACATACCATCCAAATATGGAAGTCTAAGGGCGAGGTTGGTCAAGATGCAGAGGGATTCACTCACGTTTCCTACAGGAAGCGGAGTGAACCAGTCAAAGTTGTCCATAGTCAACGCAGAGCATACATTCGTGTCCCAAGGGGAAAATCTGAAGAAACTCGCGAACCTCAAACTCGCAGAAAGTGCATGCCTATCCGCGAAGCTGAAACTCCACCATCCCTGAAGTTATCTCGCACAAATGAGCCCATCACAAGGGACTCCAGTGCAAGAGATTTTAGGGAACTTCTAAATAGAAGAAGAGAAGAATCCCATGTATCTCAATGCCACTGTGAACGACTGATCAATACACTACTGTCTCACTGTCATTGTTCAACTCATGCCCGATCCTCGGTGTTTTGTCGATTGTCGTCTCCGTCAACATCGTCATCCCAATTGGCAAAAAGGAGACGACGCGGGCTCGAGTTTTCTGAGCCGAAATATCCCGCGATGACCTCCAACATGATAAGCGTTGGAGAAAAGAAGAAGAAAAAGAAGGCGAAGAAAGTCTCCGAAGAAGAAGCTTCTGACCCAGAGCTCTCTTCGAGTTCGAAAGACCCATCCAACAAAGAGCGAGGAGTTTTTCGGCACACTCGACTCAAAAGTGGGGTGGCGATCCCTATGAATTATAGACTGTTGGCGGGGATCTCATCTGACGTCTGATTCATTCTTAGAAGACTGCCTCTGCATATATGACGCAGAACAATATCCCAGAAGAGTTCATGCGGAGAATGGAGGAGCAAGATAAGCATATCCAGCAACAGCAGAACGCCATCAGCGAGCTTAAAGATATGCTACACATTCTGATGGAGTTGGAAAAAGCTAAACTGAAGAATACAGGAAAGAAGACCGAAGAAGAAGGTCATGATCCTCATAACAAGCGAGAAGAAGAAGAACATCATAAAGATGATGACAACCGCTCCATGCACCAGGAGGGAAACGCAAATACTGTCTGGATGGAGAGCTTCCAGAACCAACTGAATGCTCTCATGCATAAGGGCGACCTACAAGAACTAGGTGTAGTAAGGCCAAATCCCATGGAGTGGGAAACGGTGCCGTTCCCAGAAAGCTACAAACTGTTGAAGCTTAAATCTTTTGATGGTAGAGGATCGCCAAACCAACACTTCTACTATTTTAAGTAGCAGATAGGGCATTTATCCAGAAATGACCCTATTATTACAAGAATATTTGTTAGTACCTTAACCGAGCTAGCTTTTGAATGGTTCCGGAGATTAGAATCGGGAACCATCAATTCCTGGAGCGACATGGAGAAAGCCTTTCTCACTAGATTCTATGAAGATAATATGGAGGTATCAATGCCGGCGCTTCTAGCCGCTAAACAAAAGAAAGGAGAGTCAGCTCGGGACTTCATCAAAAGGTTCCAGAACGATTCTCTTAGATGTCCGCATGGGATGCCAGAAAAGACTCTGGTAGAAACCTGTCGATATAATTTATCGACCAAGGTTCTAGCCAGAATGGGGGCGGTGAAGTCCTCAACTTGGAAGGATCTCACCCTACAAGCTGAAGAAGCTGAAGAAATTACGCAAAGGCTTGAAGAAGAAGGAAGCGAGGAGAAACCGAAGCGAAGTGGTGATAACAGCTATAAGTCCCGACCCCGAGGGTATAAGGGAAAGGAAACAATGGTCACTGATGCGCCACAACCCATGAAGACTCCCCCGAAACTTCCTCCTCAGACGCGAGTGCTACAAAAGCAATACTCCTTTAAGGATGAGTACACGAAGACTATTTTCAACCTCCTCATGAGTAAGAAGATGTTGAAGTTGCCAAAGTCTAAACGTCCAGAGGAAGCTGGAAAAATTAATGATCCTAACTACTGTGTCTACCATAGGATCATTAACCACCCCACCCAAAACTGCTACATCCTTAAAGATAAAATTCAAGCCTCAGTGGATGCTAATATCATCAAGCTTCAAGAGCACCAGAAGAAGGTGACTGCGAGCATGGTGACCGTCAAGTTCGGTAAAGCGCCCCACTGGATAGAGTCAACAGTTCAAGATGGAGTGCAGCCCATCCATAAAGGCACGATGCAAGTCGTAAATTTTGATCCACACCAACAACAAAAGAAAGGACTATTCCCCATTGAAACTGATAGGTGGGAGATACTATGGGTACATCCTGATCTCCTAAATGATGAACAATGGAGT
Organism: Dracaena cambodiana; assembly: GCA_036321105.1. Classification (NCBI taxonomy): domain Eukaryota; kingdom Viridiplantae; phylum Streptophyta; class Magnoliopsida; order Asparagales; family Asparagaceae; genus Dracaena; species Dracaena cambodiana. The sequence continues at coordinate 23,714,275 of JAYEPQ010000007.1, forward strand.
TCCAGTTCATCTTGGAAGAAGCGAAGAGAGAGAGTCTTCACCTCCAATGTCGTTTCCGTAATTCCTGAAGACGATAAGATCATTCCTTCTCTGACCGACTCGGAAAAAGAAATCGAAAATTCCTTGGTCGCCGATGCAGACCCTCCCTCCGCGGGGACCCGTTCGGGAAAATATTACTTAAAGAATTACGGCCAAACAACAGGTTCTCAACCATCTCCAAAGAAAGTCAAGCAAAAAGAGCTGATGTTTGACAAAGCTCTAAGGAAGAACGAAAAAGAACTTGCGGAAGACTCGCGAAAGTCATTCTAGTTCGACATCCTAACACAGTTGGCCAATATCCCTGCAAGGATAACCTTGTATGAGCTCCTGAAGCTCTCCAAATCTACTAGGGAAGCTTTAAGAGAGGCTCTGCAAGATTCGGGAGTGTTCTTGGCACAAATACCAGAGATGATCGAAGGAGGAGAGTCTCTTTGAGCGACATGTCACCAGATCTCTGGTAAAAACATCCCTTGCGCCACCTTCTCTCCGGAAGATATGCAAGTCAGGAGTAATAAGCATCATCGCCCTTTGTATTACAAGGGATACATAGGATTTACGGAGATTGATCGTAGTCAAGTTGATCCAGGCTCGGCCTTAAGCATCATGCCGCGAAGGATGCTACGATATCTTGGAGTGCCGATGAACAGATTAGCTGCAACCAACACTACTATCTTCGAGTTCAATGCTAACGGTAGTAGACCCCTGGGTAAAATAAAGCTCAAGTGTCAAATCGGCGACCTGAAAACGGAAGTCACGTGTTACGTGATAGATGCGGACACATCACACAATCTGCTTTTGGGGAGACCCTGGATCCATAACAATCTAATCGTGCCCTCCACGTTACACCAATGCATGAAGTATGTCGACGAAGACGCGAACGTGAAGATGCTCATTGCAGAAAAACAACCCTTCAAAAGAGTTGAAAACTACTTTACTGACGCGTTGCTGTATCAAGATGCGTTTGGCGTCGCAGATCGGCCCGTTCAGGATGACTCTGATAATGGCGAAGAGGCTGATACAGAATCAGGATCCGAAGATTCAGAATCCGAGGATGTGATTTGGGATGGTGAGCCCATTGTGATAAGCCTCGAAGGCCTTGATGTAAATAACGCCATTCACTCTGATGGTGAATAGGTGATAAATGAAAATCTAGAATTTGCTTATTCTTCTGGTGTTGATTCTGAGCCCTCAAGCACTAGCACAAATGCATTTAGTGACTGTGTAAATGAGATATATTCTCTGACTTCCTTCCAAGCACCTATCCGATCATCCTTATATGAATTAAGTGATGACGTTGAAAGTGCTGACCAAATTATTTTTGAGGACCCTCCCAAAAACGGAACTCAAAAGGCCATAATATTTGGAAGAGCAAGTCACAGGAACAAAGAGAAATGTTCAGATTCTGAGGAAGAACAAGGAAAACCCGAGTTCTTCCATTATGATGAAAATTCCTGTGGAATAATAAAGAAAATGGGATACAATCTGGCTGAAGGCAGGGGGTTGAATTTCGGAAAAGGAAGGAAGACAATCCTTCAACCTTTTGTCCCCGAAGAGAAGACGCCAGACTATTACCAGAAAACCGGCAGGGGGTGGTTGGGATGCGTCACCACTTCCGAGGCCTCCTCAAGCGACAAACCTGAGGAAAGACAGTACGATCATTCGTCAGAATCATCATGCTGGGATTCAGATGTCAGCATAAGTGTGATTTTCCACAAGGTACCCGCGAACATGGCTTCCGCGATCCAAGAAGACAAAGATTTAAAAGAAACCTCACCAGTAAGAGACGACCCTTGGGACAAGCATCTTAATATGGAGTGGGAGATTCAGTTTGAACAGCGGGAGCCCCCAACTAAAGATAAAGTGATCCAAATCAATATGGGAGATGAAAAGAATCTTAAACCCATATTTATAAGTGAGAACCTATCCTCTGAAGAAAGGAAGGAATTGATATCCCTCGTCCGCGAATACATTGATTTTTCGTTTGGAGTTATGAGGAGATGTCAGGGTTAGATCCAAGCGTGGCGGTTCACAAATTGAAGATCCGACCAGAAGCTAAGCCAGTAAAGCAACAACAACGAAGATTCCGCCCAGAGATCATGGAAGCTATAGAAGCTGAAATCAAAAAGTTGATCGCGTCAGGCTTTATTCGCGAGGAACAGCACCCTAATTGGGCCACAAATATAGTTCCCGTGACCAAGAAAAATGAAAAAATTCGAGTCTGTATAGACTTTAGGGATTTGAATGAGGCTTGCCCCAAAGACGAATTCCCATTACCCATCACGGATATTATGATAGATAATACTTGGGTGTATGAGCGCATGACGTTCATGGATGGATTCTCGGGATATAATCAAATAAAGATGTATCCCGATGATGAGAAGCATACGTCCTTCAGGACACCACTCGGAGTATACTGCTATACAGTCATACCCTTTGGCCTAAAGAACGCAGGTGCTACGTATCAACGCGCCATGAATGCAATTTTCCAAGAGTACCTCCGGAAAACAGTGGAGTGCTACGTAGATGACCTAGCAATTAAGAGCAGAAACAAAGAAGATCACTTAAAAGATTTGAAGACAATGTTTGACCTCATGAGAAAGCACCAGCTCAAGATGAATCCAGCTAAGTCTTTCCTGGGGGTCTCTAGTGGGAAATTCCTCGGCTTTGTCGTAACTTCGAAAGGAATACATCTTGATCTAGAAAAAGTCAAAGCTATCCAAGACATGCCATCTCCCCGTAACCTCAAAGAGTTACGAGGGTTGCAAGGCAAACTGGCGTACATTCGCAGATTTATATCAAATTTATCTGGTAAATGTCAACCTTTCACCAGATTGATGAGGAAAGGAGTGTCGTTCATCTGGGATGACGCATGCCAAAAGGCTTTTGAAGAGATCAAACAATATCTCACAAAGCCACCAGTGCCCGTGTCCCCAGTTTCAGGAAAGTCCTTCCAGTTATATGTAAGGGTTATGGACCATTCATTAGGCGCTTTGCTAGCGCAGAAGAATGAGTCAGGCCATGAGCAAGCCATATACTACCTCAGCAGAATGATGATTGGGGCAGAACACCGATATAATCCCGTGGAAAAAGAATGTCTAGCGTTGGTGTTTGCAATACAGAAAATGCGACACTACTTGGACAAACTATCCACGTTGTATCGAGAGTTAACCCTCTGAGAATATTAATGACTAAACCCGGGTCATTAAATTCAAGACTATCCAATTTGGCTATTTTGCTATCACAATATGATATACACTTCGTCCCACAGAAGTCTATCAAAGGACAGGCCGTGGCTTACTTCTTGGCCGAACATCCAGTCTCGGCATCCTCGAGGTTATATGAATAAATCTCAGGAGAGTTGGAGGAACGGGATTTAATTCCAGAAAAGGATGGTTCGAGAAGGTCTTCCGAATCAAATACGGTTTTGAAAGGTGTATGGCAACTTTTCTTTGATGGTGCCTCCCGATTGGGATCCAAAGGAATGACGACAGCGGGGGTGGGAGTTGTTCTCGTCTCTCCTCGCAACCATATCATTCCTCAAGCTTACTCATTGACAAGCTCGTGCTTCAACAACGTCGCGGAATACAACGCCCTCCTAATCGGCTTAAGAATAGCCAAACAACTGGGGGTCAAATATTTGGAGACATATGGGGACTCTCAACTCGTTGTAAATCAAATAAAAGGGGAGTACGAAGTCAAACATGAAGACCTCCTGTCGTATTATCATGCGGTGATCAAGGTCGCTAACGGTTTCACTGGTTTCTATATCAGCTACTTAAAGCACCACCTCAATAGTTATGCGGATTTGCTAGCTTCCTTGGCTGCTACATTAGCCTTGCCCAAGCATGGTAAAAGGCAAATTATGGTAAGCAGCAAGGAGTTGTTTTGTTCAAAGGATGAGCTCAAAGAAGAAGCGAAAAAGCCACAAGAAAACGAAGCTGACGCTTGCGCATCTAGCCTAGAGCCAAGGGATTGGCGTTTTCCTTATATAGACTATGTCCTTTACGGGATATTACCCGAAAGTTCAAAAGAAGCCAAAGCCATTCAGAGAAGGGCCATCCTGTTTTACTACAATGCGGAACTCTAAACGTTGTACAGAAAATCTTACGACGGAGTTTTACTTCGCTGTCTTTCCAACCGCGAAGCTCAAAAGGTACTCGAAGAAGCTCATACTGGCATCTGCGGAGCACATCAGCCAGGACCGAAACTCTGGAATAGAATCCGAAGGATGGGTTATCATTGGAGATCCAAATCCCTTCGTTACGAGTCGCGTTGACAACAAGAATGACAGAAGAAGAAAAGCATCAGCAAAGCCTCTAAGAGTTAGAAGTCTTGGATGAAAAACACTTAGAAGCTCAACAGAGTATCGAGCTATACCAGGCACGGATCTCTAGAACCTTTAACAAAAAGGCTAAACGAAGGACTTTTAAGAAAGGTGATCTGGTCCTGTCAGTTAGAAGACTAATCACAACAAGCCAGAAACCTAGGGGAAAGTTCCAGCCAAAGTGGGAGGGACCTTTCGTCATTGATACGGTCTACTTCCACGGGGCGTATCGGTTGACAAAGCCTAATGGTGACAAGGTCCTAATGCCAATCAACGGTAAGTTCTTAAAGAAGTATTATCCTTAGCAAAATTGCAGAACACCAGTTATAATACGGCCTGGGCAGTTCTATGCTAGTCATGAGCAAATAGTTTCTCTGTAATCAGAACTTCGTCAATGAAAGTTCTTGGTTCCGGACTAAAAAGCCTTTAGTTCGCGAATCAGATTTTCTTCATATCAAATTTGCCAAGTTAAAAATTACCTCTAGCGAATTAGATTTTTCTTCATATCAAATTTGCCAAGTTAAAAATTACCTCTGGTGAGTCAGATTTTTCTTCATATCAAATTTGCCAAGTTAAATATTACCTCTGGCGAACCAGATTTCCTTTTTCCAAAATTTGCCAAGTTAAAATTACCTCTGGCGAATCGGATTTTACTTTTTCCAAAATTTGCCAAGTTAAAAATTACCTCTGGCGAATCAGATTTTACTTTTTCCAAAATTTGCCAAGTTAAATATTACCTCTGGCGAACCTGATTTCCTTTTTTTAGAATTTGCCAAGTTAAAAATTACCTCTGGCGAATCGGATTTCCTTTTTCTAAAATTTGCCAAGTTAAAAATTACCTCTGGCGAATCAAATTTTCCTTTTCCAAAATTTGCCAAGTTAAAAATTACCTCTAGCGAATCAGATTTTCCTTTCTCCAAAATTTGTCAAGTTAAAAAATTACCTCTGGTGAATCAGATTTTCCTTCTATCAAAATTTGCCAAGTTAAAAATTACCTTTGGCGAATCAGATTTCCCTGTCCATCAAATTTGCCAAGTCAATAACACATTTGGCGAATCAAGTTTATCAACAAGAAGTTCTTTCATTCATAGTAGTTTTGGGTACTTAGAAAATTGTGATTTATTTCGAAATTATCAAGTTAACAGTTACCTCTGGTAATCAATATCAGAATCATCTTTCAGATACTCTCAGTTACGTAGAAAGAAAAGAACTTCTTTATTCATCATCAGAACAAAATTACAGAGAATTCTCTAAGTGCTATACAGCCAATAAGAGTAAATACAAATCACTAAAAAAAAAAGAGGAAACTTGCTTCTATAACCGTCTCTTTCGGCATGGTTCAGATCAAAAAGTTTTCTTCTGCAGGTCCATCTTCTGGAATGACAGACTTGCTTCTGTAATCGCCTTTTTTGGCATGGTTCAGATCAAAAAGTTTGCTCCCTGGCCTCCACTTCCAATTTGCTCTTGTAGCCTCCTTTTTTAAGGATGGCTTACAAGGCATAATCTTGTTTCTTCTTTCCGACCACAATCAGGGACCTCTTGGTTGGTTCCCCCAGTGATGATGCCAGTGAATTGATTAGTTCAAAACTGGGCATACCAAATGCAAACTCCAGCTATATAGCTGACGGGTTGCGCAAATTCAAGGTTCTAGTCATTAGTACCCCAACCGTGTGAGATACTAGGAAAGAAGAAAAATAATGCCCCAGACCCGAAATCTTTTCTCTCATTAAAGATACATGAGACCTTCCAAGCCCCTTGAGGCATTGGAAGCAATTACGAGCTCATTGGGTCTGGGCCATTGTTAAGCAGAATGACTACAGTTATCTCCTGCAGCCGAAACAAATCCTTGTTAAAAATAAAGAAAAAGAAGGAAGATGAGGGTATGAATCAGAAGAAGAGGTATACCTTAATTAAGGAAAATGACTACGGTCAGAAGGATCTTGTTGATGAGACATCCCACTGGATTGATGCAGTCTGGAGGTCTTGTGACATGCCAACTCTTATCCATCACTTCGGTTGAAGAAGAAGAAAACATAGCTGCGCTGGTGGATCGACTACAAAAGAGAGAAAGAGAAGAGAGTCAAGATGAAATTTTCTCACGGCTGAATAATCCTTCATTGAAGAAAGCATGTGCCTTATATAGGCGAGCTGCTAACTGTGACCTCCAGTTTAGAAGAGATAAGACCGAGATTTTCGGTCAAGATTTTCAGTTCAGATCTCAACAGAATTTATTGTTGTTGCATGGGACGCTTAGATATCACAACCCGGAGATCTCGTCATTAATAAAGACATGCAACGCTTGGAATTCCCCGCCCAAACGGCTGCATCCCATGGCTCGCGGAAGTCTCTACAAATTCTAGAAAAATCTACGGTCTATTTCACGAACTTCCAGACGAAACATCACGGGCCAGAATTTCGGAACCCGAGTCGCGGGTCAGATATGGATTGTGTAAATCCGCGAACCTCTAAAATTTATGTGGAAACAGATATACAGATACCAGAGTTTTGCGGGGGTTCGCAAATCTTAGACAAAAGATGGCAAGTTCGCTACAAGTCTTTGGAGAACAGCTGCAAGACCATACCTTAGAAGGCCAAAATCAAGTTCTCTATAAAATGACAAGGGAACTATTACAAAGAGAACTAAAGCAGTGTACACAAGAGTTCTACAATTCAATGGTTCAAAAGGGCTTTTATTTTCTCCTCCGCATCCTCAATGTCTTGTTGGAGAGATTCGTAAGCTTGAACAGTGGCTTGGCGACGTAATTTCTCATCACTGACGACTACATTCTGCGCTGCAGCAGCCTCCAATGTAGCCAATTCAGCATGTATCTCTTGGAGATCTCTGTTTGTATTGTCCTGCTGGCGAGATAAGTCGATGAGATTCCTCATTGATTCGTCGCGCTCCTTGGTTATTTTGGCCAAGAAAGCTTGAGCCTTGGACATGGACTCTTGAGCCTTAATAATAGCTTGGTCACGGCTCTTGACAATTGAAGCAGTGGCCTCCACTTGAAGAACCAGAGATTCGCGATCTGATTGACATTTCTCTAAAGAGGCCTTGCAAACAGTTGCCTTCTCTTGAATCTCCTTCTGAGACTTAAGCTGTTCCTCTTTCAGCTTCTGGAAAATGATTTCCACTGTCTCGGATTTATCAGCACTTTTGGCTTTCGACAGGGATTCAGCGTACTTTTGGAGCTGAGCTATCATAAGCCTAAAAGGAGCGGTTCTATCCTCCCCACCAATGCTAACAATACCAGTTAGATAAATGTTGAGAACATTGGCGAGTGAAGCAAAAGGAACCCCCCTCTGTATTTTCTCAATACAACGGTCCAAGAAGAAAAAGAAAGTCTCCACTGTGTCCTTCAGCAAATCAGTCTCAAGCATGTCGATCTCTGCATGTGAAGGAGTAATACTGGAGGAGGCAGAAGCGGATTGATCCGCAATAAAGCTAGCACCATGACGAATGGCACCCCTGGGAATTTTCGCGGAGCTACCAATCATAATCTCTGGAACTGCAGCAACAGTTGGAGTGGCTGTGGCCGAAACCGTAGACATGGCAGCCGAGGGAACCACTACTTCTGAAGCATCAACTGCAGAAGTAGTAACTTTGGCCGTCTCACCCGGTTCAGCTCCTGCGATAGTATTTTTTGGGGAAGTCACCTTCGCGCCTATACACTCTAAGTTCGGAGTCGAAACTGGAGCTAGCAAAAAGAAGAAAATTGATAGTTAAGTATTACAGTATCATTTGATAAAATAGCATAATTGCCAAAGAAAGAAGATGAAAACCTAAAGGTTGGACGTTGGATTCTCCAAGTCCGTACACCTCAGGACCGAACACTGCAGGCCCATATACTTCTGTTCGAACCTCCTCGCTCAAAAAGACGTACTTACCATGATCGGAAGGAGGAGTAGAAGAGCGAAAACTGTCACTACTGGCGTCATCATCATCGCCCCATTCATCTTTATCTTCAGAAGGGGGTGCTGCCTTTGGAGAGTCTAGTGCGCGGGTCTCCCCAATGATTTGCACTTCATCATCTGTAGTGTCCTGAAACAGGAACCACAGAGTCCTCTTGTAAAGCCGAAGGAGCACTAACTTCAACGTTGGCCAGGCCAACAGAAGGAATAGAATCCTTTTGAGGAGCCAGACCCTTTTGAGTAGTGGGAGCAGGGTCATGACAAAGAACAGGTCCTTGGTTCCGACGCCTCTTGAGGGAGCGAAGAGTTAAGGAGGAATCATCTTCATCCTCCTTGGATTCTTCAGTGAGGGGTTCAGCAACTGGAGTAGGTGTTGTAGTTCATGTCTCAGGCAGGGTACTCTGTGAATCAGTTCACCACGGAATGGTAGGCAAGTCGCTAAGACGCCTTAGTCTCTTCCACTTATGTGAAGATTTCTCAGGAGAAGACGGCAACGGAGGAGAAGTCTTCCTCGATGTCGGATCAGGAGAAGCATCAAGGGAGGCAGCCTGAGCCAGTACCTCAATGTCCTCTTCTCTTTGTTCCGATTCATTAGACGCGCTGTCTTCCCTGAAGTCCTCCATCCCTGCCACTTTCGTGCTGCCGGCCTTCTTTTTCTGAGCATACCAAGCTCTGATCTCCCGCAGACTGGTATGGTGTATATTAAAATTCTGAGGAGCGGAGTTAGCATCCGCGAACCACTTACAGAAGCAGAAGCTCATATTCGAATTCGGGGTCTTGAGCGGAAGATCAAATTTGGCTTGAGTTCTACCTGCAACAAAATGAAACCAAGCTCGAGCTCTCTCCAAAACATTTCCAACAAAGCTTAATTTCCTATTGGGATTACCCACATAGAGTTGATCATACCCAAACTGACGGGCAGAATGACTCGGGTAGTAAGGTTCTATATAGCAGAGGTTCCCCAAACGAAGGACCAAATATCCTGGGCGGATATTCAACAACCACCAGAAACACCCCAAAGATAGGGTAGTGAATTTATCAGCACCAGCAGAATCCGTGAATTCTTCTCCGTATCCAGCATTCGGGAAGTATGAAAAACATCTAAATAACTCAAAAGTTGAGAAACAACGAAGGGTCTTGCATATCGCAGCCATGTAGCCCGCTTTCCATTGCGACCTCTCATAGTGCTGCACTTTTGGAGCATTTAAATCAATCTGCGAATCTGTAGGACTCATCAGAGTGGGGCAATGTAGAACCAGCCAGTCCATCAAGTAAGTATAAGGAAGTTCTACACGCGGATTAGGAGTCTTAATGTTAGGGTCTCCTTTCTTCCTCTACTCTTTCTTCACACTGCAGAATTTATCAGAGATTCTTCTCAATCCGCTTTAGATACTGCATACCATGGTGGGCAACAAACTAAGTCGCCTGCCCAATGCCAGTAGAATGGCTGGGTATACAGCCCCAATGGGTATGCTTTCCTGCGAAGGAATAACACACTTTTTCAGCCAAACCAGCAAATAACCTGCCAAGAAGGCAGGGTCATATATGGGTTGAAGGGTCTGATAATGAAAACTCCCAAAGGACGCCCTGAAAACATCTTCATCAGCTTCGGCAACATAAGCATCTGTTCCGAAGCTTGCAATTCTTCTCTCTACATCTTTTTCAGAAACTGGAGGAAGGCAAGTGAAGTTCGGAGTACTCTTAGAAAAACTAGGCAAAAGATATTGCAGCCACTTCTTTGGCTTCAAACTACGGGTGCCCGATGTGTGAGTACAGATATGATAATGGCATAGCAACTCCCAGTAAGTATCATAAGCCAAAGGGTCCTGAGTCTTTAATAGATGAAGTTCCTCTCCAGTAGGAACATACTCCTCATACGGGATGTTTCCCATAGGCAAACCCGAGATCTCATGCATCTCATGGAGAGCGAAACCCAATTCGCCTCGGGGGCAAAAAATTGTACAAGTATCAGGATTATACAATTCCAACAAAGCAAAGAAATGGAATCTGCTGGCGGGAATGTCGTGCTGAACCGCCCTGATGGCGCGATACAGCCCTTCATGGTGAAGCTGATCTCTAAATGATCGTAGAAAGAAATCGGTCAAAACAGCCTCCTTTTGAAGAACAGTGAACCCATCTAGGGGGACGGAAATCCTGAACAGGGAACTCTCCTTGTACATTGGTAAAATGATGCAAGAAAGTCTGTGCGATTAGGGGAACCTCGCCTCTAGGGAGGTTACGATTAAGCAACCCCGGAAGCAATCCACGAAAGCTCTTCCCAATGCCACGAGGAAAAGCACCTTGAGCATTGAAGCCCCCCAATAAGATACAGTCTTGCGGTCTGTTTATGTGCCAGTCCATTTGTCTGGGCGCGGAAAGGGATTGAAAGAACAGGAACGGATAAGACCTCTCCATATTGGGGAGAAACAAGTAGTGACCTTCAACTTGACGAAGCCACTTGTAATCACCATCTTCCAAACCATTGTCGGGCATTGAAACATGATCTCCAAACAAAAAGACAGGTTTACGCAATGGAGACCGATCTTCTCCCTCGAAAGATGCATTGGTCATCAGCTCTCGCAATGTTGAGCGAGAAGGGTGGAGGATCCTGTCTTCTCTCTCTTGATTATCCGAGGCTGTACAATGGGGAAAGACGTGATCAAATCTGAACTTTTTATTCCCATAATAGCCGTCAGAATATCCGAAATAATGATCCTTTAGCCAAGGATTCGAGGCGTAATCAACTGCAAAAGACTTTCAAATTCAAGACAGAAAAAAAAATGAGAAAGGGACTGCCTTTCGACTTTTTACCTCCAATCAAGGGTTCCTGCCGAATCACTATCGAGCTAGATGCAGCTTGAGGATCTTGACGACTCTTGGCAACGACATCGGAAGAAGAAGCTTTCTTCGGCATCTTTTGCATAGGGAGAAAATCTCTCACACGAAGAATCACATAGAAGATTGAAGACGAGAAGTCTAAGGAGTCCAAACGAAGAACTCAGATTTCAAATTTCTCGAGATAAGGGCAACCTCTCGTAAAGTGGAGGTTATATAGCCGGTGATTTGATTGCCAAGATCTCTGAACAGACGTGATATCCGGCTTGAATCGCGTGGATACCTTTTCATTTAATGCGGCTCAGAAAAATGCCTCGAATATGATGCCATAGGAAAACAACCGCCTACCAGCCTTCCCGCAAAAGCTCGCGACCCTAATACAGAGTCGGTTTCTCCTCAAAAAGCAAAGTTCGCGACCCTAATACAGAGCCGCTTTCTTCTCAAAAAGCGAAGGCTCGCGACCTTAATGCAGAGTCGTGCCCCTTCCAAAGATAGTTTGTGATCCTAATAAAGAGCCGCTTTCTTCTCAAAAAGCGAAGGCTCGCGACCTTAGTGCAGAGTCGTGCCCCTTCCGAAGACAATTTGCGACCCTAATACAAGGTCGTTTTCTATTTAAAAATAAAGGCTCGTGCCCCTAATACAGAGACGTGTTCCTTCCAAAACAAGAGTTCGCGATCCTAATACAGAGTCGTCTTCTACTCAAAGATGAAGAGTCGCGCCCCTAATACAGGAACGTGTCCCTTCAAAAGCAAGAAGCAGTAGTGGCGCTAATACAGAGTCACAGACTTCAAACAAACGCAATGGAAGTTCTAATACAGAATATTATATCCAAAGTATTCTGAAACTCCTCAAAGAATCATGAGAGTTTTGGAAACTTTGGAGGGGGTTTTGTCGGCGAAAAATTCTAGAAAAGCAAAGCAGATCCATGAATTCAGAGACAAGACCCCGCAACTCATCGGATCTGCGAAGCTAAGAAACTGAGGTCCGCAGATATAAGAAACTGAGATCTGCGAATCTAAGAAACTGAGGTCCGCAATCCAGACGACGGAACAGGTTCGCGAATCTAAAGCTGAGATTCGCAACACTACCCATAGCTTTCGGGTGGGGGTTTAATACAAAGTCACCCAACCCGAACAGAAGAATTGCCACCTCGGATGGTGGGAATAACTGCCAAATGAATGTAGCGGCGTTACTTCGATCGTGGGAATAACCACCTAACGAATATGGCGGCACTTCTCGAGTAGTGGGAGCTAACAGTCGAGCAAAATATGGCAGGACGTTACTCCAAGCCTCCTATAAAAGGCGGGGAGCGAAAGACACACGGACAGAGACAGAGGAGAGCACGGCAAGAGGAGTTTCTTCTGAAAAATTATCTTTGCGATCAAGAGCCAAAAAAAAAAACCTTTTTTTTTCCCTTTAGCTAACTGAGAGAAATTGTACGGAGTGTCAACAGAGAGTAGGATCGTCCTCCATAGCTACCTAGAAACCCAGTATTAAATAAAGAGGGAGAGTAATCTTCCTCATCTTTTCTGTAAACTGGAAACCATTCGATGTAACCCTTTTATTGAAAAGACTTCGATATAAAGAGCGTGCAACTTTCATGGCAAACACCGTTGTTTGGGTAGGAAATCCTAGCAGAGGATGGCCTCTCTACTGCCGAAGAAGGCATGGGAACTGGATTAACCAGAACCCAACTCCGAAATAGAAATCGGAGATCTAGGCGAAAGGCCCTCAAAGCCCGCATTAAACGCGAGGCTAACTTCATTAAACGTGAGGCTATGATCCCTTGCAAGTTGGCTCGCGTTAATCGCAAGACCAATTAGTATCGCATTAAACACAAAGCTACAACTTGCGTTAATCGCAAGGACAAGCCAGCGTGTAATTCTCCACGCGAGGCTATTACTAGGCTTAGCGACAAACGCGAAACCAGTAAGATTTGCGTTAATTGCAAAATTTCTGACACTCGCGATAAACGCGAGGATAAAATTTCCCTAAAACCAGCGTGTGATTCTCCATGCGAGGCTATTACTTGGCTTAGCGATAAACGCGAAGTCAGTAAGATTTGCGTTAATCGTAAAATTTCTGACACTTGCGATAAACGCAAGGATAAAAATTCCCTAAAGCCAGCGTGTGATTCTCCACGCGAGACTATTACTGGACTTAGCGATGCCCGCAAAGCCAATTCAACTTGCGATTAAGGTTTTTGACACTCGCGATAAATGCGAGGATAAAATTTCCTTAAAACCTGCATGTGATTCTCCACGCAAGGCTATTACTAGACTTTGCGATGAACGCAAAGCCAGCACAGCTTGCGATAAACGCAAGGTTTTTGACACTCGCGATAAACGCGAGGATAAAATTTCCTTAAGGCCAGCCTGTGATTCTCCACGCGAGGCTAATACTGAGCTTAGCGATAAACGCGGAGCCAGTAGTACTTACGATAAACGCAAGATTCCTCAGCTCCGCGTGAATCGCGAAGATGATTGGCAAATTGTCGTTAATCGCAAAATCGCGCTAGAGGCGAAGTTGTGACTTGAGTTAATCGCAAGAGTAAGCCAGCGTGCAAGAATTTTCTTCCACACGGGGCTAAGATTCCAGAAGATAAACTTCTGAAGGAACGCCAAGCCAGCGTAAAACGCGAGGCTAGCATAGCAAAACGCGGAGCTATTTCTCAGCTCCGCGTTCCAAAATGCGAAATTATCTCTCAGCTCCGCGTAAATCAATCCGAATACTAAATCCGGGCTGATCGTCACACTAATGGATCAGAATTGGATTCCAGAGATCCCAAGAAATTTCAGTGGGCCCTTAGACCCTCTTAGCAGATGAGTGGGCCCCACAACTCCATGACTAAAGTCACCGATCTCAGGGAGTACTTAACCAAGAAGAGAAGTATAGAACAAATTCAATCCGAGTCTTCTTGTCATTGTCAGTAGCTTATGACAGTAGTGTCCGCTGTAATGGATAATTGTTACTGTAATAAGAACAGGGTATCGGTGTTCGACCGATTAAACGAGTCAGACAAAAATCCTGCTAAGAAAACGAAAGCAACTCACCGAAAAAATGGAGAATTGTAACCTCCAACATGGTTGGAAAGGGGAAGAAGGTTGCAGAGAGGGATAATGATTCGGAATCAAGTGATGAAGAACCTCATCACTTTACCAGACTTAAATCAAGAGCTGTCCCGCCTATAAATTATAAGAAACTTGTAAAAGGTTCTTATGACGCCGACAGCGATAACTCGGCTATAACTTCACCTCGTTCCTCTGCATCATCTCGGCTACAAAAATCAGTATCACATATGGCGGATAAATCTGACGACATCGATCAAAGATTTGAAGCCCAAGAAAAGATGATTCGGGAGCAACAAAAGACAATTGAAGATCTTAAAATGATGCTCTCAAAAGTGGTCGAGAATACCCAAAAAATCATCGAGGATAACGTCAAAAAGGGAAAAGAAACTCCATTCAATAAAATGAACGAAGAAAATAAAGAAGAAAAGGCTTATTCGGCACATGAGGATAAAGATAAATATTCTTTCCATGATCTTCATGAAGAGAAGATGGAAAACCTACAGAAACAACTAGATGCGTTAATGCAAAAGAAAGAGCTAAACGAATCGGGGGTTTTAAGACCATATCCGCTTGAGTGGGACTTCGCCCCTTATCCAGAAAAATATAAACCCCTCAAATTGGAGTCATATGATGGAAAGGAGTTCCCAAGCCAGCACTTACATTGCTTTTTATCACAGGCAGGTCATCTAATGGGAAATGATCCCGTAATGACCAAAGTATTTGCGAGCACCCTGCGAGGGTCTGCCTTTACATGGTTTATGCAGTTGCCCCCGGGAACCATAAACGCTTGGTATGATGCCGAGAAGTAGTTCTTGGCGCATTTCTTTGAGGATGATATCGAAATATCAGTTCATTCCCTCCTTGCGACGAAACAAGGAGAAGAAAAATAGTTAAGAGTTTCATTGAACGCTTCAGGAAAAAATCCGTACAATATCGACACGGTATGACCCAAGAAACTCTGGTGGAAACCTGCAAGCATAATTTCTGAACCGGCGTGCTGATAAGAATGGGAGCTGTAGAGTCCAAAACTTGGAAAGATATGCTGAAGCATGGAGAGCGGGAGGAAAATATAATTCGCCGGATTGAGGAATCTCGTAGCACGAGAAACTCTACGAATAACAGGCCATATCCACATAATCCTTAAAGTAAAAGAAGGCTGTGATGGCATCAGTTGCCGATCCGAAGGCAAGACCTCAGAATCCAAGAGGTGCAGGTCAAAATAGGCTCCGACAAGATAGAACTTATACATTCAAGACAGAGTAGACAGGTACTCTATTCCATCTCCTCCTTAGAAAGGGCATGTTGAAGCTTCCGAAAAATGAAAAACCAGAAGACGCTGGTAAAATCAACGATCCTAACTATTGCTTGTACCATCAGAACGTCGGGCACCCAACTAAGGATTGCTATCCTCTTAAGAACCGAATTCAAGTATTGATAGAAGCCAGAGTTCACACACTTAAAGAGGATCAAAAGAAAGTTTCTGCAAATATGGCAATTTTGGTAGTTGGAACCAATAAGTTCCCTACCAGAGTGATCCCTATACCAGTAGGAAAGCTAATATCGACACCAAGCACGGGAAACCTGCACTTGCAAGTTAGCCCCTTGGATACGCTCCGAACCACAGCCGTGACAAAGTCATTCTCATTGGCTAGTAGCCGGATTTGGCTGGGGGTGCCGAAAATATTTACGATGATAAACATTATGTTGTTTCCGCTACTTTTACTAGCCATTGGAATGGCTAATTGGGTGCTATAAATAAAAATATTTTATTGCCCAATGCTGTTAAAGCAGAGGGAAGAGGAGATCAAGTTCCTCGCCAACCATCTCATACTGGGGGGTAAAAGTATGAAATCAATTGCCCAATGCTGTTAAAGCAGAGGGAAGAGGAGATCAAGTTCCTCGCCAACCCTGTCATACTGGGGGGTAAAAGTATGAAATCAATTGCCCAATACTGTTAAAGCAGAGGGAAGAGTAGATCAAGTTCCATGCCAACCCTATCATACTGGGGGTAAAAGTATGAAATCAATTGCCCAATGCTGTTAAAGCAGAGGGAACAGGAGATCAAGTTCCTCGCCAACCCTATCATACTGGGGGTAAAAGTATGAAATTAATTGCCCAATGCTGTTAAAGTAGAGAGAAGAGAAAATCAAGTTCCTCGCCAACCCGATCATACTGGGGGTAAAAGTATGAATCAACTACTCAATGATGTTAAAAGTAAATAAAAGAGGAAATCAATTTCTCGACAACTCACCATGCTGAGGGGAATAGCATGGCTAGCCCAACGCAAACGGTAGTTGGTAAAGGCTAATCAAATCCGTTGATAACTGAGAGTTTGTTAAAAATCCTGCGGACCTGTCATGTTAAACTCTTACCTCTGACTATATGATTTGGATTATTCCCATCCCCGTTCAAGTTACGCGTGAGAGCACTTGGACTAGGCATGTGTAATTAGGCGCCTCTACCGAAATCTGATGATCATGACTCGCTCATCGTGGCATGTGCAGTTCAAGTTACGCATAAGATCTTTGAACTGCCTCCATCAAGCTAAGGCATGTGCAATTAGGTGCCTCTGTCTAAAGTAAATGATCCTTACCCGATCATCCTGGTGTAAGTAGCTAAACGCTTTCACCAAACAATCATCTAACTCTATTCAAAGGGCTTTAACGAGGTTAATAATTGCAACCCGGTCGGTATTAACAGTCTAAGTTACGCAAATGAGCCTTGGATTGTTTTACCAAAACGATGAACTATTTATTTGTTGTGCAAGCAAATTTTGTAGCGAACAGATAATAAGAAAAAGAATTGTCTCTATTCATAAAGCAAAAAGTTACAAAAATAGAGGGAGTTATAGCTCTCCTAAAAGCTTTAAACCTATTCATCGACTCACCAATAACTCGACGACGAGTCTCCACGTAGTGTTGAGCTTGCCGGCGCAAGTCATCGTCATTAAATGCGAATTGCGGGGTCAACCGCTAATGAGATTCTTCAAAACTCAAGTTCCTGATTCACATGCAAAGGATCTCCTCTGCAAATATCAACTATGATCTGTTTAAAGTTCTTAGTGGATCATCTGAAGATACCGCTACAAGAATCTTAATGAAGATGCACAAGTTGAATTCGACATGCTACAAGCCCTTATACTTCATTTCTATCGCTTAGGAAAGCGACAGAGATTGTCATCTAATAGAAATGGTTCTAAAAAAAACTTAATGACTTGCCACAGAATTCTTGTAACTCCTTCAAAAGTTTACCTTTTGGAGCCAGGGCTTGAAACCTGCAACTATATTGTAAAGCATATGCTTCTGACTTCCTTAGAGTTACTTTTGCTGATGAAGATCGGTGCATGGCTAGCCTTTGAAGATATATCAAAGGATAGCTACGCTCCATACTGGGTAGAAATATCAGCAAGTCACCAGATTGGTAGAGCCACATGCACTCTTCTTCAAAAAAGATCTGGTCCGAATACCTCACTACAAAAGAAGAATCAAGAGTTAGAAAAAGTTTTACAAAACTCGAAAAATCTTCTAAGTATAAAAACGCAGAGCTAAAAAGTAACTCTGCACGCAGCTAAGGAGATAGCCTCACGTTTCACTCGCGAAACTAAAATTCATAGCCTCGCGTTGAAACGCGACAGCTAGTCAAAATAGCCCCGCATCTCAAACACGAGGATGACGCGATAGCTTCGCATAGAAGAAGACCAGAGATCTTCTCTGTCTTCTCTTTCTTCTCCAAGCCTTATGGTCGGAAAACGGCGATCTCGCGGGTACAAAAATGGTTAGTCAGTTAAAACCAAGCCAAAACGATCCAAAATTGTTCTAAGGAGTCCAAAAGTTGAGATTTTTTACCTCCAATGGGCGCGACATGAACTGGTTCGCCGCTGCGTCCGCTCCCTCGGCCACTGCCGTCGCTGCTAACGCCGGCCGTCGATGGTGAGGAGGCGCGCGACGCCGTACTCTTCTTAAGTGACATTCTAATGATGAAAATCTATGGAAAATCGAAGGAAGTCTGATCGAAGATCGCTCATTCACATGAGTCGCTCGGTCGCCTGAATTCTGGATTCTTGGATTCTTCGAATGAACTAAAGAAGAAGAGTTAGAGACTCTATTTAAATGAGAAAATCCGCCTCTTGGTATTCGACGCGAGAATCAGAGTAATTACTGAGCAGTTACTCACTGAAAAGCGAAGCTATTTAGCTCTGCACAGGTATATGAACTGCGAAGATAACTTGGTATTTTAACTCCGTGTTTTCAATTTGAAGATCCAAAGTATTTCAAAATTTGCTAAATTCTAAGCCATTTTGAAAACTTTGGAGGGGGTTCTGTTGGCAGTAAAAATTTCTAAGAAAATAGGATTTTCCACAACAAAACGCGGAGCTAACTCTATAGCTCCGCGTTTGGCTATTTTAGCCACGCGTTTGAGTAAAACGCAGAGCTAATCAATAGCTCCACGTTCTGGTTTCTTAGCTCTGCGTTTTGAGCGATTAGCTCCGCATGAGCAGATACCCAGAATCTCAAATTGATTGAGATTATAATTTGGGTTTATCCAAATACTCAAATTAAGTCCGATCAAAACTCTAAAATCAAGAGATTTAAATCAAAACTAAGATATTTGATTGGATTCTTGATGAGTACAAATTCTATTTAGATAGAAACTCTCATATCATCCTAAAACTATAAATACCCCTTTGAGGAAGCCCTAGGAATCTTTTTCTGGAGTTTTGGAGAAGTTCGAGTTATGCATAGAGCCTTGAACGAATCAAGACCAGAGGAGATTAGTTCTACAGTCGGTCGCCATCTTCAAGAGAAGAGTTCGTCGTCAGATCGTCCAAAGGAACTATATCGATAGATCCCATCGCCACACAGATCCCACGTTTACATTATAAAAGAGAGCGATTAAGATACAAAATCCTCTCGTTTGTTCTTTCTTTTTCTTGTTCACTTTCGTTGTAATTTAAGTTAATTTAATAGAAGGAAAGCAAAGAAATTCTGCTGCGAACAATGCAAAATACTTATCAAAGATAAGCATTGAATCAATGGACCAATTAGGTTTGTAGGTGGAGATAGAAGTCCATCTTCGTCAACAAGGGAATGCTATTGTCAACCAAAATAAATAGATTATTCAGAAATGACTATGACCATCTCTGCTAACAAAGAAAATTATTTTTGCTGATGAAAACAAATCATCTTCGTCGATGAAAACAATTCTTCTTCACAGATGAAGAAAGTCATCTTCGACAACGAAGACAAGTCATCTCTGCTTTCAAAGGAAATCTTCTCTACCAATGAAGACATGTCATCTCTGTCGATTGATAGTATTCAAACATATTAGATCGTGGATGCTATCCCGCCATGATCTCCACAAATTAAGGGAACTCCCAACTATAAAATCACCTTTGAGATGTCAAAAAAGGGATCAGAGTTCAGTTCTTGAAAATCCAAATGAGAGTGAAACAGTGAAGAGAAGAAAAGTTGAGAATTTATTTTTTTCCTCAGCCAAATTTTCTTGCCAATAAGTCAATGAAAGTAAAAAAGAGCTACTCTGGTCATACTTCCATTGTCACATTGTCTAAATATTCTGTTGTAACCTCTCTAGATTATAAAGAGTTAAATTCTCTTTATTAAAGTAAAACTTGAGTGTTACATTTGAAATATAATAAAATTTTTGTGTTGTTTTCTATTTAATGGCTTCATCTTCCGTTGATGCTATTAACAATGAAAACAACAATGAGCTTTTACCTATTGAAGATCCACTCACCAACTTCTTAGATTTGAAAGCTTAGATTCTTAGCTCTGGTTAGCCATGTTCGGCTTTGGAAGAGAGAGTTTAACTCTTTGAGATTTCTGATTCCCAAAAACCTAGTACAAGTGCCCAACAAAATAGTCCAACACTTTCTTTGTCCAAATTATGGCTATTTGTAAGGATTTCATGATCGTAATTCTGATGCAACTGACTAATTCAGACCCTCTTAATGAGGATAAATTTCATTAAACCTGGAAAAAGCGAGATGCAACTCTCATTTTAATTATCTACTGATTGTAACTGAAATACGGATAATGACTAATGATCCATGCTTCGTTTTCTCGAAATGCAGATGACTTCTTTTAACCCACATTTGGAATTTGAAATGCGGATGAATTTCTGATTCACATTTAACCATGGTAATACAGTTAAGAACCTTTCATTTCTGATTCACATTCACATTTGCTCTTATATGCTGGTTGCCTCATTCGATCCACATTCTGATGTTCTTTTTACAATTTTCGACAATCAGAGTAGAATATGCTACCGTAATTGGCAGTCTCAGTAGGTTTACTTGCAATCCCGGACAAGAATATTGGAATGCAATAATTTCTGAAGTTTTTAAGTATTTAGAGGGGACTATGGTTTATGGACTAAATTATAAAGGTTATCCCACTGTACTTGAAAGCTACAGTGATGGCAGTTGGATCGTACGGAATTCAAATCAAATCCACTACAGCATTGATCCTTACAACGAGCAAAGTGTTAATATCCTGGGTGTCATATAAACAAACATGAATAATTCCCTCGACATTGGAAACTAAATTTGTTATTTTGAATAAGAAATCTCTTGATAGCTATGCTAATATTGAAGAAACAATTTCTTTGAATAATGAATCAATAAGATAATGAAACTACTTTACGAGTAGTCAGCAACAAAACTCATAATAATAAATCTAGGCATATAAGCCTAAGACATAATTATATTAAGAGATTATTCAAGAATGGACAAATTGTTAACTCAATTCAAAATTTGGCTGATCCCTTAATAAAAAGCCTTGCAAGCGATATGATATATAAAACATTTATGGGAATGGGACTAAGGTCAATAAAAACTATAACCCTTAAGTTTTAGCATGAATAAATAATAAATAAACAAAGTAATAAATTTGACTATTCGTTTTCTGTAACCTCCCAATACTTTCGTCTTCTGCAATCTCCCAATCTTGAATCTTCTCCCTAAATTCTACCATTTGAAACCTCCAAATTTAATTCATCTTTTTTAATTCTTAAAAATAAATGCCCACTATCCTCTTTTATACCCTCAAACTCTTCATATTCTATAATTCTTAAATCCAATACTATTTAAACCCAACATCTCTTTTTAATTCTAACCCTACAATTGTTCTCTAAAATTCTTTTCTATTCTCATCTCGCCAGAGCATCTCCATGAACTGCTGCCAGAACCGCCAACTCTCATTGAAACATCTTGTCAGACCATAGCCAGAACCATCACCCCCTCGCTGGAATTGTACCCACTCATCCGAGCTTCGCCGGAGGATCCTTAATCTTCATCCTCCTCTTGAATCTTCATTGGTTGAGATTGGTTAACCCATATTCTTTTAGTTCTTATTAGATTTATCTTATTAGATCTTATAATTAACTCACAAATTACTCAACAATCCTAATAACTTAAAAGCAACATCCACTATCTTATAAATCCAATAAGATAGATTCAGACCTTTTTATTGATTTTAGACCCGCCAACACTACTAAAACTTAAAATCATTTTTTTGTGTGCTTTATAAATATTAGAAATTGCGTTAAACTATTTCTAATAATTATATTATAATTCTGTGTATATTGTTTCATGTGATTGCTAATTGAGCAGTAACATGACAAAAATCGAGGAGAGTTCTTATTGGACTAGTTAAGCATGCTATTTTTTTAATAGAAATATTATTTAATTATATTGTTCAATTTGTAGAAAATCAATTTGTTATCGAAAGTATATTCATTGATATTACTATTATTCTAAGAATAAATACTTATTAAATCAACTAGATTTTAGAATAACCAACATATACAATATGTGAAAAATCACATAAATATTATAATCATAAAATAATATTGTTTGTGATATTATTTTGTATCGGTATCTAGGCAAGTTATCTTGTGTACTGGTTATATATTTAAGAAACGTACATTGCACGGAAAACCTCTTAGTATTCAAACACTTAGCTGACTGATATATCTTTATGATATCTCAAATAAGTAAAACCCTGATTTAGTCATATCGTGATCTATAATGAACTCTTTGAATCATATTATTAACGAACTAATAAAGCCAATTTGAAATATTGTACCTAATATGATCCACTATATAAAATGCACGAATTTAGACATGACAAGAGCTATGTTGAATGTCATTGGATTGGAAGAAAAACTAAATGTTGGAAATATACTCTGTTTCGGTTATAAATTTATTAAGTTGTATAATTGCATATTTCACACACCCTGTGTGTATGATGATTTTTTTGGATCATACCTTATTATTTCTGTTTGCTTAGAGGTAGGTTTGACTCAGTATTGGACAATTCATGTGACCATCTTCTTGGGTTTGTACAGAAAAAAATTGAAATAATATTATTCCATCAGTTAGTTTTTTAAATTATATGGCATTCTAAGTAAACATATCTTTATTATACATCTGATCAGGCTAAAGGTCATTTTTTTAGCCTATAATTGTTAATATTGTTGATATATTAATATGATATTTTTATATTCTTTTCAACTATTTTTACATATACTGTTTTAATCACTATCTAATAACTAGTTATGCATGCCCACACTTATCAACGAACATATTGAAACTGATGTATGATCTAGAATATTTTGAAAAGCTGGTTTAAGCCTAATATAAGACTAGAGTTACATTATTTCTTTTTATTAGTTTTATTGTATTTTGTTATTTTTTCCTACTGTATCCAAACTTTGCTTCAATCAATAATATATGAAATCTCCATTGAATTTTTATATTATTATTATTGGATATTATTGTGGCAACATTATTGATATTCTACATTGAAGGCTTTAGCATATTAAAATCTAGTATGTTGTCACTGCCTATTGTACGTACTCGTATACCATAAATCGGGAGCGGAACTTGACAAAAGCTTTCATCTTCGATGGGAACTCTACCTAGGTTTCGAAACATAGGCTAGGTTTAAGAGATAAACATGTCGATATTATAAGTGGGGTAATAATACTAGAAATAAAATATATCTCATTTCCAAGAAATTTGTCTGCTAGTATTAGATTCTACATGAAGTTGAGGATGATTTTATGTTTATTAAGGTCGTAAGACTTTATCAAGTTAGAGTATGCGGGAAAACTCTGGATGGACTTACCTATATATGCATAAGGTCATGAACATTCAAGTTTTAAAAGAGAACCACAACAAACATAGAAATGGATGTGCATGGTGTGTTGGATTGTTCTCCAAAGGTCATCAATTCAAGATTCGTTCATCAATCACCATGACATAACTTTGATATATGTCGGCTAAGTGAAGGTTCAAGTCCAAAAGGCACCTTCATTTATACATTACATTTCAAACTTCATGTACAAAGAGTATATTTTATATATTTCAAAATCAATATTATTATTTTGAAATGGTGAGGATTTTGTGGATTAATTTCAAATAAAACAAAAGTTAGATATTGCTGTACCTTGTTTTGATTTTTCTGAACTTGAAGGGAATTGGTTTTGGAGGGGAAAAATAATCGTTCAATCCAATTGGATGCGAACGTTAGGTCGTGACTTTTGGGTCATGACTGTTGGACTTCCAATTAATGTGATCGTTGGATTTGGATCATGACCGTTGGACTTCCAATTGATATAACCATTCTTAATAGGTTTCTTGGGCCAATAAATATGAAGGTCTATAGGATTTTCAAAAGAAACTGAACACTATCAAAAAAATTCCTCACCTTTTCCGTACTGATTTGGGCATAAAAACTTCATAGTCCTTTTGTCTGCAGGTTCTGATCCAAGATTTTGAATCCAACGATAGATTCTGAGCTTGATTGTATCCTGCAAGCGTACTTATCCAAATCCTAATTGCAATCGCAGATGCTATCCAGATAAGGAATAAATTTGCTTTAAAGATATCAGAACGCTGACAAGCCTTCAAGTCACGAACCTCTCAACCCTTGTTATTACTAATCCCCTGTTTATCAAACATTATCTATGGCCACAACATAAATTGCAAGAGAATATATCAAACAGAGTAATTATATGCAGCAAACTATCAATTTCATAGTGAAGGTTTGTTATTTAGATTAATCCCCAATTTCTCATCAAGTAACTCCAGAAGAAAATTCTTTAAGCACCTATAAAATTAAAAATTTTGTCTTTCAACTTTCTGAAAGATTTTTCGTGGGCAATCTTTAATGGTATTAAGCAAAAAATATGTTACTTCTCATCATAGCATCTAGATCTCTTTCAAAATTCATTTTTAAATTACTCAAATATAGTAAATTACGTGTTGGAATCATATGAAAACCCAGTAGTTTTATTTAAATTAATAGACAGCATTAAATATTGCTATCATGGGAAAAGTAATGCATTTTTAAAAATCTGAATTTTTTTTTAAATCAAGTTACACCTTCTTGGATAGTTGCAGGTAGAGAGGGAGTTTCCAAAAAAGCCTTCAAGCTACAAAAATTTATTAACAATCAAAATAAATAATCAAAATCAATATAAAATCTATTTAAAAATTATTATAATTAACGTAGCATAACGAAATTTAATGTAACGTAAAATAACATAAAATAATTTAAAAAATGCACCGTTACGATGCATTGAGTTATTTTCGATTGTTAAGTAACGTTGGTTTTTTATTAGGTTCCATAATGTAATATAATGGATTTCATAACGCGTTATTTTCAACATTAGTATATATAATAGGCTTCAGGTCACACTACATTTAAAACACTTTTTTTTCAATCCACATGCACTCCCTTAGAGGTAATTCAATGTTCTAATAATTACGGGATTGTGACACATATTATCATCAACCTTTGATACTATAGATTAGTAAACTCATGAAGCAACTACAAGCAAGAGAACGATACGCCTTTTGTTAAAGGATAGAAATTATAAAACAACGAATATGTCAAGTTAATGATTATCCAACCGAAATTTACCTAAAAACATATACTAAAAACTATCCTGTTGAGCAATCTCTTCCATTTCAGGTAAATAATTTCGGCAAAAGAGATAATATTAAGAATTTTAATTTACTTTACATGCTTTTAACTAATCAAAATTATCTTCCTATTCATTGTAATTAATAAATGAACATTATCTTTAAAAATTATTTCGTTTGGTTTTTATAATTAAAAAATATAATTCTATTTGGCATATTTGATAAAAACGCAAATAACATGCCAACAAAGATAAAAGAAAACATATCTAATCTAAGTGAGGGACCGATAATGAAAATGTTATTATAAGGTAAAGTATCCATCTATCAAGATAAAATTTCCTAGCAAAATAATAATAATAATAATAAGATAAAATGTATCATACTGCAAGTGAGAACTAACTCATTTATAAAGAAAGAGTAAGATAATAAGAGGTTCCAAATTTAAAATCAGATTCTCAACTCCATTATTATTGTAATTTGAAGTAAGCTCTATTATTCAAATTTTGCTTTTCTTATTCTTGACATCCTATAAAAAACTTTAGTTAGATTTACTTATCATAGTGTAAAAATATAAATCACACTATGCTATTTCCAAAAATAACACCACCAGAATTTTTCCAAGCATTACGTTCAACTTGCTATTACTAGTCCAACTTTCCCCATCTTCCATGTAAGAAGCAGCTATGAAATTTCCTCTGTTGGCAATCTATTTTCATTACCTATACTATTTTTGCTTTCATTTTTGTTTGGATTAAGATCTCTAACTTTTAGGGTTCCCTCGTACCAAATTCTTGTTAGTTCTGGTTTGGCTGTCCAACAATTTAACACAAAATTAATATTTTTCAGTAAATAAAATATTTTATGTCCACTTGATATAAGTACGAATAAACTCTAAAATCTAAAAAAAAAAATAATTTTAAACAAGCTAAGCACGTGGGGATTAAAATTTAAAGATTTAAAAAAATAGTATTATAATTTTTTGCTGACCTACCAAACAAGGTTCCTACAGCATTAGTAGCTCATTTACAATAATATAAAGAATCACTTTATAAGAAATGTTTTAACTATTTGCATTTCACCCTTCTAGTTTTTAAAATTTTTCTTCCAAGATTATAATTTATTCCCCTTCATTCTCACCTTTTCATTTCATTTCCTCCTCTCTTCCACACCGTTAAACTCGAACACTTTATTGTTCTAATAATGATTTATCTATTTTCACAATGTTTTTATTCTTCAATGTTGAATCTTAGCTCCAACCAATCAATCCATGCCTATCCCTGATCATTTGATGTTGAATTGCCACTTGACTAATGATCTTTGGATAAATTGTGCAAGAATTATTAGTGTTAAATCAACACGGGACCATGTACTAGTTTAGAGAGTATGTTATGTATTAATGGCAATACATCACAAATGGTTAGGACTTTAGCAACAGTCTTATGTTGGAATGTATGGAGAGAAAGAAACAATAGAATTTTTAATTCTATAATATGTGCTTTATATACGTGTGTACATTTGATTATTTACGATATTATTCTTTGGGCAGATATATCTTAAGACAAGGAGTGCGTGCAGATCTCAGGAGGGGTATCAAAAGAGGACTCCGGAGGGCATCAAAAGAGGACTCCAGAGAGCATCATCCCTCCCTGAAGCAGACAGATTGGAGGACACAGATTTCTTCATGGAGAAGATTGACAAACATCGAGAGATCACTTAGTATGACATTGTTCTAGGAGGGAGCTGGATTTTGCTTTTTATGTACCGTTTACTTTAACAAACTTGATATTTTGTATTTTGTATTTTTAAGGGTTCATCTACAAAGATGACTTGAACTCTTTTATAGTTCTATTATCTCCTTATTAATGGAACGTGGAGAGCTTCCACCCGCCATTTTGGTCAAAAAATCCATGCCTATCACCTGTCACTCTATATTCCACGATCGAGTAAGGTAACACATAAAGAAAAATAGTAGCATCGCATGCGATGCGATGCTTTTGCTAGTTTCATTTCATCCCCTACTTATTATATTTCCCCCGTACTCCTTCAACAACTCTAAGCTCTAATGGTTTATTTTTCTTTTTTAATTCTTTATCTTATTCCTCGAAGGTTTTATTCATTGTCGAGACTTATTTCTAATCCAACTCTTAATTGACCTATAGGCTCAATGGCTAATATAGCCGTTATTAAGGTTTTTGCAATTCTTTTGCAACACTTTCCTGACGGCTAAAAGAGCCATAGGAGGTGCTTTGCAGAAAAATTTATGTTCCCTTCATGCCTATAAATACCTTTCCAACTCACTTCTTTTCTTCATAAATTTCTCTCATCCCTTTCTATCTCTCATAGCTCTCTATTTCTTTAAAAAAAAAAAAAAAAAAAAAAAAAAACCTATATACAAAATCAACATAAGCCTTTCAACCAAATCGAGATCAAGGCTCTTAACAAAATCAACTCTAGAGCCCTCTGCTCTCGGTATCTCAAATTTCTGTTCATCTCTCAACTTTCAAAGCAAAAGAACTTTTTTTAGCATTCAAGATTGAGATACTCATTTATTTATAGAAATTTTGATAATTTATTTAAAACTTAAAATGGATGCAAACTCCACTACTTTCGATTCATTCAGCAATCTGGCCATTCTTGTAGTATTTTTTATGCATGAAAAAAAAAAAAATACTAACTTTTATATCAATCTCTAACTAATATGCCCATTATTCAATTTAGTCAACCATAATATGACGACTATACTTAACAATCCAAAGACAACATCATCTAATATTCCTATTGAACCTACAACTTTACCATCTTCTTCACATGATGTACCAGTTTCGTATAAAAATTCTAAGTCAAATTTTGTAACCATTTTGGAAAAAATATTGATTATGGTGTATGAACGGTTGATGCAAATATTATCAAAAAATTTATTTATTTTCTAAATATAATGGAACTGGTCATTTTAAAAGACACTATGAAAAAACACACTCCCCAATCAATCAACAACCGTAACAAGCTCATATTACTAAATTGGTGGCAACACAGAGACATTTAGATATAATCCTATTACCGTATATATAATTTAGTTTCATATATCATTCAAGCTAAATAACCTTTTAATATGAGTGAATACCCTGTTTTTAAGAATATATAAAGGCAATATATAATCCTGAATTTGGAAAAAAATTCTTAATTAGAAATACATACAAATTTGGTATTTGTCATATTTAATTCTCTCTTTTTGCCTTATAGAATTTATGTTACTTATAATTGTTGAGAAGGGTGAAATAGTATTAATTGTCTTTGTCTTACTTCTCATTGTATTAGTGATAATAGACTTTGAAAAAGAGAATTATTGGTTTTAAATATTTGAGTTTACTCATACTATTTTAAATCTTAACCCACATGATTGTTTTTACTTCGTTTGTAATTGAGAAGTTATTTTTTATTTCTTTTGATAATTTTTCTAAAAATTCTACAACATCTGAGTATTTGAAACATTATACTAGATCTATTTTGGTTGGAAAATTATTTCATATTCGTTATATTTAATATATTATAATTTTTTGTGTACAGATGGATTAAAAATAGTTAGTGATTCTGTTATAAAAATATTATATTTTTTAGGAGATCTAGTGATTTAAGGAAGTAAATATATATAGAATGTTTGTTTGAATAATAGTCTAAAATCCAAGGTTTTATCTTAAAATGTTAGAACCAATTGGAATGCAACATATTATATGTTGAGTGGGGCCTTCCTTGCAAAATTTCAATTCAATTATTTACTTTCTGAAACCTGTTATCCAATTATTCATTTTGCAATTTATGTTTTAAATAAAATCAATGGAGTATTTTAAGAATGTAGAGAAAATGAATTTATTCAAAATATTATTGCTCCTATCGAAATTAAATTTAACAAGCATTTTGAAGATTTCTTTGGTATTTTGAAAATTTTCCTTATCTTTTTTATTTTATGCTATTATAGATTCTCATTGTAAGTTAGTAGATCTTGAATTTTTAATTCAAGAACTTAATAAGGATTATGACAATGATATTTTAGTTTTAGTTTATGATGTTAGGTCATGTTTAGAAATTATATACTATATATATGCAGATTTATACTGAAATAACCCCCAATCGCAGAATCTCAACGTGCTTCATTTAGGATTACAAGCATGAAAAGTAAATTATTTTCTATTTATTAGAAAAGCGGAATGAAGAAATTTCTGTATATTTTCTTATCCTTGAACTGTACAATGAGCCATCCTTTTATAGGTGAAGGAGGCAATCAAAAGAATAATTACAGGATCTGTAATTGATACTAATTACATAAAATCAGAGATTTGTCAACTATCCTAGATTAGTCAAATAAAAAATTTGTCTATCCTAATTTAGGAAAATATCTCAATATCTAATATGAAGGTATCTCAAAATATTTTAGCATTATAATCATATCTTAATTATATCTCAATATCCCCCCTCAAACTCATGGTGGCGCCGTAGAAGCCAACTAGAGTTTGCTAACAAGTTCACGAAGACGACCAGGTGAGTGTGACTTAATGAAAATATCAGCAAGCTGATCAGCAGAGGAAACGAAACACAAGCGAAGGGTGCCATCACTGAGATGATGCCTGATAAAGTGTCAGTTAATCTTAATATGCTTTGTGCGCTCATGAAAAATATCATTATGCACAATCTGAATAGCACTCTGGTTGTCACAGTAGAGAAGAGAACGAGACAGCTGAGGGACATTCAAATCAGCCAAAAGACGACACAGCCATAGAAGCTCAGCAGTAGCATCAGCAAGGACACGATACTCAGCCTCAGTGGTAGATCAAGCGACAGCTGTTTGTTTCTTACTTTGCAAAGAAATAAGACACGAACCAAGTAAGAAACAAATACCAGTAGCAGAACGATGATCCGTAGGATCACTAGCCCAATCAGCATCAAAATAACCTCGTAACTCAAAAGATGACTGAGATGAATAGTGTAAACAATGGAAAAAAGTGCCCTTGACATAGCGAAGGATTCAAAGAACAACAACATAGTGAGGTGAGCGAGGCTCATACATGAATTGACTGACCAGGTGAACAATATAAGAAATGTCAGGGCGAGTAACTGTGAGATAAATAAGACTATCAACCAACTGTCGATAGACAGTAGGATCAGACAGAGGCACACCATCAGTAAGGTTGAGCTGAGCATTATATTCCAAAGGGGTACTGGCAGTCTTGCTGTCGGTTAGACCAGTCCTGGATATAAGATCTGAAGCGTACATAGTCTGAGAAAGAGAATAACTATCCGAAGAAGATGTCACCTCAAGACCAAGAAATTAACTGAGAGTGCCAAGATCTTTCATTTAAAAATGATGACCCCAAAAAACCTGAAGCGCACGAATGCCAGCAGTATCATCACTAGTGATGATCATGTCATCAACATAGAAAAGTAGAAGGGTGGTGCCTGAGGCAGTCTTACGGATGAATAAGGCAGTGTCATAAGCACTGGCTACAAAAACCTTGCTGTGTGATGACAGAGATAAATTTGGCAAACAAAACACGAAGAGCCTGCTTCAGATCATAGATCGCACGACGAAGGCAGTAAACCTTATGAGGAGGATGCTCATAACCAGAAGGAGGCTTCATATAAACTTCCTCAGTAAGATCTCCATTCAGAAATGCATTTTTAACATCCATCTGAAATAATGACCAACGTCGAACATCAGTAATAGCAATCAAAGATCTAACAGAGGTAAGTCGAGCAATAGGACCAAAAGTCTACTTGTAGCCAATACCATACTCTTGAGAGCAACCCAACGCAACAAGACGAGTTTTGATCGCTCAACTGACCCATCTGCCCGAGTTTTAATCTTGTAAACCCACTTACAACCCACTGTAAATCCACCAAATCCCAAGTATGTGTCTTGGTAAGAGCATCTAATTCATCAGACATAGCTTGCTGCCAAAGAGGATCCGAACTAGCCTCACGATAAGAGTGAGGCTCATGAAGAGTAGCAAAAGCAGAGAACAATGATAATCATGAAGATAGGAAGGAGGAGCTCTTACCCTATCAGAACGACGAGGTGCAATAACTTGGGAGGACTCAGCGGTAGAAGGTGGTACATGTATATCTTGAAGAAAACCAAGTGATGATGCTGGATCCGCAGGGGGAGCAAGGTCATTGGAAGAGGCCGAGGATGGATCGTTAGAGGAGTTGGTATCACCTGTAAAAGAGTTAGTAGTCTCAGAAAACAGAGTAATAGAACGATCAGTGAAGACAGGGGAATGACTAGAGTGAAGTAAGGGAAAGGAAGAAAATGTGGTGAAGAACTTATGTTCCCAAAACTCTACATGACGAGAGATACGAAGGCGTTTTGTGATAGGATCATAACAACGGTATCCTTTTTGTTCAATGCCATAACCAAGAAAGCAACATAGTATGGAACGAGTTTCTAACTTCGTTCGTTCCTGTGGGGGGAGAAAAACGAAGCATGCACAACCAAAAACTCGAAGAGAGCTGTAATCAGGAATTGTACCATACAGCAGTTCAAAAGGAGTTTTGTTGTCAAGAATGGGTGAGGGGACACGATTGATGGTGCAGACAACAGTAAGAGCAGCATCTCCCCAAAGACGCTCAAGAAGCGAGGCAGAAATGAGGAGAGATCGAATGGTGTCTAGAATGTGACGGTGTTTACGCTTTGCTCGACCATTTTGTTGTGATGTATATGGACAAGAGTGATGAGAGAGAGTTCTATTTTGTTGCAAAAACTCAATGAAGGATTTTTCATTATACTCCAGAGCATGATCAGAATGAAAAATCTTGATAGCACGAGAAAACTGGGTAAATACCATTTGGTGAAAGCGTTTGTAAATTGCAAACAACTCAGAACGCTTATGTATAAGATAAATCCATGTATAATGTGAAAAGTCATCTACAAATATGACAAACTAGCGGGAGCCCCCCTCGGTAGAAATTGGAGAAGGGCCCCAAATATCAGAATGAATAAGATCAAAAGGAGCAGAAGAAAAAGAATCACTGGTATTAAAAGGTAAATGAGTTTGTTTTCCAAGTTGATAAGAAAAACAATCAAACTTATCAAAAATGACAGAACCAAGGAGACCACTAGAGGCTAACTGCTGAATACGAGGTAAAGAAGTATGACTAAGACGAGAATGCCAAACACTAGAGGTGATGGCAAAGACAAATGAAAGTGTAGTAGAAGGAATTTGCAAGTTCACCATTTCAAACATACGTCCAATTTTACGGTCTGTCCCAATGACCTGACCCGACCGAGGATCCTGCACATCAACACCACGAAAAGAAAAGTGAAGCTCAAAACCTAACTCAATAAGTTGGCCAACAGAGAGAAGATTCGATGATAATTTAGGAACTAAATAGGTATTATCGACAGAGATGTCGGAGGTAGAAATAGAACCAATATGGCTAACAGGCATTGCAGAACCATCGGCAGTATAAATAATATGGTTAGGGTCTAGTACAGATTTAGAAGAAAAAAATAGTGGGATCAGAAGTCATATGATTACAACAAGCATAATCTATAAACCAAGAAGAAATACCTGGAGTGACAGATAGTGCAGTAGATGAACGAGACAGAACCTGATGGACCAAAGTCTCAATATTAGCAGCAGTGATCGAAGTTGACTGAGAAGAAGACTCAGGGGTAGAGGGATCAGTGGAGACAATCGCAAAAGCCTGTTGGAGGGAACCACGAGAGTCTCGTGCCTTTTTTTGTTGCAACTGGAAACATTTAGTAATCAAGTGACCGCTTTTCTTGCAATACCGACAAAATAACTTTTGAGAAGGAGATTGTGACTGTGGAGCAGATCGTTGGGAGGAAGCCGAAGAAACAGCAGCCAAAACAAGATCGGGAGATTGTAGCTTCATAGTAAGGCGACGATGCTCCTAGGAAATTAACTCAGAAACAGCAAGATCTAGGCAGGAAGTGGCGTACGATGAAGAAGGGCTGCCCGAGTGGACTCAAAGTCATTGCGAAGAGCCATCATAAAATGCATGAACTTGCGGCGGTTCTGATATCTTCCAAAGAGCTCAATGTCTGCAGCATAATGAAGTTAGGATTCGGAAGCAGTCAACTGATCCCAAAGAAGAGCGACTTGAGAGTAAATTCAGTAATAGACTGACCAGGTTCTTGACGCATCTGGTAAAGTTTGTCTCAATCTGAAACTGAAGAGAAGTATCATTGCAGTAGTCGTATCAAGCAACCAAGAAATCCCATGCAGCTTTTACATTCTCGAGCCTGGGTAGAAAACTGTTAATAGATGGGATTGATGTATTAACAATCCATTGCAAAATTTTACTATGAATACTCTCCCAATCATCCAAGTGAGTAGCGTAATCAGCGGCGGACTCATCCTTAGCACGAACAGGCTTAAGAGAATCCTCAGAAACATAACGCCACATTTTCTTCCTTTGAGAAAAAGTTTCATATTGGAAGCCCAAACACTATAGTTGGTTCCATCCAAAACAATATCAAATGGATGAACAATATCATTTTAGGAAGACATTTTGGAACAGATATGCCAAACTCAACTCTCGAAAAATCAACCAAAAACAAATCAGCGTCCGAAAAAGCCAAACCTGATTGTAGAACAGAATTGACAGGACAAGTGGGGCTCACGCGTTGAAGAAGAGAGGTGCATAAAGACCACTTGTAGAGACTTTACACGGTGCGTGGAAGAGTTTGTCAAGTCCGATGGAGCTGAAATTTTGATGGAAGGAGATCAAAGGGAGACGATCAATCTGAAGGTAGAAGATTGT
The DNA here is from genome assembly GCA_036321105.1 of Dracaena cambodiana. NCBI lineage: Eukaryota > Viridiplantae > Streptophyta > Magnoliopsida > Asparagales > Asparagaceae > Dracaena > Dracaena cambodiana. The sequence continues at coordinate 23,748,188 of JAYEPQ010000007.1, forward strand.
CGAGATCTGACTTCAAAATGGTCGAAACGGGCACAAAGAGTTTCGAGATGTGTGAGGACAAAGAAAAAACTCATTTATGGTGGTTATGCACTCACAAAAGAAGTTAGAAGAGGCATCAGAATTCTGATAGCTCTGATACCATGTAAAAAAAAAATAGAGCGAAAACAGAATGAAGAAATTTCTGTATATTTTCTTATCCTTGTACTGTACAATGAGTCATCTTTTTATAGGTGAAGGAGGCAATCAAAAAAATAATTGCAGGATCTGTAATTGATACTAATTACATAAAATCAGAGATTTGTCAACTATCCTAATTTAGGAAAATATCTCAATATCTAATAGGAAAGTATCTCAAAATATTTTAGCATTATGATCATATCTCAATTATAGCTCAACAAGAAGTATAAAAAAATAAAAACCTCTCAAGTACCATTTAATGAGTTTGACTATTTTACTGTTCGTGTTGGATCCCTTACAGTCCCTTACAAATGATAAGTGAAATACGAGGATTTTAATATAAATCACAGAAAAACTTATCATATGTTATATATCATGGCACATATTATACTAACACCATAGATATTTACAGTAATATAGAAATTTGCATTTAATACATGCATGTCAAGTGCTAACAGAATAGAGTAGATCAATATGACAAGCATGTTGGACATATACATCTGTCTGAAAAACTGGCTTAATGCAAACAACTAAAATTAAGGTTGAGCAGATGCTGACATGAAAATTTTCCCAAATAATGAATAAAGATTGAAGACTTTAGCGAATGAATGGATATACCACATTAAACTTATAATTTGTTAATTATTGTCCGTGTATCTCTCAAGACTAATAAAACTATAAGAATTAATATGGAGAGCAAGTTAAGATTGACGGTTACAGTCCTCTCCTCTCTCTTATATTTTCGCTTGATATTCCAATGAGTGTTGTAGAGTAAAACCATATTATTTATAAAATTTGATTGCAATAAAATTTATTTTTATTTAATTTGATGTTCTTATTTTCTAATTTTAAATTATTAAGAATTTATTTATTTTAAAAATTAATAGTTACTTTTGATAGAAAATTTTATTTTTTTAGAAATTTTAAATAATTTTTAATGTTGAAAACCCAAAATTTAAAGATTTTTTCCTATACCACCGGGCATGTTAGGGCTTAGATGAACCATCCTAGTGCAATAGGAGGTTTCCGATTCTTCGGGCTAATTTTAAGACTCTTCTGGTACACCCCAAGCTTGGAAGGAGCATTGGTCCCAAGTGACCTTAGCAAGGGGCCTAGATAGAGGTGGGGGGCACTTTCTAAAGCACACTATGATAAATCTCAATGACTTAGTACGCACCAAATTTCCTAGCGAAATTCTAAACAGTAAAGAGATTCGGGAAAAGCGAAACATAATCCCCATTGGGAATGCGAGTGACATGAGCAGAAATGAAAGTGTAATATTAGGATAGAAGAAGCATTGTACTAACATTCCGGGTGAGTAGATTTTTGTAATTTTTAGTTTTTAAAATAAGTGACATGCAAGAGTATTTTACTATTTTCTTAAGTTATTAGTGACAGAAGGTTTCGTCCCCGCATCCCAAGTTACGTGCAGTGCTCGGCGACATATCATAGACAAATATGCCAAGCTAAATACATAAAAATAAGCATTTACTCCTACCACATGGTTATACATACATATACACAAAAAGAATATATTAAAATAATTGAACGATTTATTCTATAGTAAAACAATTAAGTCAAATAACATCAAAGGATCCAAAGAAATAATACAATTAAAGATTTAGAGTCTGGAAAATAAGAAATAGTAATAAATAATATTGTCTATTTTATTGAAATATTAGAAAAGGGGTGAAAGACGATCATTTTATAGAGACTCTCGTAGCAAAAGTACTTTACTGATTCTCTACTAGCTCATCGAGATATGGTTCCAATTGTTGTGGGTCGTCCTCCAGGGTAACTTGCAAACTAGAGTCTGGGTGTGCAGACTAGGATTGTTAGGACGACCTAATAAGTGCAACAATAACAGGATAAATGGTACACATGCATGCTATGTGTAATACATTTATATTAAACGAAATAGAAAAGAACTAAAAAACATGTCGCAATGTATAATATACAAAATAGAAAAGAAATGGAAAACATCATGTTTTGAATGACATGATAGTCATACAAATTGAAAAATATGTACATGTTATATGATTACTAGGTCATAATAATAGTAATAGTGAAGTAAATTATGGATAAAATAGAACATGTTATTATAGTTTTCCCCTTTCACTCCGGTATTGCTAGTGGTTAGAACGATCCAACCATTCTCTAATATCCAGCCTTCACTTGTTAGTAAGTAGAATATCTAGATACATATCTAGCAATCTCTTTCTCATATCTAGCCACCAAAAATATTTTTTCATATCTTTTTACATATTATTGCTTCCGGAATGAATGGAATATGTTGATTTATGAGTTTCTTCTAAAATATATCTTTATCTCTTCTAAGGCACCCATAATCTCTCCTTAAATCTAAGAGCCTCATTTGAGTATATTTTCATTTCTGGACTCTCGCCTACTTCTATTTTATTCTTAAACCTTCAAAAATTTTCATTTCTAACTTGAGATTGATTAATTTGCTTTATTAATGGTGACTGTAACTGTATCTCCACAAGTTGTGTTATCACTCCTGGTAAAATTACTTCTAGTTCCATCCCTTGCATCTCCATCAAAATCTCTTTTTGTTGAGTTAATCTCTCTGTTGCAGGTCTCATACTTAGAGTATCTGACACAATATTAATCCTCTCTAGGTGATACTTAATTTCCAGGTCATAATCTGCTACTAATTCCAACCATCGTCTCTATCTCATATCAATTCTTTTTGAGTGAAAATATAATTCAAACTTTTATAATCAGTTTATACCTCTACCCTTTGTCCTAGTAAATAATATCTCCAAATCTTCAAAACATGAATCACCGCTGCTAACTCCAAGTCATGACCTGAATAGTTTCTCTCGTGAGGTCTCAACTTTCTTGACTCAAACGCAATTACTCTTCCATTTTGTGTCAACATACATCCCAATCTCTGTCTTGAAGCATCATTATAAACTTTTATTTCTCCAGAATTGTTTGGAATTGCTAACACTAGTACTATTGTGAGCCTTAATTTTAATTCTTCAAATACCTTATTACGTTCTCTGTCTAGATATATTCCACTCATTTCCTAGTCAATTTAGTTAGAGGGGTGCGATTTTTGCAAAATCTTTTACAAACCGCCTGTATTACCAAGCCATCTCAAAAAACTCTGAATCTCCGACACTGATTTTGGTATAGGCCAATCTATTATAGTTTCTGTCTTCTTAGAGTCAGTTGATACACCATCTCCAGAAATTATATTACCCAAGAAAATAACATTATTTAACCAAAATTCACATTTACTCGGTTTTCCATATAACTTTTGCTCTTTCAGAGTCTGAAAATATGTCCTCAGATGTTCAACATACTCTTCTCTATTCTTGGAGTAGATTAATATATCATAAATAAATACCACCACAAATTTATCTAGATACTGAAAAAAACATAGTTTATCAAATTCATAAATATTTCTGGAGCATTAGTCACTCCAAACAATATCATCAAATATTCATAATAACCATGTCTAGTTCTAAATGTAGTTTTTGAAATATCTTCTATATAGATCCTTAGATGGAATTCCGAACGAAAATCTATCCTCGAGAATACCTTTGCTCCTCCCAGTTGATCAAACAGATCAATTATTCTCGGTAATTAATATTTATTCTTGATTGTTACTGCATTCAAACCCCTATAGCCTACACATAATCTTTGACTCCCATGCTTGTTTCCTGTTAATAATATTGGAGCTCCCCAAGGTGAAACGCTAGATCTTACAAAATTTAACTTTAGTAACTCACCTACTTGTTTCTTAACTTCTTCTAATTCTGCAATTCTCATTCGATAAGGTGGCCTAAAAACTGGTTCAGCTTCAGGAATAATATCAATAGCAAATTCTTCTGTCCTTACTGGTGGTAGTCTATGTATCTCTTCATGAAATATATTTAAGAATTCTGATACTATATGAATCATTCATTCTCCCACTTCCATAACTTCCAAAACTCCTCTTTTTGGGGATACCTTAAACTTAACTGGTTTTAGGGATTGACTTTCACTAACAAATTCAAATTCTAATCGACCAGGAATATAAAATATTACTCTTTTTCTCCTAAAATCTATTACTACATGAAAAGTATTCAACCAATCCATATCTAATATAACATCATATCCTCTTCCATTTATAACTAGCAAGTTGCATAAAATTCTCTACCATTAATCACTAAGAAATATAGTCTACACTCCTTATTAGTCATGATACTGCATTTCCAATTTTAATGTCCTACCTGCAGGTAAGATAATGAAATCAACAGAATTGTGAGAAACGAACGTGATAGAGATAAAACAATACGAAGCTCCAGAATCGAATAAAATAATTGTGGGTGTATTGCCAATTAAAATCATACCTGCAACAACTACCCCAGTAGTTTGAAGTTCCTCAGTATTCATCAGTCTAACTTACCCCTGGCTCTATCCTGCTCCCCCTTGGGCTCTGGCGTAGGTTTGTTTCTGTGTCTCCAAAGATCTTTCCTGGTTCGGTCCTTCAATCCTCCGAATCGGTAGTCCCATTACAACTGATCTGATGCCTACTGATAAGGAATTTTGGTTGTTGCCTTGACTGTGCCCTCAAATAATTAGTTACCCAATGATCCACTGACCCACATATCAGACACAGTCCTAGAGCTCTTCTACACTCCTTCCGAATATGCCCTGCCATATTGCAAAAACTACATACTAAAGGACCTCCTTTATTAGCCACTACTTGTCGCTTTGCTGGGGGTCTCCAAACCTCTGGGAAGAAATTGCCGCTTGATTAAATGACCTTTTGAATGTCACTGGTCTTCCTCCCTAAGTTACTTGCTCCAGGCGACATGCTGCTTCGAATATCTCTGAGTAGGTCTTATAGTTATGACGATGTTTCCTTAGATGATACCTCAATCCTTAGTAGAATATGTATGCTTACTCCTATTCATCAAATACTAGGGTCGAGGAAAAATGTCTGAGTCGCACAAACTCAGCAGCATATGCATCCACAGTCCATTCTGCTTGTTGCAGCTTCAAGAATTTCTTCCTCATTTTCTGTTTCATCGATGCAGGGAAAAACCTTGCAAAAAATACCTCCACAAAATTTTTCCAAGTTAGAGGTTCCTAGTACCTTACCTCTTCGGAAAGCCACAATGTTCTGGCCACATCAGCCAACTAAATAGACACCACCTCTATCCGGTTCTCCTTTGGAATTCTTCGGCCTTCAGAAGATTCTCTATATGTACAATCTATTGTTTAGCCTTTAATGGTCTTTCCGTCCCAGAAAATACTGACAGCTGCAGCCTCGAGAAATCCGATACCATTCTAGTGCTTTCCAGCTCCTTGGACTTATCATGATCTATTGTGTCTGTGCTACTCTTTGCTCTAGGTTCCTAAGATCAGAGGTCTCATCTATCGGACTTGCATTTGCACTCGCAGAAGATTTGATCGATATTATTCTGCAATGGACCAGATAAGAATCAATAAAAGGAATTTCTAAGACAGACAATTCAAACAAATAGAACATGATAGGACATGCACGATACTAGATCAGATATATATCCAAGAAATAAGGGACAAATAACAGGAATGAGTAACAAACATGTTCTTATATGGTGGTAATCCTATGGTCTTCTACCAAATCTAGGTTCTGATACCACCCTGTAATGCTCTCGTTTTTCAACTGCTTCTCAAAACGGAGGGTGCTACTTAAAATTTATACTAGAAAACCTAACAGTCATATAATCTTAGAATAAGCTTAACTACTACCATAATCAGATGATAAATAAAATATCTAAAACTAAAAATATTTTATTTATATAAAGAGTTAATTACATAAGATGACACACTATTCTGAATATGAACACAAAAGAATCAAAAGAGAAAAACAGTGCCCAGGCAAAAAGAAATATAAACAAAATATATAAAATTTTTCCAAAAGGTGCTTTGCTGATTACTGTTACTCGGTCTATTCAATAAAGTACAAGTCTTCAGTTGGAGCTAGTTCCCTTTCTCTGCCTTCCAAACCTGGGTTCAAAACCTAGGGATTAAATCTAGTAAGTAACATTTTAAGGAGAGAAAATATATACTATTATAGTACATGAGTATCTATGTGCGTGGGAATGCTTATGTCAATGTTGTTTGTGAACAATTAAACATATAAATAACTATAAGTAAATGCATAAAGAAATAAACAAATATGACACCAATTACTGTATGTATTTTAATCATGTATTTTATTGGTCTCAATCATCGTCCAAATTAATTATAGAAATTGTACAGATGGATAAAATAGCGCTATTCACTATTATCGTATAAGTGCCCGTACATACCCAAATCCTGGCCTCAATCATATGGAGCTAAACCATTTCATACTGTTAGGTATTCAATTCAATTCTTGTACTACTTACAGTAAGAGATATACCACACTGGTTATCAATTACAATCGGTGATCCAGTATCACCCAGACCGCTGCAGTAAAAAATTTTTGACCTTAACATTACATTAATCGTTACATGACATGACTCTTATCTATCATATAGCTTTTTCCATTCCCATGTTCATAATACGTGATATATTTAATTTATAAAAATATTGTAACATGATTCTTTCACTATAGGCAAATGTAATAGAATATCCTAAATGTATATAGGCCAAAAGATTATTTAAAAACTGAATGTTAAGGAGAATAAATGTATAATTTATTTTTAAATTATACACTTATTAATTAGATCCAAATATTTCTACAATTAATTAGAGGCCTCAAAAATTTTAGAATGGTTCTGGCATGAGAACACCTTTGAACACCTTAGGATGTGTTTGGGTCATGGAAATACCAGAAGTGAATGAAGAAATTAATAAGTAACTTTCCAAATTGAAGTAAAAGAAGAACCTTCTTCATATGTCTATTTGCTAATTTTTGGAAGATGAGAGTATATTAGGAAGTGAAACTAATATTATTTAATTGATTAAAGAAAATAATAATTATATTATTTTATTAGTTTTTTGTATCAAAATATAATTTTTGAATGGTAATCATGATATGTAAATAAAAAATTAATTTTTTGTCTTGATCCTCTACTTCTTATAGTTTTTCCAAGCCAAAAGTATGAGAAAGAATAGTTTGAAAGTAAGGTGCCACATAGATGCCAAATAACTATTTAAAAAGTAACTCTTACTTATTTCTTGGCCAAACAAACACTTGAAGTATGTAAGTAGTTTTATTTTCACTATTTTCATTCTACTTCTATACAAACCAACACACCCATAGATGAAGTAAGCAGCTGTAACTAAATGTAAGTAAATAAGCTTATTACTTGAGTGAGCACCTGTAATTCTTACGTTTAGTTATATTTAGTTATCATGGCATACTATTTATATATATCAAGATTGACTCAATAATCTTGTTCAGTTCTCAATACCAATTAATAGTTCAAATTATGAATCGAGTATTTTCACAAAATAATAGGTCAAATTATGAGCCAAAAATATTCACCAAATAAATTATGTACACAAATATAAATTAAATAAATCTTTCAAGAAGTGAATAAAGAATAGCAGTGTTACTTATCTTTTCTTGATCTTGATTCCTCGATTTCATTTCTCTCTCTCTCTCTTTTTTTTACCTTCTTTCATTTTTCTTCTTTCTCTCTCTCTCTCTGTTTTTTTTCTTCTGGTCCTGGCGTGAGAGAGTGAGAAAAGAGGGATAAAGATGTTAATTAAGATAACAGTTCCAAGATTTTCTTATGATAATAGTACATCTAATGCTAATTAGCTCCCAAAGAGGCCACCGCCTCTATTATCCAAGCCCACTGCCTTTAGTAAGATAATTTATTTAATTATTTTTTAAATAATTTTGGTTTCATATAACGTTCTCCAAATACTACCAAATTAATGCAGTGCGTAGTACTCAATGAGAGAAGTACTAAAAAATTACCCGTTTGTTCTTTCGTTGTTGAGAAATAAAAACTAAATTTTCGAAATAATTAGAAGAATAATTTAATATTATGAAATTAATAAATCTGAGAAATTTTTTTGAGTTTGTAAGGAAAATTTATTAAAATTACAAATATTAGAAAACTAATAACCACGAAAACCAAATGTCATTTGGAGTTATAGATTTAAAGTTACGTCCACCTAAAATTATTTTGGTGTTCAAAATTGATTTCGGTATTCTTATCTGGCATGATCAGACTCAAAAGAGAGATACATATAGTACGAACTTTGAGATATTACACTATGTAAAAACGGTAAGTTCATCCACTCATTTCCTTCTCCTCTTAGCTGCGCTCTTCACTTTCTTTTCCCTCACCTTCAATATAGCTGCCGGACTAGAGGGAGAGCAAGTTAGAGTGTGGTTCAGCTACCATCCATTCTAAACAAGGCAAGTAACACTTGGCTCCTACTAAATTTCTCTCACTCTCCCTCTCACATACCCTCAGTAGCACTAGTCGGCAGGGGACCAAGTAGGGGAAAACGAATTATTAAATTTCGTCATAAAGACAACTAGATAACACAATTATTTCCCGTGAAAGGGTAACTATCCTAATATACCATCTTATGATAATCACAGTAATTAGAATCCTAACAATTGTTGAGTCAAGTCCATGATACAAGCTGCATTACTCATGGACTCTAGTGATATGTTCACATAACTTACTACTTTGGCCATTAAGCATAATAATAGAGCATGCACAGTCTTGTATTTGTCTAACACCCAACCATGTATTTAAACATATGTATATAGCTAGCTTGACATAGCCATTCTATGCCACCACTGTCAAAATATGATTCACTATCAATAAATATTATAATATTTTAATTAGGTGGATTGATTGTTATCAGAGTTATCAGAGAATAGAGTAGGGTATTTTCTGGAGATGTTCTTTGTTAGATAGAAGTATTGTTATCCATGTTATTATGCTATATTTCTACATATTACCATATAAAAATTAATACACTAAATTACTATTGTTGTTGTTGTAAGAAGACACTATTTTGTATTAGTTTCATGTACTAGAACATAAATAGATATCATAAAAAAGTTATATAAGCCACCACTGTTTATTAATTTGATAAATAATTCAATTATACATGTTGTGTCGTATTCATTAGACCGTTTGGGACACTAATACTAACGATAAAATGCGAGTAGATTACGTGATAACCCGAATATTAGATATTATGACATATGATTGATAATATTAGTGACGAAATAATGACATGTCACAAATCTTGATTACGTGATGAATGATTTATATTGAAATATGAACTACTTGGAAATTAATGAGATGCATGGTGAATGACATGTTATATGATACATGAGCTTGATATATGATATAACTAAACTGATACTTGAATATCAGATACTTGATGCGAATGATCATTATAGAAACATGATGATAAGGTTTAATATATCTCAATTATGTGAAAATAGAGTATCCACAAGATACATGTACACATGTTCTTGTATTTTATTGGTACTGGATTTTATTTTCTAATGATACCAGATATGTACATGATTTGACTTGACATACCATGATATTTCTATTGGTCCATTTGCATCATATATCATTGATAGAGGAATTGGAAAACTATATGATAGATAAGAATCATATGATATGAGGATTTAATTGCTTGTTTCTAATTTTGTACTAATGATTTATACTTTAGCAGCACATCATGGTACTGAGCCACCGTTTAATGTTAAGTTTCCAAATAGGTTACATCCATATTGTTTTCACAGTACGAATTTTGTATAGTAACGTCTAGCGGTACATCATGGTTTTTAGCACCAAGAGTTCTGACCGAGTCTAAGGCATGTGCGGGCACCTGTACGATATTAGGAACAACGCACCATATGATCCATCATTTTAGTTCCAAAATCTAATATGGGACGTGAAGACTTGTTTATTTATGCATGCTATTTATACATTCTCAGGGTGTGTGTTATATATATATATATATATATATATATATATATATATATATATATATATATATATATATATATATATATATATATATATATATATATATATATATATATATATACTCCGTCAGTACTATGCACTCATGTCCAAAGCCAGGATAAAGGAGGAGGGTTGTGATAGGCCAGTGACAACCAACGTAAAATATTATTACATATTATGACATGAGCCAAAATATAAATTTCGTTGGGGCGTTTCCTACTGAGCGATGCGTTACATTGGAGCCCGAGTGTAATGAAAAATGTGTGAGCGTTGCTAGGTTGTCGCCCATAAGCGACGCCGCCACGTCGGCACCAAGATGTGGTGTCAAATGTAAGAGGGTTCCCATATTTTAATAAGCAGGTGGGGGTAAATAAGTTAGCTCATAAACATAAATTTCGATTGGCATCATAAAATATAGGTTCCCTTATAGGTAGATTAGCAGAGTTAGTTGATGCTATGATTAGAAGGAGGGTTAATTTTTTGTGCGTGCAGGAGACTAAGTGGGTAGATGAGAAACTAAAGTCATAGAGTTTTGGGGTTATAAACTTTCGTATACAGGTAGAGATAGAAATCGTAATGGGTAGGTGTGATCATAGATAAATATTTACATGGGATGTAGCGGAGGTTAGGAGGAAGGGTGATAAAATTTTATTAATTAAACTTATTTTAGATGGAGAGATTTTTAATATCATTAGCGTCTATGCACCATAAGTAGGACTTGATGAATCCAGTAAATATCAATTTTGGAAGAATTTAGATGAGATGGTACAATGAATACCCGCTAGAGAAAAACTATTTATTGGTGGTGATCTCAATGGGCATGTAGGAACTAGTCGTAATGGGTTTGATAGTGTACATGGAGAATTTGGTTTTAGAGAAAGAAATGAAGCAGGTAACTCAATTCTAGATTTTGCTTTGTCTTATGATTTAATTTTAGCGAATACTTGGTTTAAAAAGAGAGTTGTCACTTAGTTACTTTTAAAAGTGGATCGAATGCAAATCAAATAGATTTCTTTTTAACTAGGAGGATAGATAGAGCTAGTTATAATTGTAAGATAGTGCCAGGTGAGAGTGTAGTTACCCAATATGGACTTTTAGTTTTAGATATTCAGATTAGATAGAAATTTAGAAAGATTAAGCGTAAGTTAGATTCTAAGATTAAGTGGTAGCGATTAGAAGGTAATCAAAATATTTTTATAGATAGAGTAATACAAAAAGCAGATTGGAGGGACCATACTAGCTACATTAAAAGGATAACTAAAGATATATTCGGTGAGTTGAGGGGCGGTACTCCACCATGTAAGGATACATCATGGTAGAATGAAGAGGTAAAAAATACTATTAAGATCAAGCGAGACCTTTATAGAGATTTGAAGAAGAATAATAATAATAATGGAATAAGTTTTGAGAAGTATAAACTAGCAAAGAAGGAGACTAAGAAAACTATTCGGGATGCAAAAACTAAATTATATAAACAAGTGTACGAGAAGTTGGATAATAAAGAGGCAAAATATGATATATATAGAATTGCTCGAATAAGAGAGAAAGTCTAAAAACTTATGTACTGTAAAGTGTATTAAAATGAGGATCAGGTGGTTCTAGTTCGAGACGAAGAGATTAAAAAAAGATGGAAAAATTATTTTGATAGATTATATAATAGTAGTTTTACTCAAGATTTGGGAGAACTTACTATTCAATGTGAGGATATGAATCGTAGTTTTATACACATAATTAAAGAGTCTGAAGTAAAAGAGGTTTTGAAGAGGATGAAATTACGAAAAGTTGTTGGTCCAGATGATATTCCTATAGAGCTATGGAGATACTTAAGAGGGATTGGTGCGAGGTGGTAAAGTAAGAAAATGCTAACAGATCTTTTTTATAAAATTTGACAAAGTAAGAAAACGCCAAATAAATGGAGGAAGAGTACTCTACTACCTCTGTATAAGAATCATGGCGACATTCAGAGTTGTTCTAATTATCGAGAAATAAAATTCATGTGTCATACTATGAAGCTTTGGGAAAGGGTAATCGAACATAGATTGCTACAAACTGTTAAAATATCGCAGAACCAGTTTGGATTTATACCAGGACGATCGATGATAGAAACTATTCATTTACTTCATCAACTTATAGAGCGATTCCGAGAGAGAAATAGTGATTTACATATAGTATTTATTTATTGACTTAAAAAAAGCCTATGATAAGATTCTACGAGAGATATTTTGGTGGACACTAATAAAGAAAAGAGTTCACATCAAATATATCTACATAATTAAGGACATGTATGATGGAATAGTGGCCAATGCTAGAACATATGGTGGTTTAATAAGTGATTTTTCTATCACAATTGGATTGCATCAAGGATCTGCATTGAGCCCATTCTTATTTTCTATAGTGATGGATGAGCTTACAAAAACCATTCAGGATGAGATACCTTGGTGTATGCTATTTGCTGATGATATTATCTTAATTAATGAGACAAGAGTAGGGGTAAATGCCAAGTTAGAGTTATAAAGGTATACATTAGAATCCAGAGGTTTAGATTGAATAGCTCTAAAACAGAATATATGCAGTGTAAATTTAGCAAACGACGGAGTATAGACTAAAATGTAATAAAACTGGTTAGACAAGAGATACAAATGAGTAGTCAGTTTAGATATTTGGGTTCTATTATTCAGAATGATGGAGAGATTGATAATGATGTTAATCATAGAATACAAGCTGGCTAGTTAAAATGGAGGAGGGCAACAGGAGTTTTATGCGACCGTAACATTCTGTTAAGATTGAAAGGAAAATTTTATAGGACTGATATTAGGCCAGCTTTATTATATGGCACGGAATGTTGGGCTATAAAGAAACGTCATTAACAGAAGATAAGTGTAGCAGAGACGCGCATACTCCGTTAGATGTGCGGTAACACTAGGAGAGATAAAATGATAAATGAAGATATTCGTGTTAAGGTAGGTGTAGTTTCCATCGATGAGAAGATGCGAGAAAATCGCTTACGATGGTTTGGTCATGTGTAACATAGGCCTACAAGTGCACCGGTTCGAAGAGAGAAGTTTATCAATGTAGGACAAGTTAAAAGAATGAAGGGAAGACCAAAGAAAACATGGATGGAGGTGATACGCAAAGATATGGAGTTTAGAGGTTTAAATAAGGAGATATTACTTGATAGAAATGAATGGAGAAGGAATATCAAAGTGATCGATCCGGCATGATTCTTTTTTGGTTCATGTAGCCTACCCTAAATACTTGGGATAGAAGGCTTAGTTGTTGTTGTTGTTGTGTGTGTGTGTGTGTGTGTGTATATATATATATATATATATATGTGTGTGTGTGTGTGTGTGTGTGTGTATATATATATATATATATATATATATATATATATATATATATATATATATATATATGGTTTTTTTATTTATTATTCATTATTCATTATTCATGTGACATGACTACACCAAAATAGCATTTTTCACATTCACCTTATCTTCAGTACTACAATAGTATATATAGTTTCCTCTTTTATGTTACTTGATAGGTTTATTTCCTTGAGTTATGAATGCGAGCCTGCACTAGTTGAACATCCTTGCTTTATTGATTAAGCAGAATGATACTAAGAGGTAGATCTTGACCAATGATCTTGTATATAATGTCCTATTTTTTTTTTGTCATGCACTTCTCCTTCTTTTGATTCTTTTATCTTGGATGTTAAATTATGCTTTCCATATTAAATTAATTTTCTCTTTTTTTTTATTCTTTTTTGATAGAGGCACTACTTTTTTCTTACTTTTGGTTTTCCTTTTATTGATAATCTTCTTAAAATGATATGGAAAAGTCAAAACATATAGTTTTTTTTTTTGTTTCTCTAATATTAATGACCTATAATTATTCATACATGTCATCTATGAGCCTTTACAATTGAATGTAAGTGCCCACAATAAGTCTTGATTTTTAATCTTTTTGTGTCATGTTACAATAACCATTATAGCCATAGATGATTTAAGTTAAAAATCTTGTATGGTAATTAAAAATATGTCATATATAAATTAAAATAATATAAAATTTTTGGAATTATGGGAGAACTAAGTGAAAAAACTTTATGCATGCTTTATGAGTTGCACTATCATTTGGTTACAACCGATAAAGATCTAGCCTAAGAGTTCTTGGGTGACTATTGGATCACCATCAATTAAAGGTTATGTGCTTGGAGCTTTTATGCTCATCTGTGCTTCTTCTTGGTATCTCGCGGTATGTCCTAGGGTAGTATCAGAAATCATGACATGATCCTAGGTATGCATGGAATATTTGTAAAACATGTTCTTCATTTTCTTCCATTAGTTCCATCTAATGCATAAAATACAATAATATAATATAATTTGATTTATATGTGTATGTGACTCTATACTATCAAGTTACATTCTACCATTATTCAAGACATATTTCTACTATTATTGTCTATTGATTGAATTATTATTCTTTTCAAGACAAGTGTAATTTAACTCATATTTTTTACATTCTTCAAGATTTATATTTTGTGACTCCCATAAATTTACAGTTTTATATAACTTTACCATCATGTTAAATTTCAACACTATTCATGACATATTTTTACTACTACTGGCTGATTTATTATTCTCTCCAAAATAAATATAATTTAATCCATGTTTCACATCCTTTTCATGATTTAGATTTATGTGATAGTATCCTGATTTTACTATTCCTTTTGATTTCATACTTTATCTATATATACACATAGCATGACTGTATATTATTATTTCACCTTTATAGTACTTGTTAGGTTATTCTAATGACCCTAACTTGGCACGTCCAAACAATTTTGAGTTGTAGATAATTAAGTAGGGAGAGCCCTAAAATTTGAAAGTGAGTACCGAGGAAAGTGAAGAAACTTTATAGGTTTTCAGTTTTAGAGTGTGATGAGTCTTTCTCATTTACTTTCAAAAGACCACAATAAAAAAGATATTGATTACTTTTATTTCTTATGTTTAGATTTCATTCTAAATTATAATAAGACTTTGAGATGTCTCCTATATCTGTGATTTTGTTTTATATGAACTCAAAAGATATTTTATTGGCTCATGTTATTTTTGTTTTAAAATATGTGTATCTGTTGTGATATGACAGTAATTAATATCCAATGTTTATACATTTAAGGCTTGGTGTATTAATCTATAATGCATTGCAATACGCAACCTATAATACCCCAAAATTTGTGCTATCTGCATTCTTCTTTTGAGTCCGAACGTGCCGAATAAACTTACCGAAGTCAATTTGGGTCACCGAAATAATTTTCGGTAGATGTAACTTTAAATCCGTAACTCCAAATGACATTCGGTCTTTGCAGATATTAGTTTTATAATATTTAGGATTTTTAAAAATTTTCCTTGCGAGCCTAAAAAATACTCCCAAAATAGCTAAATTAATAATATTAAAATTATCCTTCTAATTATTTTGGAATTTTGGTTCATTTATTCCGGACATCGAAATAATAAACGGATAATTTTGTAGTGTTTCTCTCATTGAGTACTACGTCCTACATAAATTTGATAGTATTTGCAAAATATTATACGAAACTGAAATTATTAAATTATTAATAAATAAATGAAAATAAAACAAAATAAAATAAAATAAGGCAATGTTCGAATGCGTTGTGGTGTCAATTGTGGGAAGGAGGTGGCACTGAGAATATGACGTGGTTTATGGAATGAAAGGTTAGTGGAGAAAATTTACT